>LQNS02278094.1:64004897-64042672 GCA_001587735.2 Parhyale hawaiensis | reverse complement strand
ATTTGCCCACGTCGGCTTTTACGGTGAACTAATGTGGAATTTCGTATGGGAACTTATTAATGCATTACAGGTTCCAATTGTCTTCGATTGGGTTAAATATATGCAGAACGGGAGGACTTAGGACTTAGAGCAAGCTTTCTCCACAGTGCACGTAACCCTTGACAACTGGTGGATCTAACATATTTGTAAAGAAAAGAAAAAAAAAACAGCCCAGACTATTTTTGATCTTCGTAACATTTGGCATTTTATACATTACAAATAAACCCATTACAATATATAATGGCGATGCACATACTGGCGATCCTCCATTAATGCGGTCTGTCTGGACCAAGACTAGGCACTTATTAATAGGATTTCCGCACTGTTGGGCGCTGCTCAGATTTTTATTTGCATTACTAGTTGAAATGTTTGCTCAAGTTCTAATTTACTTTTCATTTGCTAAAGAACTTTTAACTTCTGACACTTTTTGCCTTCATCACATTTATTTAAAATGCTTATTTTCTTTCTGATGCTTAGTCTATTCTTACTCTTTTTACAATTCACTGCTGTAGGGACCATTTTACACACAAATGTAAAGAATGCTGCTTCCACTGTGAAGTAACCGACTTAACTTACGCGTTAGAAGTGATGCCGGCACCGAAAAGTTGCGTTAGGTCCGCTGGAAACAAGAGCCGAAACACGGGAACGTTTCTCCTTGCTCATCCGATTTTGTCGCCACGGGCACAACTTCGGCTTGGCCAGATTTCAACTGCCCAAAATAGCTTAAAATCTACATAAGCTGTCATTGCAAAAATTCTTCTACGGCAAGTGCCAACTGAGCAGTTTCGAATAGATCTTTTAATTTCATGCGAATTTTAGCTCGCATTAACTTACATCTTAGTCACGGTCACAAAAAAACTTTGTTCCCAGAAAGTGAAACGTTCTTGTTTTTCGACTCTCGTATGCAGCGTGCTTTATGGTACCGCGTAAAGGGATTCAGTCTCGCATACGTCAGATACCGAGAGCAGAATTTTAACTGCATAAATGGGTGATCGCATGAACAGATGCCGCATTAGTAGAGGATCACCAGTATTTCCTGCATACTGTATATTCAATGAAGGAGATTACCTCTAGTCAAATGAAACATTTCCACCAAGTGAAGACTCACTAACTACGCTTTGGCAATTTCTATTGAACAACCATGTAGAAACCGTCCGGCTTCATTACGAAAGTTGACGTCCATAAGAAAAAATGAACGGAAAAAATTTGGTCTTAGATACAGTTCGTGCTAAAATTACTTCCGTGATTGCCTTGCGCAGGCATGTCTACGCTAAAAATATCTGAAACTAAAGTTGAACTCTAGCAGCGCATACCTCCGCTAAGCAAAGCAGTGTTAATTAACGACAAAATTCAAATTGGTCCTGAGACTAGGATTTCCTTTTGATTATCACCAAAATCTGATAATTTGCGTTTCTCGATATTCTAACGATATATATCTGTCATTTTCTTGAAGATCAGTCTATAAATTTTCTAAGTTATGTTTTGACAGTACAAAAGACATACAGTCAAGCACACAAACGGACTAACATATTATCGACAAAATTTGGTAGTTTGCTCTTCTTAACATTCGTAGCAATTCATGCAAATTTTATGAAGATCCGTTCATGACTGTTTGAGTTATCTTGGTGCCAGACAAAGACAGATAAGCTCCTACAAAAAATATAACCTCCTTGGACATGGTAAATATGAATCGTGACCACCGAACCATCAAAGATTATGTACATTATGGCGAGACGTGGAGGGACATTCACGACCGTTGATTCGGATGGTAAAGGCACGTCATGGAGCGAGTGAGGCTGCTGTTGAAGACGCTGGCCTCCTGAAAAATGGCTAAGCAACGCTGCGGAAAACCTTAAAAACCCTTGGCAAAAACTGAAGCGCGAAAGATGACCTTCATTTAAATAAGTATTACGAAACCAAAAGTCTAGCATAGGGTCACAAGAATTTGAAGACGGATTTTTATATTCGCGAATGAGTGTCGCTCCACTCCTGATTGGCCAGATCGGTGGTCGCCTTGTTGGATAGTGAAGGAGCATCAACCTAGATTTCGGATTCGTCATCACTATCATTTTTGGGCTGAAATCAATGGCAATATCATCAATAGACCATACAAGTAAATCAAAGGGTAAAGAATAATTCAAAAGCCTGTTGTGACCTTCTTGACTACTGCCTTGTATCTTGGTTTCTGGACCTACCGCTGTCTTCCCGACAAGACAAAGGTTATACAACAAAATAATGCCCTGTACCTTGATCTTAGCGCACTTCTAACTGACTCGAAGATGATGTTTATTTTAAAAGTGAGAGGGCGACGTTATGGCCTTCAAATAGCCCAGATTTGAATTCATTAAGCACCTGTAGGCTATCGTAAAAAAGAGAGTTTATAACAATTTCAGGCAGTTTACTAGCCTGGAAAATGTTTGGAGGGCTATTGAAGATGTTTCATCATCAATCACATCCCCTGAAATATCATCCCTTACCTCTTCAGTTGACCGACGTCATACAAACATCCTTCGATAAAAGGAATGTCGTGTTTCTGCATGATGTTGTGAAACTTCATTGCTTGGAAATAAATATTATTCCCAAAATGTAACTGTCGGCATTATTGTAGTCCATAGCCTGTGTAATGTGTATGCTGATGACATAGCCTATTTGGAAAACTTAGTTATAAAGATCTTTTGATATTCGATCATTTTCCCTCCATCGTTTTCAAGTCTCAATTTCAGGGAACTGCCTGCAATAACAAGTTAGCAAAATTCCTATTCTGTAGAATGTTGTTACAAATTTACTGATTTACACAATTAACGCGAACACTCAGTAGTTACGTCACAGAAACTTGCCTACCAAAAACGTGAAGAGTTCCTGAATTGCCACTAACGTGTGCTGCGGACCTAAGCTATTTTTCCACGCTCGGAAGTAAGGTCTCCAGCATTATCACAAGATACTTATTTCTTTGGCGTGCTGGCTCAAGTGTTCTGTGCCGCAGAGGTAAATAACAACACGGAGGACCTTTGATGAGAGGAGATAAAGTTCATAAAAACTCGGTTACTCGGTTCAAAACACGGTTTCAAAGGGCAACGCAATGAGCTCCTGGGCGCCTCTGGAATCTCAAAGTATGAGCCAATTGGTAGCGTTGGGCTCCTCTGCATGCCACGCATCGCTGGGATGTAATACCGCGCGATATTTGGTGTGTGTAGTACTGCGCAGCAGTACTACTACAGCAGGTATTACCGCGCAGCGGCATTGCCCGTGGTGTGATACCGTGAACTACCAAGACTTAGTGTGTAATACAGCGCATTACCTGGTGTGCAATACCACGCATTACGAGGGATGTAATACAGTGTACCACCTATATATATATATAGTGCGTAGCACAGTGCATTACCTGGTGTGTAATACCGCTCATTACCTGGAGTACAATACCGCACATTGCAATGGTGTACAATTAATAATAATACCACGCATTACCTGGTCTGCAATACCGCGCATTAGCTGGATTGTAGTACCACTATAACGACCTGGGGTACCTATCATACCGGGCGTTACTGGCAGAGTAACACCGTGTATTATCTAAGGTGTGAAAATACGTTTAGATGTCGTCACCTTGATATTGTATTTTGAGCGCAGAACCATGCGATATTGATATCTTTTTTTCGATTTGCTGTGCCTCGGTGTTGTTTCTTCTCATTGCCGGGATGCTGTGGTGCCGACCACATAGAGTAGATGCCGCCCATGTGACTTTTCCAACTCTAAACCCAGTCGGCACCTTATTGTTTGTGCACAGGGCTGACCGCGTGACCTTTTGAGTTTAGCTGGACCCCATATGGCCACCACGTGGGGCCAATGTGCCAGCGCGACTACTATTGGCTATATGCCAGCCGCATTAATTGGCCTGCTGTGAAGTGAACCATGTATCATTGTGGGTCCTCCCCAGCTACTTCGGCCCAATGGGGCAGAGGCAGCCAACTCCTTAAAATTGTGTTACCGTTTAATCTCACGAGGGGCTCATCTGGCATTGTAGCTCGGGATATTGCGTTTGCACACTGCGTTGCAGTGTTCACCTGCCCGCCAGGCGATATGAGGATTGCCGCAAATGCTTTTTTTGCAGTCTCACTCCACTGTGACAGCGCTGGCCTGATCAGCAATGGTCGGGAATGGTCGGAGGTAGCAGTTGTTTCAGTAGCCTTCCGTTCCATACGCCATAGCTCTGACATTATTTGATCGGTTGCAGCCGTGCATGCACTCCTCTAGGGCCTGGCAACCATGTATCTGCAGCACGCAGCCATGTACTGTATGTAGATTTACCAGTAGGCGCGAGCCGTCTAGTTGACTGTACCTTCACTTTTGTATTTCCCCATTTTTCTTGACTACTACACGTCACTGCTCATTTGCTCTCTTGGAAGCGATGGTCTAGGGAAGCTTAAAGTAACGTATTACGTGGCTGAATGTGATAAGGAGCCTACCTGGATAAGCTGTGTACTGTACATGTCGCGGATAGGAAAAGAGAATCAGCTGGACACAATTCAATAGTATACAGTTTTTATATGTATCCAGATATCATGACGGTAATGTAAGCTGCATTCGCACATTACATTAATACGAAGTTCCTGATGTGGTAGCAATTTCTTCAACATCCAGCGCGTGTTTGCCTAGCCCGTTGGTATCAACCGTCAACTTCGACTACCTTTACCATTACCTTTTTCGGAAGGTATTTGATGTAAATCATCTAGACAGCAACGGCTGATCGAGTACACCTTCATTGTAGTGTTTTCGGCAGGTGTTGCATAATTTTTCTAACTAATTAACTAAATATTACGCCTGCACTTAGTTTTGATTTTAGCATTATTGCCAATATTATTAGATGTTCCCTTACCCTCTTTCCTTACAAAAAAATCCCATTAGTTCTTACTTCCATAAGCTGTGCGATGACGCTTGAAAGAAATCTACTGGAGATCCCATTAAGTAAAAGAGCAAAGTCGCGCTGGCTCGTTGTACCAGTAAAAATTGCTTGTGTTAGCCCTGCGATAACCTTTCTTAGAATCCGAAGTGGAGCAGGAATGGCTCCTTGAAATCTTGAAAATAACTGGGCTAGTGGTATCAGGTACCATTACCTTTATTGAAGAGATTCTAACAGAAGGACCGCATAGTAATAAACATACGCAAACCTACGCGTGACTCTCTCAGCTTCTTGCATGCCACCATAATGCCGCCATGTTTGCCGCCCATGCACAGGCAGTGACCATCCATTTGATTGAACTCGACTCTGCTCCTAAGTTCCGGTTGATATGAGCCCTTATTTTTTCCTGGAAGGTCTCAGTCCCTTCGCTTTTGGGAAAATAGGCACTTGCCTCTGCCGGTCGGTGTGCCGATGGCCCCGAGCACCGCCAAGGAAGATCAAATGGTTGCTGCCACAGACAAGCTTCTCCATTTTATGTCCTAAAACGCGCGCCCGAACCTTAGAAACTTGCCTCTTTATAGCTGATGGAGACATCTTTTATGGAATCAAGTGAGCTTCTTTGGGCATAAGATGGCTCAAATGACTCACAGAAGATGCTTCTACATTTCTTGCAGAAGGAAAGAACAAAGACAGATAGTCAGGTGTATGGAATAAAGAACACGCACGGTGTGAAGTACTTGTACGCATTATTTGCAGCTATTAAAACCTCATCGTCACAAATCATGAATTCACGTACGTTTGCACGCGTACAGAGCGCTGGTGCATCCATGGTTCCGGGGAAAAAGTACAACCTTCCCAAGTCCATGCTCGCCTGGAACTAACACCGAACAGATTATTTCAGACACGCATACTCACGCAACAACTATCATGCTCTGCTCTCTACAACCATCTCCCGCTTACGCTATAGGCGGCTAGCATCTTCTTTTGTTCATGCTCTTCTCTCCAGATTTGTTGTACCCATGGCTGAACAACGGTAACAGGCAAACTCACGCGCAGGTAGCTTTTAAGCCCCGCCCACTCCTGCAACGTCAGGTGGAGAGATAGAACACAGTGTTAATTAGTTCATACCTGTTACTTGCTTATTAGATACGGTGAGCTTGGGCTTCCATGAAGGAAAAAGGGTAATCGTCTGCACGATCACAGCTGTTAACTGTCCGATGCAAAAATCACTTTGCTAGGAAAAAGGTTATAAAATGTCAAACGAATAGGTTGACAGACGAAAAAATAAATTACAACAACATAGCCACAGCTTCCTAAGTATTGATATGGTTTATTTTATAGCCATCATATATCATTTTTTATACTAGTACACTCCGCCATGAAAAATGACCGCGGTAGAACGTGGCTTAAAGGAAATAAACTGGAGTTGCATACGTACTAACGGTGGAGTACTAAACGCTCAGGAAGTCATTGTAAGTCCAAATCAATGAACTTTACTTCTGAAATTTGTATTTTAAAGAGCTATTCTCGTCAAAATATTGCGAATGGTCTAACGGAGAAGTGTGTTTTCCACTAGTTCAAGAAATCGTTATTTCATGTAATTAAGCAGTTTCCCCGTCAACATAGCATTTTCTTTCGAATTTTCCGAGAAAACATAATTATTATGGCAACTTGACTAGACACGCGTCCAAAGTTCATCAAGAAAGATTTTGTTTTAAGTTTCATGACTTCTTTAAAAGAAATTAGCGTTGTCTGTGGTGACATGGAAAAATTTGGAGGGAAAACTGAATTACTCATAATTACAACGTAGTAGTTTTTCATTTGCTGGGGCAAAAAATGTTTGAAGCACAGTGGATGTTACCGGTGAGAGCGAAAACTTAGTATACTATATTGCTGCCAAAACAGACGTTTTACGCTACTCCGGAGCTTTGGGAAAGCGAAGAAGGTCCCCCAAGTTCTTTTTATCCCGGGTCAAAATAGCCATACATCAATTATCAGTACATGGTAGCGGGAATATGGTATAAATGAATTGGGAATACTATTGGTACTCGCGCAACACCGACGTTCTTCGCTCCACCTGACGTCACACGAGGAGATGCGCAAAACCGTCTCAAAATGGTCAAACGTTGAGTTAACCTGTTACGTTTTTCAGCCATGGATGTACTCATGCACCTTGATCCAGCGTTTGAGTAGCTTCGTTACATAGGTTCCATTATTTTTTTTTTTTTGGCTCTTCTCCTCTTCGGTTACAGTTGCAACAAATACTGGAGGTGTCAACTTCAGAATATAATAATAGAACTAATATGAACGAGAGCAAGGCATTTGCATAGGTAAACTAGAGCAATCTGAGAGCGCATACCTCCGCCAAGTGAAGCAGCGGTAGCAAAAAATTCAAATTGGCTCTGAAACCATAATTTTCTTTGTATAAACTCCAAAATCTAATCGTTTGTGCCTTTTCATATTATTAACAGCTTGTCCAATTTTCTTGAAGATCCGTTCATAACTTTTTGAGTTATACTGTTAACAAACGTTATGACAAACATGAGTCAAACATACAAACNGAACAGAAGAAAAATAAGAAGCAAATAAGAGAAGAGGAGATTCCGCACCGGCCTAGAGGCATTACGCAAACGTATAGGTTATTGCGTGAATTCTTCACGCACGGGTCCACTAGTAAGGTAATAAAATGTCAAACGAATAGGTTGACAGACGAAAAAATCAATTACAACAACATAGCCACAGCTTCCTAAGTATTGATATAGTTTATTTTATAACCATCATGTATCATTTTCTATACTAGTACACTCCGCCATGAAAAATGACCGTGGTAGAACGTGGCTTAAAGGAAATAAACTGGAGTTGCATACGTACTAACGGTGGAGTATTAAACGCTCAGGAAGTCATTAATTGTAAGTCCAAATCAATGAACTTTACTTCTGAAATTTGTATTTTAAAGAACTTTTCTCGTCAAAATATTGCGAATTGTCTATCGAAGGAGTGTGTTTTCCACTAGTTCAAGCATCATGTATCAGTCTTTTAAAATCGGTATTTCATGTAATTAAACAGTTTCCCCGTTATCATAGCATTTTCTATCAAGTTTTCCGAGAAAACATAATTATTAGGGCAACTTGACTAGACATGCGTCCAAAGTTTATCAAGAAAGATTTTGTTTTAAGTTTCATGACTTCTTTAAGAGAAGTTAGCGTTGTCTGTGGTGACATGGGAAAATTTGGAGGGAAAACTGAATTACTCATAATTACTACGTAGTAGTTTTTCATTTTGCTGGGGCAAAAAGAGTTTAAAGCACAGTAGATGTTACCGGTGAGAGCGAAAACTTAGTATACTATATTGCTGCCAAAACCCACTTTTTTCGCTACTTCGGAGCTTTGGGAAAGCGAAGAAGGTTCACCAAGTTTTTTTTTTCCCGGGTCAAAATAGCCATACATCAATTATCAGTACATGGTAGCGGGAATACGGTATAAATGAATTAGGAATACTATTGATACTCGCGCAACACCGACGTTCTTCGCTCCACCTGACGTCACACGAGGAGATGCGCAGAACTGTCTCAAAATGATCAAACGTTGAGTTAACCTGTTACGTTTTTCAGCCATGGATGCACCCATGCACCTTGATCCAGCGTTTGAGTAGCTTCGTTACATAGGTTCCAGTTTTTTTAGCTCTTCTCCTCTTCGGATGCAGTTGCAACAAATACTGGAGGTGTCAACTTCTGAATATAATAATAGAACTAATATGAACGAGAGCAAGGTATTTGCATAGGTAAAGAAATCACTTTACTACGCAATTTAGTTTTGTTTTCCAGAGGGAATAATACTTTTCCTTAAAGCTATATGTGATACATTGTGCATTGAAGGGCTATGAGAGAAATCGCTGTGTATTTTTGCATTTCCACTCTAGTTTATTGATAAATCTCTTTTGTAATCTCTTTATCTTCTCCTTACTTGGACAGTACATCCAATAAGGTGATTCAAGTCAAGGAAAAGATTCAGGTAAAGGATTTGTATTGGCAATACGCGCTTGATTTTCAGACCTGATTTTTTTTTACAACAGGGGAAAAAATATTAGATTAAGACGGACCAATAGACCCATTCTTAGATAGCCGCTGAGACTCGCACTCCGGCCCATTAATTCCCCCTATTGCCGCTGTGCCGAAATAAATTTATTCAGATTTCAAAAGAGGAAAATGGTCTAGCTTGATCGACGTGGCATTAGCAGTGCACCGGAAATACTGCAGTCGACCGACATTTTAAGGCGTTAAATCATATCGTAACATTCTTTAGTTGTTGAGAACCTGTAGCATTGATTGTATACATGGCTGATTTATTTCCTCCCTATAGTGTCGTACGGTAGTATCTGTTGTGATACACATGATAATGATCTTTCTTTACAACCCTTGCGGTACTAACGGTATCTCCAGATACCCTGGAGTACCTCAAGATCCCGTCAGTACCCGAAAGATTAATTGGTCTGAGTATATGTAGACACCGTCAGTACTGAAGGTTAATAATTATGTCGGCCAAAGAGTGCTGTTCGACCTGATTACAGTTTTGTAAAATCCTGATAAAATGCGTAATCCCAAATTCAAATAATTATGCCTCTGTTTCGTCACCGAAACTTTTGATTATCACAAAAAGTTAATATTATGATGTCAGTAAACGTATTTTCCTGCTCAGAAAAAATATTCTAGAAATTGGAAGTGGAAATTGTAATAAACGGAGACATTAGATAAAAGATCACAAGCACTGTTCTCATAACAAAACAGACTCTAATATAAGCATTCAAGTTATTGTGAAATATTAAATAAAGACTATTACATTTGAAATATGACAAGTTATACCGCTGCAATTAGGAAAGAAAGTGTGAATACTGTGCAGAATGAGTCGAAAATATTTGATAACGTATGGCCAAGGGATAATTTTGTCGAAATTCCTGACAAAATGCTGAGTGATATAATAAAAATTATATTTTTTTTGACGAAGGCACTTCTATAGAAAACGAATGAAACTTGTTAGTTTAATAATAATTGCTTCCTCCATTTTCGTAAAGTACCACTTGACCTATTTAGCAAGTAAATTTATTCATATCTGCTATTAGTGCAATCCCCTAATACTAACGTTAATCGTGGGCTTCTTATATTTCTGAAAATTTTATGGAACGTCACTTCTTGGCACTTCCCCATTAATTTTCTGCCTGCGGTAGGGTATCACGCAGCAGTTTAGTTCCGTTAGCATCACATCTGTTCTATAAAGCCTATAATAATTCGAAAGACTGCTGTCTTGATCTCTCAACAGTGTGCACTGACACTATAGTTTTATCTACATACATAATACAACGCAGTTTGTGAGTTGCTTGTTTCCTCCCTTGCTCGCTTGGTTGGTCCGTCTCTCCGTCATGATATTAAGATCTTAGATAAGAGAAAATTCATCAATCTATATTATACTAAGAGTCTGTGAACTTTATTTACTTGTGCGTGTCTTGCTTGGTTGCACACAGCTTCACTTTAACACGAGGAAAAATTCCAGAATCAATGGCGGAGTTACGCCTCAAGGGGAAATTTTAAAGTTCGCAATACCGTTCAGGCGGCAGGATGGGACTGACACTTAAGGAGCGTTCAATCCTGGATACCGCTTGATATTTAAGTCAAATGAACTGAAAAATTTAAACTGTAAAATTTTTGTCCCTTGGCCAGTATGAGCAGCTAAGACGATTGAAGAATAGCATCAGTCGAATGATTTTAAAGTTAGAAAGGAATATAAAATTTCGATATAAGATACCGACCACTTCATAGGTCGAGTGCACGAGATAATTGAAATTTTATTCGTGTGCCCAGTATCAGTTGCTAATACGATTGAAGAAATGCGCACAGCTTTTTCTCTTTGAGATGGGAAAAATTAGAATGTTGAAGATCAAGCTAATTCGATTGTGTCTGTGAAACGGAAATGAAGCTGGGCTCGGCTGCTGAGATGTGCACGTCAAATTTAAAGGAGATACGGGCAATGCAACTGCCCTACGTGACAAATATATTTCACCGTGCCTACAGAGTGTTGAATATTTCATTGACAAGCAATGACGCTGGTGATGATGGCTGGTACGGGCAGTTGCCCTGTGAGTGGACTGTTAAATAAGCTGAGGTCTATGACCAGCTAAATAACAACTGTTTTTTTACGAAAATGAACAAGATGATGGACACAACGGGTCACGGGCCGTCTTGTACTGAATAAGGGTGAAGTGGCAGGGAATTAGAGGTCTAAGTTATATACTGTAGCTGATGATTTTATTTCTGGGTAATGCTACTTTTACTTTCGCATCACTTAGAAAAGTAGCTAAGTATTATTTGATATCGTTTTGAGCGTAGTATAAGAAAGGTTCAATCTTGGATGGAGTTTTCGTTCTTGTCGTGCATAATCCATTTGCCTTATGTTTCCTTAGCTGTGCTTCCTCGCGACAGTTCAAACTTCACGCTGAGCAGAAGCCGAGCATTTCCAGTTCTTGTTGCCTCCAAATTTCGATTCTGATGGTTTAACTGCATGCTGGTATCCAGGATACAGTAGGAACGGAGTATTTCCGGTGAATAATTCTTTCGATTGAACTATATTTTCTTGGTGCTGCTTGACTTTCAAGCATTTCAAAATTAATATTCGCGCTTTTACTTATAGGAGAAAGTTTACTCTCACAAGCTCATAATGGCACAACTTTTGTTGATTTAGTGGCAGATCAAGCCTACAAGTATGAGACATCTTTGGTAGCAAAACCCGCACCGTAAAAAAGCAATAAACTGCTTCATTTCGCAATTATTGCCGTAATTTTTTACGGCGCTGGGTACTGTAGTGCAACAGTCCAATTACCGTAAATCAATTGGGCTGATAAACTAGTGAGCATCCCATACAAGATTTGTTCAGATGCAATGACAGACGAATATAAACTTGTTTTTAAGTATTTATTTACGAAAATGAAATGCCTCATGGTGTCTCACTGAGTTTATTTTGTGTTTCACCATCCGTAATGAAAAATACGTCCATTGTTATGGCTCATCTGTACTGAATTTGCATGAAGTAGACTGCTTGGCCTTACACATGTGAATACCTTGGAGTAAATATTCTACTGGAGGGCACCTCCAGCACCGTTGCTGGCAGTATCTGCTTGCCGTTGTGGCGGTCAACCTGGCTGAGTGGCTGGGTGACAGCCAGTTTTTCGGAGCAGTACAGTAAATAGCTCGCTCTACATCAGGACCAGCCAGCTCGCGGGATCGGCCAGCAATATCTTAGAACAATTTTTTACTCCGAGAGAAAGATTAACTTCTATGACGGGACGGAAATATAAGTGGGTTGACATATAAGATACCCAGTGCTTTATTAATTGCCTTTTCTGGAGATTGAAAATTTAAAATTTAGTAGTAGTGTACAGTACATGCATCTAAGGCAGTTACAGCACAACATGAGCCACGCACCTCCTCTCCCTCCCGCTACCAGCTAGAATCCTAGGCAAAAGGCACACAGGCTGCGGTAGGAATTGGTGAAAGTGCGCGCTCCAGTAGAATATTTACTCCAAGGTGGGAACTGCTACGTAATAAAAATGAACAATACAAAAGCAAGACCTTGCGTCAAGACGCTAGCCGGAGTACGTGTCTCCACTGTCCAGACCTCACCGTGAGTTTCGTCGAATCGAGTTCTTCAAGTAAGTATAATTCGACATCGCTAGTGACTACTCGTCTCGCAACATAAAACCCGTTGAAACCGCCTCGACAGTTACGTCTTAACCCTAACTTATTCTGGCAGTACTATATTACTATAGGGTTTTTTCTCTTATTGTACCGCTATAAGGGAAAAAAATCCCTGTTGAGATATACCACAACCTGGAGCAGGGTGGTTAATACCACAACCGGGAGCATGGTGGTTATTAAGATACACGTATATTTATTAATCTTTCGACAGTAAGTGTCACGCCAGTTTCATTTTGTTGTGTTTTTTTTTTTTTGTTTGTTTGTTTTTGTTCCAATAGTTGACAACATTGGGTGTTCAACACATTTACTGCACACATCAGCGTTACCACAAATTACCTGTTCCTTTGAGTTTGTTTCGGGGCCGTTCATTGTTATTTGTACGTGCATGCAGCCATTGTCAATTGATTGCAAAATCATTTCCGTAGAAATGCACTTAAGCCCATCCACACTCCCTTCTTTACATATTGAGAAGGGCAACAATCACAACTACATACAGCAGCGGTGCGATAACATAATTGTGGGACAGTGTTTAATGGCTAAAGAAATCTTACAATTGATTCTTTCTTGTGGCGTAGGTTTGACCACAGGCCACTATACCTAATGCTAAGTTTTGTAAAATTGCATTATTGATTCCATACCTTATGGAAGTCGTGCCCCCAGAAAGTCTACTCGTGCTGTAACCTATAATTATTGACCTGCATATTATACAAAGAAAGTTTCAAACTGCGGTATTCCCGCGAAATTCCGAACATGTATACTGCTGTATCTCATAAGTTATCGTTATAGCTTACTTTGCTCTAAATTGCAAAAGGGTTTCACCGTAGTCTAGTATAATGTTGATTTTCTGCATGCGAAAAAGTTTTTTTTGTGCCTGCGGCCTGCCTGTAACCACGTCCACCGTCACGCACTCCGGTGCTTGTATGACAAATGTGTTTGGCGATTAGTCTCATTTTTCTTCATAAACGGCGACGGTTGACTGGCGCTTGCTTATTTAAAAATATTGCGTAGCCAGGGTTGCGAGCTGGCTGGGGCCGTCGTTAATAGGTTGCTCGTGGCTAATCCATCTTGCAGCCTTCACTTTATTTTGCCCACTTTTGTTAGAAATTGCAAGAGCAGCTGCGGTTCAAAGGCTCCGTGCAGAATGAGAGTTCTCTTGCGTGAGCAAATTACACTCCCGACCTTATCCAGTGCATTATTCTTGGATTACTCAGCGCTTTTCTGCTGATGAGCTTCAACACTTAACCCTATACTGGCCGAGTGGGTATCAAAATTCACTTGTAGATGATGCTATTTTTACACAAATGCTATTTAATGTGGACGAGATACGGTCGGAAGCGATGAAAACTTGTACTTTTTGTTCTTTTATCCCTTTCGTCGCTGACTCCATTTCCTGACGCAATAACTAATTTTTTTTTCGCTAAAAACAGGGCTTTGTTTCTCTTTGTAGAAATTCTGAAGGCATCTTTTGCAGCCAGTCCCAAACATTTGGCAGTTTATGTTTCTTACTTTCTTGATCTTTGTTCAGTGCAGAAAAGTCCTTATGACCTGTAATGTTATATAGTCGTGCTTTGCATGATGGCTAGAAAGGAAAAAACTTGTGAAGGAATATAGCTTCAGTACGCGGATGGTTCAGGATTTTAATGCTACTTCTTTAACCCTTCGACTATTGTAACT
The DNA here is from genome assembly GCA_001587735.2 of Parhyale hawaiensis. Classification (NCBI taxonomy): domain Eukaryota; kingdom Metazoa; phylum Arthropoda; class Malacostraca; order Amphipoda; family Hyalidae; genus Parhyale; species Parhyale hawaiensis. The sequence goes on along the minus strand of LQNS02278094.1, from coordinate 64,028,324 downwards.
CTGATTTTGAAGTTTTTTTTTTCTGTATCTCTGCTTAAGCGATGTGCTAGCTTCCAGAAATATGCATAGATGATTGAACCTTTTGAAGTACGCTCCCAATTTTTAGGTAAGCTAGTCTTTGCTGCTTTTCGCAATTAATAATTAATAAAAAAATGACAGTGCTGAAGCCATTGTTTCGCTATTAATGTAGCCAAAGAATTACATTCTGGCGGACCTTTTCCCGTCAGAATATCTTGGGCCTTACAACCCCTTGGGGTATCTCAGTGATTCTTACGCAGTCATTTTTGAAAAAAGTTAGTTTGTCAGGTTAGGTAGGTTCTCTATAATTCCTCTTCTGTTCCATGAAGTGGACCGCCGAATGGTTGCAAGGCACCCATCCCATGGGACTCCTATCTGCTTCTATGCAGGGGGGGGGGATATGGGAGGAGCGTTAAGCACGTGTGTTTTTTCTCTTTACTTCTTCTCTTTTCTTTAGCCTATTCGTCTCTTTGCTCTTTGCTGGGAGGCTGAACGAGCAGCTGCGTCGTATAAGGTTGAGTTGCTCTGCTCCTTATTTTTTTCTGCCAGTAGTTTGGCGCTCTGGCCACCTGAGGCCAATAGAACTCATCTAGGTTCGCATCTAACCCAAGCAGAAATAAACATCATTGAGAATTAGGCACTAGTCAACTTAGTATTGCTCCGTTGGTAATATTTCTACTACTATGACTACTACTACGACCACTTCTACTACTGGTGCTATAAATTAATTGGAAATATCAGATGTTGAAAAATCTTCGGAAATTCCAACGATTATTTCAATATGTGAGAGATTTGTAAAGGATGCTTTTCAGCGTGGGCTTTAACTTGCGTCTCTCCCAGACGGTACCGTTATTCACGGAAGGGTGCATCATTCTGCGAGTACTAGTACCGATCAACAATGAGCTGATACCAGCATCATTGCCTAGTTCCGTCTCATAGAATGTTTGCGTTTCGTCCGTGTCAGACCCGCCGTTCTTCTTCCGCGGAAGCGAAAAGCTGTTGGGCGTTCAGACGCGCTGGACAAACATAGGTTTGTCCCATCTATTTATCAACCATCGTAGTTGAAGGAAGTATCCAGATCTGTAGAAATATATGGGTATTTATTATTTATTTTCTTCTCCGGAATCGGATAATTTGTCATGGTTCTGCAATTCACTTCAGTGGTGTAAACGTTAGCGGTCCACTCTAGTCGTTGCAAGTCGATCTTGTGCGTATCAATTCGAAACTGTGCTGGATGCCTTGACAGTCACTTTTATTGAGTGTCGCAAATTATTGAAGCCACCAAGAAATCATGGGGAGTACAGGTCACTGAATATGCTGTCCTATTATACTGACGTCACTGAACTGTGTGAATCGTTTTATTGCGGATCAAGATTTTATTAATTTCTGAAGTAATATAAATCTCGCATAAGTGAACGTTGGCGCCCTAAAAACCACAACTAGGTGCTTAAAGTAATCAAAGTTCTCTCGAATTCATGTGATATGCTAAAAGGTGTGAAGCTTTCTGTATTGTTAGCCAATTTTAACGATAAATCGCTGTATTGCAAGTCTCTGTAATGTCCGGAAGAGGACGCTTTACTGCTAGCGAAAAAAAGCGGATTGTTGCAATCTCTGCAGAATGTTTCTCTTTCCTAGATTTAGCCAAGGAGCTAAGAAGGGGTTGAAATACTTTGGTTTCATACGTGAAAATCTTCAATATCTAACCAAGAAAAGATAAAAACACAAAATGAACCCTTTCACAACGTTATACTCGTAAAATATGCAGACAAACTAGCAAACATTAAACAGCACCAGTGTTGCCATATTTTAACAAAGCTGGCATCGCAACTTTATCCAGACAAACCCGATGCAATGTCTTCAATGGATTGGCGAGGAACGCTACGCCAGTCGCCAGGCCTCCGTTGAACAAAACCCATATCGAACAACGCATTGCTTGGGCACAAAAACACAACAAAACGAACTTCCAAAATGTTCTCTTTACGGATTAGTTATCCTGGATGGCTCGGAGTGTGGAGTGCTCTTGATGTAGCCCCTATTCTGTAGCAAATGAAAGTTCAACGAGGCGATGAAAGTGTTATGCTCTGGGCCGGTATCATAGGTGACGACCATATCGATCTCTCCTAATACCAGAGAATGTCAAACTTAGGAGTCCAACTTAAATAGCGTTTGTAAATGAGAAATTATCATAATACCGTCAAATAATTTTCATGCACAACAGTGCTTCATCCCATTCAGCGAAGGTCACCACTTTATTCCTTGGGACTCCGGGCATCAGAGGAGAACGTCTTATGATTTGGCCACCTTACTCTCCTGACTTTAATCTTTTTGAACAGCTCTGGTCAATTTTGAAAAGTGGAGTTTATGAAGGAGTCCAATTTACATTGAATGACAAACTTTAGTTGCAAATTACCTATGTTGCTCGTACCATATCATCATCTCAAGTTAACCAACTGACTTCCACAGTAGACAAACAGCTTTAACATAATTTCAAAGAATAGACGTTATGTCGACAAATAACTTGCTTCCCAAACGCATAACTGTTAAATTCCTTCATTTTCTTTGCTTAAGCTTAGGTATTAATTTTTCAAATTAAATACAATTACGATGTTGAAACTCTTTTATTACGCTAGTTGAACTTTTTCAGAAATCTACAATAAAACGTGGGACAGTTGAAATTGGTTCAAATGCAGAACAACTCATAACGTTTAAGATAATGCATCGATGCTAGCAAAATTTGGTTACTTTACGTGCCTAGTTATTGTTTTTCACTGCACTAAGTTTCGCTTATGAGAGATTTATGCGACTTCAGAAATTAACAAAATCTTGATCTGGAATAAAGCGATTTATACAGTTTCCATACACAACTGCGCTGTCAGGTTTGGCCATTATGTGTCGTGTGCACGAGTGTCGTGACGTTGTGAAGAAAGGCCTGCACTCCGCAAGGGGCACAGAATGAGTAGTTTAGTGAGGTTTATCTGTTCAATGTTCGGGTAGTTGTGCCCTCAATAGGATACCTCACTATAGCTTAGCGAGTCCTTTTCTTGGCTACATAATTTTTCTTCATACTCTAACCGATGACCTTTATATACTGCTTGTTTTCTTTACGCTGCTTGTTGTAAATCAGTATGCGTTTCCCCCCCCCCCTTCCCTCCCCCGGAATTCTTCGCTTTGCTAAAAATTCGGCTGTGTCTCTTCATTCTTCTTTCCTTTTTTGGAATTGCTGCCACCGCCAGCAAGATGTAGTCACGGGTACAGTACGTAAGGATACGTAAGCGAGCCAGTTTTAGTCGCCATCTAACCTTGACAACTGAACAGGCCTTGTGTTCTTCGATGGAGGGCCTCGGCTGAACTCCCAGAGTGAGTTTGTGTAGCCGACATTTTCCAACGGCGGCTCGACAGACTCCTTGCCGTACTGATGAAGACAGAGTGGGGTGTGCTGTAGAGGTTACGTTGAGCAATCAGCCCACGTAATGGCTCGCAGCTGCTCTTTGTCGAGCTAGCTGCTTGTTGCTTTCTACCCTCTTTGTTAATGAGAGACTTGAATAGCTTATGAGAGTACCCAGGTTTGGCCATTGTATGCTCCCCAGTTTGTCTCACGTTCCAGTTCCTGACGTTTGGTGGCGCTGTGCTGCTGGAATGGTCACACGCATTTTAGAGTCGCTCTGGAGGTATATTCGTACTCACTGAGAAAGCTGTAGTTTTCTGAGCCCACGGTGTGTGTTCTCAGCATATTTTAGTCTCAACTTTCTACCATCCAGAAGCAATACACCATTTTCGCACGACGGATACTATCTGAAGCGTGACTGTATGATACTTTTGGTGTTATTGGGTTAATGCCGACTGATAATTTGGCCACGTCTGGTAATTTGACCATGTCCGATAATTTGGCCACAACTGGTATTTAGACCACGACTGGTAATTTGGCCACGTCTTGCATTTGGCTACGACTGGTAATTTGGCCACATCTGGTAATTTGGCTACTACTGGTAATTTGGCCACGACTGGTAATTTGGCCACGACTGGTAATTTGGCCACGACTGGTAATTTGGCCACGACTGGTAATTTGGCCACGACTGGTAATTTGGCCACGACTGGTAATTTGGCCACGTCTGGTAATTTGGCCACGACTGGTAACTTGGCCACGACTGGTAATTTGACCACGTCTGGTAATTTGACCACGTCTGGTAATTTGGCCACGACTGATAATTTGGCCACGACTGGTAATTTGGCCACGACTGGTAATTTGGCCACGACTGGTAACTTGGCCACGACTGGTAATTTAGTCACGACTGGTAATTTGACCACGTCTGGTAATTTGACCACGTCTGATAATTTGGCCACGACTGGTAATTTGGCCACGTCTGGTAATTTGGCCACGACTGGTAATTTGACCACGTCTGGTAATTTGACCACGTCTGGTGGTTTGGCCACGTCTTGTAATTTGGCCACATCTGGTAAGACTGGTAATTTGGCCACGTCAGGTAATTTGGCCCGACTGATGATTTGGCCACGTCTGGTAATTTGACCACGTCTGGTGGTTTGGCCACGTCTTGTAATTTGGCCACATCTGGTAAGACTGGTAATTTGGCCACGTCAGGTAATTTGGCCACGTCTGGTAATTTGGCCATGTCTGGTAATTTGGCCCGACTGATGATTTGGCCACGTCTGGTAATTTGGCCACGACTAATAATTTGACCACGTCTGGTAATTTGACCACGTCTGGTGGTTTGGCCACGTCTTGTAATTTGGCCACATCTGGTAAGACTGGTAATTTGGCCACGTCAGGTAATTTGGCAACGTCTGGTAATTTGACCATGTCTGGTAATTTGGCCACATCTGGTAGTTTGGCCACGTCTGGTAATTTGGCCATGTCTTGTAATTTGGCCATGTCTGGTAATTTGGCCAAGTATTATAATTTGGCCAAGTCTGGTAATTTGGCCACGTCTGGTAGTATGAGCACGTTTGATAATATGAGCAACGTCTGGTAATATGAGCACGTCTGGTAATATGAACACTCTGGTAATATGAACACGCTGGTAATATGAGCACGTTTGATAACATGAACACACTGGTAATATGAGCATGCTTTGTAATGAGGATGTTTTGTAGCATGAACCCGTCTGGCGATATCGGTATGTTTGACAACATCAGTATGTCTGACACGATGACTATGTCTGGCAACACAAACACGTCTGGCAATTTTCTGAGCAACTTTTCCCAAGAAAACCACCCCTTGGTAACCTTGGCAATCGTAGGCCGAGGTGCACCCGACATTTTCCACAACAATTGGTGCAGGCCGCGGGGCCGCAGGCGCTGTAGGGCACCGCAATAACGCAAACAATTTAGTGCTGATAGTCGCGCTGCCGCAGCGCGCAGTAATTTGCCGCTCCGAAATAATGCGCGCCTCACAGCCGCTCCCAGGGCTGGTAAATTGCAGGGATACTCGGCGGCAAGACGAATTGTTATGTTTATGTACCGAGCTCGTTCCCCGGGATGTTTATTTGTCATTGCTGCTCTTACTTTATTTTCCAAGGGCCATTTACTCCCTGAATGCTCATGGGGATAATTTTGTGCTAACCCTTTACTGACTGATTTGAGAACGTTACACGCATTACTATTCTAACAAGAAATACCGTTTAAATATTGAGGCACTAAGGATTAAATACTGCCGCCCTTATAACTATTGACGCATAATTAGGCGTAAACGAATCGGCACCACGGTGACCATGTGGTGTACTCTAAACAATGCAATTCCTCGTTAAAGTAGCTTAGAATATCATAAAATATGCTAATATTACTAGACGTGCTCATATTACCAGACATATTCATCGTGTCAGACATACTGAAATTGCCAGACGGGTTCATATTACTAGACATCCTCATTGCCAAGACCTCCGCCAAACCACGCAATGGTAGCGAAATATTTAAATGATCGTGAATCCAGGATTTCTTAATAATCGTCGCCAAAATTGAATCTTCTGTTCCCTTTCGTATTATTAGGAGTTCCTATGATCCGCCCATAAGTTTTTGAGCTGTCTTTTGACAAACGGAGAGACAGACAAACCAACGAATGAACAGATCATCAGCAAAATAAATCATTTGTCGGGTTACCATTGTTCCAGGCCATTTTAAGCTGACTTCTTCTCACTTCCGCTCCATCTATATATTTAAGTTCCACATATCAGCGGCTATCGATCATGCTTGCGTGCATTCATGACCATCTCTCTCTCGGAGATTTATCTCCCCTTTTTTATTTTTATTTTTTCTTTCTTTTTTTCTCATTCGTCTTCCATTTATTTTCCTCTCGTCTCCCCAGTCCTCTACATCCTATTAACATAATGGCAATAGCTCATAGAGGGCCGGGGTGTAAGCTCCGGTGTCTCTTTGGGAATGGGCCTCTTGGTTCGTCTACTGCCGCCTATCTAATCTAATCTAACAGTTTCTGTACATTTAATATAGATCCTTCTGTACGTTTTTACGTTATGTTGTCAAGAAAAACAGATCACAAACAATCAAACGGCAAAACGGATCTTCACCGAAAGTTATTTATCTATTCTTCCTGACGCACTAAACAGTTCCTGTAAATTTTAGGAAAATCCGTTCATAACATTTTGAGCCAGGTGGCTGACAGACAGACAAATAATCGGACAGACACACATCGACAAAAAATAGCTTCCTTGGCTGGAAATTATAATTGAAGATGGTATTGCAAGTAAAACGTAACTGGGTTTAATAAAATATTGAACTAACAGAAACACATTAAAATGTTTGAAAATAAACCGAGTTTTACCGAAGTAACGGTTGTGAAGAGAAAGGCATTATCTTAATGTGCCGGTCTGTAGCTACTTTCTAAACGTATTTTACTCCTCCTTCCCCAAGATACAGTATCTCGTTTTATCATGTATCGATCAGTGTAGACTGCATAGTTTTAACATTTTGATCTACGAGTATTAAGCTGCATGGTGTCGATAGGTTTTAATTACATCCGCAAAAGAGGTTGTTTTTGTAGAGTTTATCTGTCAAGATCACTCAAATAGTATTGGACGGATTTTTGCGAAATTTACAGGAATTGTTAGCCTTGATTGCTAGGGAATCACACGCGAAGTATAAAAAACAAAACCAACGTCGTTACTAAAAACATGTTTTGCAAACGTTTCGGTTTACAGAGAATCCATCCTCAGTGCAATGAAAAACACAGATGAAAGTTTAGTAATTAACACCAATACTCTAGGGAAAGAGGAACAGACAAATGAATTGTAACCTAACTAACCCAAAATACTATTGAAAATTAAAATCAGACCAAATGGATTGTTAAGCTACGATAGAATGTGTAGCGGAACTGCAGATATTTGAGCATTTCGGGACGGTTTTTTACGATGTATGTATATTGATTCCAGCACCCTAAGTTCTTTGCTATTATTTATACACTAGCGGGCAAAATAAGAGAACGATTTTCATTATTTGAAAATAAAGGTTAACCATGTATAGTAGGTTAAGGAATCTTTTGATGGGGCCTTAAGGAATGTATTTAACATATTTTTACCAAATATCAGGACAAACATAACTATATTTAATACATTAGAGCAATCTAACAAACAATTACAAAAATTGAACAGTGCAAAATAAGAGAACGATCGTCTCTAAAACATTCTCACATTTACCCCGGCCATCTGGCAACATTCAATTTCGTGTACATGACTTCTAGAACTGCCACTCTTACGATTACACCATTCTAGAAACATGGCACCTCACGTGAAAGTTACACCTGAGCTGCGGGAAGAAATTGTTAAGCTCAGGTCCTTAGGAATAACTCTTTCGGCCATATCAAGAGAGGTAAACCGATCCAAGAGCGTACAAAGAGCACGAAACTTCGAGATACTACTTTTCTTTGTCGACCTTAGTGGCCATAGACGTCCGGCGGGAGCTTAAACCACCGTACGAGTTGATAGGATTATGAAACGCTATGCCCAGAAACGCTATGCCCAGAAGGAATATTTTGCGAAAGAGAATATCGAAGTCATTAAGTGGCCTGCCCGAAGCCCGGACCTTACTCCAATTGAAAATTTATGGAAATATATAGGTGACAATGTAAGAGAACGACAACCATCAACAGTAAAGGATCTGTGGACTAAAACTGAAGAGGAATGGAAAAGAATAAATCCAGAGTTTTGTAAGAAACTTGTGATGTCGTGTAATCGTCGCTGTGCTAAAGTTATTGAAAATAAAGGTTTTAGCACTCCATACTAATTGTTCTAGATCTAAAATTGACCATTGTTCCATGTTATTTGTTTGTAAAATTGTATGTAGAGACGATCGTTCTCTTATTTTGCACTGTTCAATTTTATTATTGTTTGCTAGATTGCTCTAATGTATTAAATATAGTTATGTTTGTCCTGCTATTTTGTAGAAAGATGTTAAATACATTCCTTAGGGCCCCATCAAAAGATTCATTAACCTACTCTACAGGGTTAACCTTTATTTTCAAAAAATTAAAATCATTCTCTTATTTTGCCCGCTAGTGTATTATCTATAACTGAAAAGTCGGAAATCCTCAGTGGGTGATCCGCTTCCTGTATTCGGAAACGTTTGCGAAACATGTTTTTAGTAACGACGTTGGTTTTATTTTTTATACTTTGTTAGGCTTGTTATGAAGAACAGATGATTAACTTTCGGTGAATAATCGCTCAACCGTTTTTTCTTTTTTTTTTGTCTGCCTTTTTTTTCGTGGTAACAGTTCAAAAAGTTATGGATAAGTCTCTATGAAATTTGCACGAATTGTTGGGAATGTTACGAAGAGCAAAAAACCAAAATTTTGTGACAATCTGTTTTTTTTTTTTCTTTTTTTTTTTGTTTATCACCGGAGAGGTGATACTGTTTTCGTTGAAGATTTAAGTATATATACTGTATTTGTAAATATATATTTGTCTGTCCACCCAATAAGTGATCGAAGGAGTTGAGCAATGTTCATAATATTTACAGGGAGTCTGGTGAGTTGCTCTCGATGCGACCTATGCCAAAAACTTAGATTAGCTGGCCATCAAAAATGATTGCGATGAAATTTGCTGTTCACCTAAAAACAGGTAGAATGAGTTGATCTATGTTCATGATTTCTTTGTAAGGTGTGTAGTGGGTTGTCGTCGATGAGACACATGCTAAAAAGCACTAAAATTAGTTGTCCATAAAAAATGACGGCGCTGAATTTTGTATAATATTCATCCAAAATCAGCCAAAAGGAGATTTGTTGTAATGATTTTTTTTAGGCAGTGAGCTGTGTTGACTTTGATGTGAGAAATAGCAAAAACTTTGAGTTAGTTGGCCCATAAAAAAAGACGGCGTTGAATCTGTAACTCCACCCAAAAAGAGGCAAAAGGAATTGATCAATGCTCATAATTTTTTGAAGGGAGCCAGGTGTGTTGACTTAGATGTGAACAATGCCAAAAAACTAGAATTAGCTAGCCATAAAAAAATGACGGCGTTAAATTTATCTCCTAACTCGGGTAACGGTTTTACGCTACGAGGCGTCTTTTGTCTCTATGCCTGATTTTATGCTTGTTAGCAACATAGCGCAAAAAGTTTGAACTATTATACACAAAATTTACAAGATGGTTAGGGTAGAAATGTTTAAAGATGCAAATTTCCAAATTCCGGTGATGATCGATTTGTACGTTTGACTGATTATTGACATAATGTTTGGCAGAACATAGCTGACTTAGTAAGTTTTAGACGTTTATTCGTGAAATTTGTAGTTATTGTTTGGAATGGTAGCAGGTACAAATCACCATATTTTGGCGATGATAGATTTTTGCTTTGTGTGTTTCACGAAAGTATTTTTCTTAGTGTTTTCCAGTATTTAGCTCGAAATGTTGCGGTCCGAACTTCAAGAATATTACAAAAAATTTTATTAATATTGGGAAGCAGGAATGATTAAATTTTGGTGATGATAAAAAGAAATCCTGGTTTCGCGACCAGTATGATATTTCGTTAACACGGTAATGGTTGGCGGAGGTATGCGCTCTCACAGTGTTCTAGTTAAATATTGAAATTGTCCTGCTTGATACACATGATGGAAACTCTATTCTTCTTACCCTTTATTGTCAAAAGTGAGCTTTTCCTTGCGTTTCAAATATTAATTTGCAGCTACGATAAACCCAGTTCAGGTCCGACAGCTAAAGGTCAAGCGATTGCGCGCATGCAATTCACCCCCCCCCCCCAAAAAAAAAAAATCAATGAAACCGACGAAAGACCGAGGGTCAAAACAGAGCATTACTTTAGCAATCCCAGGCTTATCTCGCCGAAGTTGCTGGCTCAATGAAAACAAAAAGGAAGGTAAACATCCATTGACCGAAGTCAAACTTCAATCCCGGAAGTCATCAAGTCTCGTGGGACATTGGTGCAGACTTCCCGATGCAGGACCGCTGACACAAACGGGAGCTTGGGAACTGCCTGCTAGGTAGACTGTGCGAGAGTTTGTGGCCGTGAATGTGGCATTTGAACCTCGGCTTACTCTTGTTTGGTTATTGATTGAGCCTTTCCAGGTGGTCGGTCCTTTCGAGCCGTAGAAGGTTAAACTGGACAATTTTTTTGGGTGAGGGAATGTGATGATTTTGTCAATGGTATGTATATATTGCCCATTGCTGTATTAAACTCAGACTCTCAATCCTTCGAATCTACTAGATTTGCACGAAAAGGAGGTAGCACTGAAACTTCGTCCGGACTGGATTAATGTATTTACAAAGGACACACAGAGTAAGTTTTAACAATGAGGCAACAAAAAACAAATGCAAATTAGTGCGATCATGCAATGTTAAAAGTCCGGCCAGGATAACTCCAAAATATACCAGACGCCTCAGTTATTTTTTACAGCCCTGTTGAAAACCGGCACCGTTTCAGAGGCATATACCAGTCCCGCACCGGGTACGAGCAAACCGTGTTAACGTCGGAAAAAATGCCATTTTAAACACACTATGTCCATTTTTTAGCTAACCGGTAACTGCGGTGAAGCAAGCTTTCAAAACAACCTACTCTTTACCACCCATGCATGGCAGCTTCGCTAGTCAATTCGTGTCTACGCGTCATTACCTCTTTCTGCGCCGAATTGATGTTTTACGCGGCTATTTACTGCCATGTGCCGGCTGAAAAACGGTTGCCGACGAGAAAACGAAGCCATTTTTTTTTTAACAGAGACTGGCACCTGGATTTCCTTGACGAGTCTTCGAACGATGTCCTTGTGGTGTTACTCACGCCGCTCATCTTGTGCAGAAGTGATGCTGCGGTCCGTGACCGGTATGAGAGCTAGTAGCGCGTTATCTCCACATTGCACGTACCCGCGTACAGCTGATTTGTTTTGCCCACAAGGAAGTATGCGTCTAGTAAATTTTTAAACTCCAGTTTCAGTACGGGCAGTGTATGGAATGTGACCTGGCATTTTTTTGAACTACCTCGAACCCTGGACAGTGAAGCTATTAGACTACTTCCTGGCTATTACCCCGCCACCATTTTTGGTCGGAATTAACACTTCATAAGTACGGCCCATTCGGTCTGACTATTTGGCAGGAATCCTCCCATTGACATTTATAGAACTTTTTTCAATAATTTCCGAATAAATATATTGGTGAAGCGCTCAATTATGTATTTGAAAGTGGCACCTGGCACCTTTCGTGATAGTTTCAGTTTTACTTGCCTCGAATTTTAACGAGGAACTATCCCTGGTTAGTTTCAAGGCGCTCTATGAGTATTTTCATTCGCTCGAAGAGGTGAGCAGTACCAATCGTTTCCATAAGTCGAGCGTTATGGTACTGCGGCAATCTTACGATCATTGGTTTATCAAGTGAACTAAAGCTGAGCGCAGCTCTCACTTGAGTTCGTCGAACACAGCTGCTCATAAAAGCGAACGCCGGTGTGTTCATGAAATTCTCAGTATAATATAATATGTTGCAGAACAAGATTATTTGAAAGAATTCTGTCCGATATTGTCCCCTCTACATACAAGGCAGATAATGGAAATTTTCCGTAAAATATTCACTATCTGTGGAAAAATATAATTTATACACAAAATAATGTGCAATAAAACGTCAACAGTATCCTTTATTTTTAATAAAACTTATTTATACAGGAACACGTGGCACCTCAGTCCTAAACACAAACCACATTACGAAGGCTGCTCAACCGTTGGCAATATAACCGCGGTTTCACCCTATAAAAATCAAATGGAAACGTTCTAAGAATAACAGCGCTGTTCACGAGGTGGTTTATGAAATACGCAGATCCAATATTGCTGATTGATTTGAGGCAGTACACATGTGTCTTTTTTTTCAATATCAGATAACTTTGTGCCCTAGCAACACACAAAAATATCTATAGCAGCAGTGACACATAAAGTAATGCGAGGCATAAATTCTTTTTCACAATCACTTCTCATATTTTGTAAGTGTTACCCGCCTTGGGAAAAAATTACATTCATTGTAACTGAAGGGCTGATTTCACAAATGTAGTAACCCTAACTACTACAGTGACAGGAGACTGGAGTGCTGAGTTTGGATGCTGGAGTTCGCGCGTTCGCCTACCCACCAGGCAAGTAAATTCTTTCAATTCTCCGATTGCGGCGCGATCGTTTCTGGCACTCAGCACGTGATTACGGGGTAATTACCAAACCCAAAATGAGAATTTTCTGGTTCACCACTAACACACTCGGATCCCATAGCTCTGACGATTTATGGTTGCCTGCAGCCGTGCTCCCCTCTTGGCCCTGGCGAGAATCTATCTGCAATACTGAACTAGTGCCTCTTCATATCCAGTTAGAGTGTCCGGTCAAGCGGGATTTCCTCTTACCTTTGTCGTCTAAATTTGGCCGAAAACTCTAAATCTGAATAGGTATCAATCGATGATTACCTCTGCATTTAAAGCTTGTTGCCAGCAATGCACCCTAATGCTCCGCATTTATAATACCATTCCCTTCGACAATTTTTGGTTAATGAAGAAGTAGTCTTGATTCAGTCGTTTGACGAACTTGAATCCCTTGCTTTCCATGAACTGCTTCACTGCATCTTTGCCCTCGGGTAGCCAGACGATTTCAATGGTGATGGCGCGGATCTTGACTTCGTCCCACGGAATGTTCTTCAGCACCTGTGGAAATCCACGTGCCGGATCAGTTACTTTTCAGGTGGCGGGGCGGCATTGGATAGGTCATTACCATAAGACTAGGGCTTATCCTATATAAGTGGGTATCGTGTCCTCGGAGGAATTTAATAAGTCTCCTAGCTTAGTCGCAAGGTTATGCCATCGGGGCATCACGCTTTCCCAGCTACGCGTGGCTTTTCCGCGCTTCGTACTTCTAATGAGCTCGACATATTCGTTCCTCTGAGACAGGGGCGCCTGTGAGCGATAAAGTGTCCGCGCTAGACCCAACGCAGCCACCCCTGTCTTCTAACGACATGGGCTATAATGCATAAAGGTACGATGTTTAAACAGAGTAATTTGTTGAACATGTCATACACTAAAATCATAGTTCTAAAATTGTAAGAGGGGCATATTTGGGGGTGCCTGGATTTCGAAATTGAGATCTGACAGCGGAATTCTGACAAGAGATTTGGATTCAGCGCCCCAAAAGTAGCCGTAAATAGTTGTTTTGGTCGTCGTTCCATGGAGTTACTTAAATTTTGACCGATGTTATTATCGACGCATTTGTGCGAGTAACTCGCTTGTTCAGTAGTAACCGTTTACACTACAGCTTTCAGCTCATCATTATCCACCTAGTTCTCGCGGGGCTGATTTTCACGAGTCAAGATCAGCAAAACTCAACTGAATTGTCAAACCTTCACCAAACACCTCATCCGGAATATATTTTTATCACGACGATACTCTTATTCATAAACCGTACGAAGTTTTGATTTAGCCATGTGTTCCATAATTTTAATTAACAATAATTACAAAGTTGCAATGTAATATCCAACAATTAATTGTGCAACTGTGTGTGAAACTAATGAAATGATTGTAAAATGATGTGAAATCAGCATCTGAATGCATAACACGTCTGAGTGTCAATCCGTCGAGCAAGGGGTATAAGAAAATCGGTCGTTTATTTCTTATCAGGTAAATACGAACACGATCTAATGAAAAGAGAAAACAAGGTGCTTAGAAATTATGTTTGAAAACTTTGTCCTCTTCTTTTGGTTCCACAAAGCCATCAGAAGACACCGTAGGTCATTATTGGCAGTTTCAGCTGTTTTCATTCGTCTCTTGCCAGAGACTTTGAGATTAGTAATAAGTCCGTACAAATAATGTCAATAAATGTTTCCTCGGCTCATTTTTTTGCATCTTTCAAAACTGGGGACATTAATTAAACTTCTACTACCAAAGCCGTTTTCCTTCTTCTCGCTGTCCTTCGCAATTACGGACATACTTACCCACTCAATGAATCAAATTTCCCCTTCCGTAGCACGCTTCGGACAGATGTTTATGAGCCACGTCTGGCCTTCAGTTTTACGCCCTCCACGTCTAGGGACATGTGTATTATGATCCTCCTTCTTCTCGCGGAGGATCCACGCTCACTACTGGGGAAACCTTTTGTTAATAACCACGGCCTCACCTTCATTTCCACGCCCTCAACATCTAGGGACATGTAGTCAACGACGGGATTTCCAAGGGCGGCCAGGACGCTGTAGAATGGGTAGCAGGGCACGCGGATTGAATCTGACCTTCTCTCAGCCTTCATGAGGGTGTTGCCCCAGTCTTGTTTGCTGATGCTGCAAATAGTGATGAAGTGTGGTGACTTCGCTGACTCTATACCCTATGTTTTACATAAAGAATCGAAGAAAAGGTATGATGAGAGGGGCCTACAACGATATATTTGGGCCTCACGCACTCAAGCGTCCCGAGTACCTTTTCCGCAGGAGATGTTGCAGCTTGCCGCAGTTTCTGCTGACGAGGTTAGTTTTCTAAAGTCAGGTAGGCTCTCAATACTTCCACTTCTATTTCGGGAGGTGGGCCGCTGATCGAGTTGGCCGAACTATTCCCGCTAAAGGCCCTATTACACGGGCGGGCAATGTCTGGCGAACAGCAGGCAGAATCTCGGGGAACATGCCCGCCGAACATTGAGGTGCTATAACACGAGACGAGGAAATCTCAAGGTCACGTCGGTCGAGCAGCTCTAAGTTACATATTCTTCACCTGAATGTGATTAAACATTGAGCAAAAATCTACAAGTTTTCAAATAAAATAACTGCTACAACTAGTTTGGAATAATTTTGCAACAATTTAAAAGGCTTTAGAACGAAAAATTTGAATGTTGGCCTGATAATGCCCGCTGTTCTGGAAGCAAAGTTCGCGCAGTGAGCAAACCTCTGGCAGCAGCGAATGTCTGCCGAGCAGTGGGCAAAATGTGTGCTGCCCGCGGGGCAATTTCTCCTGTTATCCGGGCAATGTTCGCCCGTGTAATAAGGGCTCAAACTTCTACCTTCGTCTGTTTCGTTTCCTTGCCCTGCGCGGCGTGCCTGAGCGAAAGCGTTCAGCTGTGCTAGGGGTTGGAAATGCACAACCTGCGCATTTTTTTTGTCGGAAGCGCACTGACCGCTCTGAGGTCTATCGGCAGAAAGGCCAAGACAAAAATCATTGATAAGTTAAAACGAGGCGTACCGCGTGCCATAGTTACGCACGAGCCTGGGTTAAACCACAGGAATTGTTCGGCGCGATATAGACATTGTGTCTCTGATGCGCTAGGGGAACTTCTGCAACTGCTATGGTTAGAGGAGAAGTTAGTTGAATGTTGAACAGTTACTGTCTGTGTGTTTGACAGTATCGAGGGGGTATCGTTAATTTTTACTATCACCAGTAACGTTGGTTTAAACCAAATGGTTTAAACTTACTAAAAAATATGCCTTAATCGAACAAAAAACATGTTTTTCTTTTTGTATTTTTTATTTGATTTTTTATTTCATTCGTAAATATTGTAAAATAAACAATTTTACTACAAAACAGTATTAAATATTTGTTACACTACTGAAGGGAAGAGTTGATGTGTTGCTATATATAAGATTTAAATAAATATATAAGTATATATTTCCAAACGGGCTATTAGACGGCTAACAATATTCATTTACGGCCTGTTAAGTGGCTTTCTGGTTCAATAGAGGTACCAAAATCCTGGCCACCTAAATGCCTCAATCTTCAAAAATGAAATAAACGTATTAAAATCCGTGGATTTTTTTTGCAAATTTTGTCTCATTTTTGAAGGAAAATAAGTTTACGTTCCAACGCACGCCATCTTCTCGATCGTAAAACGGGACATTTTTTTGTGTTTGCCATCATCCACCCCGACCATCCACCCTAGTACCAGACCCCATACAATGAGCTCTTACCCCGCTAACGTTGTAGGTTAGGTTCTCCAGGACTAGTTCCCGTTGTGAAATATGAAGTTTAGAAGACTGTGAACCCGGAAAAAGACCTATGTTTGATATAGGATATTAGCAGAACCAGTCCTGGCACCTAACCTTCAAGGTTCTCGGAGGGGTGTACCTCTATCAGGCCACAATGAAATATACGCTTATAAATCTTTTTGTATGTCTTTACCCCCAAAAAATGGTTGAAGGAGTTGAGCAATCATCATAATTTTTTGTAGGGAGCTTGGTGGGTGGACCTAGATGTGACAGATGTCAAAAAACTGGGCTTAGCTGGCCATAAAAAATAACGGCGAAAAAATTTGCTCTCGACCCAAACTCCCAAAAACAGGTAGAGGGAGTTGAGCTATGTTCATAATTTTTTGCAGGGAGTCTGGTGGGCTGTTCTCGATTTTACTACGCCGAAGAACTAGGATTAGCCGGCCATTAAAAATGATGGCGATGAAATTTGCTCCCACAGCGGGTGATGGTCTTACGCCATTAGGCGTACTAGTTAGGAATCCGTTTGACTGTTAGGACAGTTAGAGTCAACTATTGCTTATGTTTATTATTGACCTATAACTTATTGAATTTTGTGTAATTTCATTTCGGATATGCATCTCTAATTATTTTGTGGTTAGCTGGCAGTAACTGAAAATTGGTAGTAGTAGTAGTAGTTATATAGTGGCGAATAGCTAGTGAGCTCATAGGAAGGATGTAGGCATATAGCTGTTTCACTTTCTTTAGTTCAATACTCTACTTATAATTAGTTAGTATCTAGCTATTTCTATCGAGTTCCCTTTCTATTTTGAAGTGTTGCTAAGTTTTTCCGAAGGATTTTATAGCTATTTCACTTCCTTTAGTTCATTACTCTGTTTTCAGTTAGTTAGTAGCTAGCAATTTCTGTCGAGTTATATTTGTATTTTCAACTGCTTTCAAGTTTTTCAAAGGATTTTATATTGCAATCATACATCATAGTATCTCTACAAATTGGTTACTAAATGTAGCCATAGCAAATACAAGTACTCTGCTAGCTGGTTTTTATCAAATCCTTTTTCGTAAAATCATTTTTCTACAATTAGAAATTGAAATTAAGTGACAAAGATTACTGATGAGTAGCTCGCTACATGCTTGCAAAGTATAAAATCCTTTATGTACCTAAATCTTGGATAAAATTCCTAGCAAAACATAAACAAGAAAATATAAAAAAGAGACAAAGTCACCAAAAGAAACGTTTTTGTGGGTGTGTAAAACCGAAAAACATGGTTCTTGATTTTGACCAAAGAAAACCATGTTTTTTCCAACCCTGATCACTAGCAAGTCATTCAGCTACGTCTATTAAATTTTATCAGTGTACTCACTGATCTTCAGGTGCATGATTCTGCAGAAATGTTCTCTTAAGTTTGTTTTTAAAAGTGACGCTAGATGTCGGTGACCGGCAAGATGGAGAATATCGAAACTCGCAGCATGATTAGGTTCCTGTGTTTAAAGGATTACAGCGTCCGACAGATCCATGATGAAATTAAAGCTGTCTATGCATGACTATTATTGCCCGTCGTATGACCGTGTTGTGAGATGGAAGAGGAATTTCCAAACTGACCCCATGTGCTTCATAGACGAGCCAAGAGCTGGACTCGTCTTTGTTCCGGCACTGGGTGGAAACTTATGCACGAATAGTGGCACATGTCTATATTGTCAGCATGTAGGGTTCCGCGCCGCAGAATTCTTACCTTACCGACAATGTACCTGCTCACATATTTCAAGCTGTGGTCGTGGAAGCATGGCGCTGTGGCTATGAATTCTTACCGTATCCGCCCTATTTTCCCGATCTCGCCCCAAGCAATTTTTTCTTATTCCCAGAAATAAAAAATCCTAAGCGGAGTCGTTGATAGGATGGCACAAATGTTGCCACTGAAAAAAATGAAACGGTTTTCAACGCAGTCTGAGGACTTCTAAGACGGCGACTTGTGAATGGTCAAGAAAAGATGCGAGAAGTGTGCGACTCGGGACGGTGACGATCTAGCGAAGTCTTAGAGACCACAAATGAAAATGAAGTTTCTGACTCGTTTACTTAATAGTCATAATTTTAATATTACGATACCCCTCGTGTTAAGTACCAATGCGTGTTAATTTATTCATACGTTTCGTGTTGTATAGGCGTCGGGGCGAAAAGATATGGAATGCAATCTCTTAAGACAAACCGTCTTCTAACTCGGGTTGCCGGAGATGGACTTGAAAAGCTTGCTGTACTTGCAGCCCAGCTGGGCTACCGCAAACTGAAAACTTGTAACCCGACGCCGAAATACGGTTACGGCATGCGAATTATTTCAACGAACGTCGTGTTACTAGCCGAACAATAACGAAGATTTTTGTCGAAGCAAGTATTCTGAATTACGTACATAGAGCTGGGGCGTTTGCTCACTGTTCTTTCATATTTATCGTCCTACTATATTCACAGCCACTAATACAGTATGATAACTTTGATTATGAACATACAATGTTCTTTACTTATTTTCAAGATAACTGTCAAACATTTAAAATGTAACTAGTAAGTTAGTGCACAGGTATGGCAATTACCCAATTGCTGAACTAACCCAATTTCCGAACAAACAGTTATTATTCGAGAGGCTCTGGTATAAAACCTATCAAATAGTAATATTTGGTCGGAAACAGGGTTAGTTCGGCGACTGGATAATTCTCCTATGTTGTAACTATAAAAGCTATTGGAAAAAAATAAAACGGAATGATTTCCCATGTTTTGGCAACATTTGCTTATCGCACGGGGTTCTGCTGTTACGCCAGATTATGCAACATCACTCTCTAGTCAACATGGGCAAGAAAAGCGGTCTAACCAGTGAAGAAACGATCAAGTGACCTCGTTATTGGCTTCTGGTAAGACAACACTCGAAGTTTCCAAGGAATTACTGCGTGGTCACAGATCAATTAAGGCTTATGCAATTGAAGGTAAAGTCAACCAGAAAACTTCGGATATAGCCCCTACGAGGAAATTGACTGCTTAGGATATGCGACAGTTGAAGGTTTCTATGGCTAGAAAACAATTTTCTACAACTAAGGCGATATTTGAAGACGCTGGAGCCCCAATACTAAGCAGAAAGACAAGATGTGAGGTTCTGCAGAAGCAAGGAAAAGTGAAAAAGACAATTAAACGACCACTTCTAACATAAAACTCATAAAGAAAATAGAATCAAATGGGCTGAAGAGAACATGAAAACTGATTTCTCCAGTGTCACATTTACTGACCAATGAAGAGCCACTCTTGATGGTCCAGATGGGCGTCTGGATGGGTCCACCATGACCGACCTCAACAGACACGGCTTAAGCGTCAACAAGGTGGTGGAGGTGTGATGTTTTGGACCAGGATAGTAGGTGACACACTTATTGGTCCATTTGAAGTGGCAGAAGGAGTTAAACTGAATGCAGAGGGTACTGCCAGTTTCTTGACACCTACTTGACTCCATAGCTTGATGAGCAGACTATCGCACGCGGATCCAAATTGGTATTTCAGCACGATGATGCTCCCTCACACCGAGCACGGTACACTTCTAACTGGCTCGCGGATGGAGGATTTAAACCAAAAAGGATTATGACCTGGCCTACGAATAGCGCCGATTTAAAACCCATTGAGAACCTTTGGGCAATGATGAAAAGGATCGAAGGTCTATGAAGGTGGTCGACAGTTTTCGAGCAAAGTAAGCCTGTGGAATGCAGTAAAAATAGCTGCAGATTCTCTTCTGCCATCTGAAATATCAAACCTGACAAAGTCTGTTAATAATCGCCTTATAAAAATTAAGAAAAATGGAAGTTGCCATGTACAAAATTAACTTGTTATGTTCACCACTATAGTCACTACTGAACACTTATTTCAGTGTTTATTGAATTGTTTTGGTTATAATTTCTTTTTTTTTGACATTAAATAAAAATATTCCTGTTCACTTGTATTTATTTCCTCTTTATGACGTTTTTATTATCTTCTTGCATCATCTGAGGTAACAGTAAAAAATTCGTAGAAGAGCAAATTGTATGATAAGCTTAATAAATTGTTAAGTACTTATTTTACAAGTACCGTTTATGTTTGCAACATAGCCATACATTAGTTAATGTTGATATTTCAAATTTAGACACTAATCTTGAAAAATAAAGTAAAAAATTGTATTTGCTTAATCAAAGGTAACATACTGTATATAACTAGAGGCTCATTTTGCTCAAGCTTTTTCCTTCCATGTACTATACTCGCATATTTAAGCAGTTTGGCATCTTACGGGATTTAATTTTGCAGTAACTGTGGCAG
Source organism: Parhyale hawaiensis (assembly GCA_001587735.2). Classification (NCBI taxonomy): domain Eukaryota; kingdom Metazoa; phylum Arthropoda; class Malacostraca; order Amphipoda; family Hyalidae; genus Parhyale; species Parhyale hawaiensis. Next base: position 64,007,627 of record LQNS02278094.1, on the reverse strand, counting down.
CGCGTGAGACAGGATGGTGTTACTTTTCCTAGACTTGAATTATATTTTTCATCGAAGCCAGCTGTGACCATTATTTCTGGATAACTCAGTAACGACCACTGGCATCAGCAATGAACGAGAGCTAGTGCACGTTACTAGAGGTTATTTTTACTGACCAAATACTCCAATAATTAAAATGAAGAACTGCAGCACTCACNATGGTAGCTGATGGGCGTGGGTTCCATCAGCACTCCCGTCCAGCCCAAATTTCGCTCCAGATACAGCGTGTTGGACATCGCCTCGCCAGTCAGTCCTCCCACTTCAAAAAAGAACTTGTTTTTCTGTTGGCACAAATTGAATGCAGTCAGATCTAGGGGCGGGGCTGCTTGTACATTGGTGTCGATTCCAATATCCGTTTGTCCGCCGGCATGCACTGTTGCTAAAAATGTGCGGATCTCGAGTTTTGCTGGGGGTCCACAAGTCTACTCAATTCAGAGGTTTCAAAGAGCTTTGACACAAGGAGCGAACTTGGTTATATTGCTGCGCATGGGTACTGGAGGTTTATTTGGGGACCGATGGCTGTGATTTAACCATTGCTGATGCTGTTGCTACCGCGACAGCCTTCCCACAACGTAAGTTCCGAGCCATTCGTGCAAATCAGCGCGTCAGCCAGGCATCAGCTTTCGGTCTCCGTTGAGCCTCTAATCCTCGTACTCATGCTTCCTTCTCTAGATGCTTCTAGAGTGTTTTTTTACCAACTTGCTAACAGCCTCAATGGCTCCAATATAATATCATTTAAATAAAGAATTGCACAGTGCGAATTATATATTCAGTTGTCAGCTTTCACTCTCCTTATACTCACTCTTCCCAAGTTAAGGCCCTTTAGACGATGCAGCACTAAGGAATCATTTGAGCATCATAGATACTCACAGAGGAGCATGATGCTGCAGCAAAATGCCAACCCGGCATGGACGGATCGGTGATGCATAAACAGGTAGCACCACAGGGCAGCAGTGGCAGCACAAATATGATCACAGTTCATTTACTACAGATAGTTATGTCAGCCCTAAGGGAACCCCCTTTCGCCCAATCTAGCTAATCAGTGACCCGCCGTGACACCATCTCGGCCAATCAGCAACCGTCGTGACTGGTGTCAATCTCAGCCAATGGGTGACTGCCACGTCACTCTGCTGGTGTAAACAAATGAGGACGCGCTGCGGCTCCTGGTGCTGCAGTATACCAGGAAGGCTTTCCCGCCAATTGTCTATCTTTTATTACCTCAAATTGGAACTACCAATACTGGCCATATACTTAATTACATAAGTAAAGAAAAATTATAGACCACAGATTTGATGTATTGTATTGCATCTTGATTTTCAGCGCCATAAAAAGAACTGAGAAAATCATCTGAAAATTTTTGCCAAGTTGAAGCGAATGCTTTGCCGGGAATAGAATGATTCGCATGAGTTTAAAAAGACAAAATTAGACGATTTTCGTTCACCAAGAAAACTTTGTATTACAACAAATTATAAAGAAGAATGTTATACACACATGACCAGCACCAAAAACTGCAACTGAACAATTTTACCAACGTTTATGTAATAAAAACAATCGCGACACACCCTTGACCTCTCGCACACACGACGCCATATTGGTAACTACCAAGGAGGTTCTAATAGAGGGGAGTGCACCCTCTCTATTTACCCTACGGGAACGTTGCGAGTAAACATTCCCCTACAACTGGCTGAGTAGTGTGTCCAATCAGAAAGCTGCTATGCAGCTGCTGCGACATTGCCTGTGTGGCTGTCAGACGTGGTGGTTATGCAAAATCGCTCCTGCTGAGAGATCAACGTATTACCACAGTTTACTGCGGTATTACTGCTTAGCCTGAAAGTGCTACCCACGGCAAATTGATTATTCAAAAGTCTATGGGCCAAAATTACAGTTCAAAATGCGGGCAGTTTTGGTTTAACAACGCTCAGTCTGTTTAAAGCAATAAGAAAGATACCAACCACAGTACAGCGCATTAGCGATACAACCTCCTCGTTCTACGCCCGTCGGCCAACTGAGAGGCTTTCAGCCTTGTCAGCTAGTTGAAGAACTCCAAATGCCAGCTCCAAGATACGTGACAAAGCCATGTGTTCACTCGTCCAGAGAAGGCTTGCCCTTACTCCTCCCTTTAGGAGCTCCTTGGTAACTACCAACGATGCCTCTGTCTTGGGGAGTTGGGGTTACCTAGGATGCCCCAAGGAGGTTGTAAGGAGTGACGCTATTGGCTGATACAATTTTGTGTGACTCCACTCTGCTGCGACTGCAGGTGCTGCCGGCTCTATTGCTTGACAGAACTTTGTAGTAAATGAACTGTGGCGATAGCCGTGCTACTCTCATTTGCTAGGTTTCTCCCTGCTGTCTGCAAGCTCGTGCAGCACAGAGTAGCTAACTCGAGCAGAGCTTCAGACTCTTCTGAGTAAATATGATGCATCATCTATAGAGGCCATCAAGCACGTATTTGTGAGGGCTACTGGGCGCATAGCAGCTCTAGCACTGTACCTACTTTTGTTACCGGCAGGTAACTACGTCACTAGCACAGTTCAGTGCGGGTACAAGGCGCTACTGCCTTTTGGCTTAACCAAGGCCACCTAGAAAACAAGGCCGCACACAGCCATCTGTGACGTCACATACAAGGGTTTGACTGCGCGCGCATTGTTTGAAATACGGTTGTGTCCAGCGATTCACGATTGCAGTGCCGCT
>LQNS02278094.1:63976017-63986269 GCA_001587735.2 Parhyale hawaiensis | reverse complement strand
GTGAGCGATAAAGTGTGGCGCGATCTGGGTTGCGTCGGTGGGGACAGAAGATTGCTGTACCCGATATTACGTATTTCCATGCTACAAATTTGTCTCATTAAACAACTTGTACAGTATGTGATTTTAGTATCAAGATTTTAACAAGGAGGGGTCGAATTTGGGGGTGCCTGGATTTCGAAATTAAGACCTGACAGCGGAATTCTGACGTCAGATTTGAATTCAGCACCACAAAATTAGCTATGAATAGTTGTTTTGGTCGTTGATCCATGGTGTTACTTCAATTTTGTTGACCGATGTTATTATCGACGCATTTTTGCTAGTTACTCGCTTGTTCAGTTGTAACAGTTTACACTACAGCTTTCAGTTCATAATTCTCCACCTAGTTCTGCGCTCTACCGCGGGGCTGATTTTCACGAGTTAAAATCACCAAAACACAACTGAATTGTCAAACCATCACAAAACCCCTCATCCGAAATACATTTGTATATCACCACGGTACTCATATTCATAAACCGTACGAAGTTTTGATTTAGCCATGTATACCATAATTTTAATTAACAATAATTACAAAGTTGCAATTTAATGTTCCACCATTAATTATTGTGCTACTGTTTTTGAAATTAATGAAATGACTGTGAAAGGATGTGAAATCAGCATCTGAATGTATAACGCGTCTGAGTATCAATCCGTCAAGCGAGGGGTATAAGAAAATCGGTCGTTTATTTCTTGTCGGGTGAATACGAACACGATCGAATGAAAAGAGAAAATAAGGTGCTTAGAAATTATGTTTGAAAACTTGGTCTTCTTCTTTTGGTTCCACAATGCTATCAGAAATCAACGTAGCACGTTATTGGCCGATTCAGCTGTTTTCATTCGTCTCTTGCCAGAGACTTTCAGATTAGTAAAAAGTCCGTACAAATAATGTCAATAAATGTTTCCTCGTCTGACTTTTTTGCATCCTTCGATACTGGGGACAATAATTAAACTTTTATTATCAATAGCCGTTTACTTTCTTCTCGCTGCCCTCCACAATTACAGACATACTTACCCACTCGTCTAGGGACATGTGTATTATGATCCTCCTTCTTCTCACGGAGGAACCACACTCACTTCTGTGGAAACGTTTAGTTAATAACCACGGTCTCACCTTCATTTCCACGCCCTCAACATCTAGGGACATGTAGTCAACGACGGGATTTCCAAGGGCGGCCAGGACGCTGTAGAAAGGGTAGCAGGGCACGCGGATTGAATCTGACCTTTTCTCAGCCTTCATGAGGGTGTTGCCCCAGTCTTGTTTGCTGATGCTGCAAATATTGATCAAGTGTGGTGACTTCGCTGCCTGTACAACATATTATTTACTCTAAGATTATGGCGGGCCCTTTCCCTGCCACAATATATTTGAGCCTCACGCACCCGAGCGTCCCGAGTGCCTTTTCTTCAGGAGATGTTGCAGCTTGTCGCAGTTCCTGCTGACGAGGTTAGTTTTCTAATGTTAGGTAGGCTCTCAATACTTCCCCTTCTGTTTCGGGAGGTGGGCCGCTGATCGAGGTGGCCGAATTATTCCCGCAAAACTTCTACATTCGTGTTTTTCGTTTCCTTGCCCTGTGCGGTGTGCCTGAGCGAAAGCGTTCAGCTGTGCCCGGGGGTTGGAAATGCACATCCTGCGTATTTTTCCTGTCAGTAGCGCGGTGCCGGTCTGAGACCTACCGGCAGAAAAGCTGGGACAAAATTCATTGATAATTTAAAACGAGACGTACCATACGCCATAGTTGCGTACGAGTCTGTGTTAAACCGCAGGAATAGTTCGGCGCGATATAGACATTGTGTCTCTGATGCGCTTGTGAAACTTCTACTACTACTATGGTTAGAGGAGTAGTTAGTTCAATGCTCAACGCTTACTGTCTGTTTGAAGAGCCGCTTCCCACTAACCAAAACCCTAGGAGGGGGTATCGTTGATTTTTACTTATCACCAGTAAAGTTAGTTGGTTTAAAGCAAATGGTTCAAACCAACTAAAAAACTTGCCTTAACCGAACAAAAAACATTTTTTTTTTGTTTTTTATTCATAAATATTGTATTATAAACAATTTCACATGCCTACAAGGTAGAAAATCCTTTAGGTACCTAAATCTTGGATAAAATTCCTACCAATCGAAAAAAAAAAACAAGTAAATATAAAAAAGACAAAGTAACCAAAAGAAACGTTTTTTTGTGTGTAAAACTGAAAAACATGGTTCTTGGTCGTAACCAAAGAAAACCATGTTTTTTCCAAACCTGATCACCAGCAAGTCATTCAGCTACGTCGATGAAATTTGATCAGTGTAATCACTGACCTTTATGTGCATGATTCTGCAGAAATGTTCTCTAAGTTTGTTTATTTTTTTAAAGTGACGCTAGATGTCATTAACTGGCAATATGAAGAATATCGAAACTCGCAGCATGATTAAGTTCCTGTGTTTGAAGGGTTACAGTGTCCGACAGATCCATGAGGAAATGAAAGCTGTCTATGCATGGCTATGACTGCCCGACGTATGACCGTGTTGTGAGATGGAAGAGGAATTTCCAAACTGGCCACAAGTGCTTCATAGACGAGCCAAGAGCTGAACGACTGTCATTCACTGTGAAGAAAGTGAAGGATCTTATCCTGGAAGACCGACGAATGACCATCGACATGATCATGCATGGGACTTGTCTTTGCTACGGCATTGAGTGGAAACTTATGCACGAATAATTGCACATGCCTACAGTGTCAGCATGTTCGGTTCCGCGCCGCGGAATTCTCACCAAAGGAGTTTGTGAATTTCTTTACCGACAATGCACCTGCTCACACATTTCAAGCTGTGGTTGTGGAAGCATGGCGCTGTGGCTATAAAATCTTACCGTATCCGCCCTATTCTCCCGATCTCGCCCCAAGCAATTTTTTCATGTTCCCAGAAATGAAAATTCCCAAGCGGAGTCGGTGACAGGATGGCACAGGTATTCCCACTGAAAAGATGGAACGGCGGTTTCCAACACAGTCTCAGGACTTCTACACTGGCCGCCTGTGAATGTTCAAGAAGCGATGCGTTTGTGTGCGACTCGGGACGGTAACGATCTAGCGAACTCTTAAAGACCACAAATAAAAATGAAGTGTCTGACGCGTCTACTTAATAGTCATAATTTTAACTTTACGATACCCTCTCGTGAAAACTACCAATGTTTGTTAATTTATTCATCCGTTTCGTGTTGTACATATAGGCGTCGGGGCGAAAAAGTATGGAATGTAATCTCTTAAGATAAATCGTCTTCTAACTCGGGTTGCCGGATATGGACTTGAAAAGATTGCTGTAATAACAGCCCAGCTGGGCTATCGCAAACTGAAAAGTTGTAACCCGACGCCGAAATGCGGTTACGACATGAGAATTATATCAACGAGCGTCGTGTTACTAGCCGAACGATAACGAAGTTTTTTGTCGAAGCAAGTATTCTGAATTACGTACATAGAGGCTGGTGCGTTTGCTCACTGTTCTTCTATATTTATACTCCTACTATATTCACAGCCACTAATACAGTATGTTACCTTTGATTATCCAAATCTATTTCTTTACTTATTTTTCAAGATAAGTGTCAAACATTTAAAATGTTAATAGTAAGTAAGTGCACAATATCCAAAATAATCATATTTCCGAACAAACAGTCATTATTTGATAGGTTTGGGTAATAAACCTCTTAAGAAGTGATGTTTGTTCGGAAATAGGGTTAGTTGGGCAATTGTGTAGTTCTCCTATGTTGTAACTATAAAAACAATTAGAGAAAAATGAAAGTGAATAATTTCCCTCGTTTTGGAAACATTTGATAATATCGCACGGGGTTCTGCTGTAACGCCAGATTATGCAACATCACTCTCTAGTTAACATGGGAAAGAAAAGCGGTCTAACCTGTAAGGAAAGATCAAAGTGACCTCGTTATTGGCTTCTAGTAAGACAACACTCGTAGTTAACAAGATATTACTGCAGCGTGATCACCGTAATTAAGGTTTGTGTAATTGAAGGTAGGGTCAGCCGGAAAACTCTGGATAGAGCCTCTACGAGGAAATTTACTGCTCAGGATATGCGGCATTTGAAGGTTTCTATTGCTAGAAAACAACTTTCCACTGGTAAGCCCCATGCTAGAGCCCCAATACTAAGCAATAAGACAAGATGTGAGGTTCTGCAGAAGCTAGGGAAAGTGAAAAAGGCAATTAAACGACCACTTCTAGCAAAAACTCACAAAGAAAATAGGGTCAAATTGGCTGAAGAGACCATGAAAACTGATTTTTCCAGTATCATATTTACTGAGTAATGCAGAGCCACTCTTGGTGGTCCAGATAGATGGGTGTCTGGATGGGTCCTCCATGACCGACCTCAACAGACCCGGTTTAAGCATCAACAAGATGGTGGAAGTGTGATGTTTTGGGCCTAGATAGTAGGTGACACCCTTATTGGTCCATTTGAAGTGGCAGAAGGAGTTAAACTGAATTCAGAAAGGTACTGCCAGTTTCTTGAAGCCAACTTGATTCCATGTCTTGATGAGCAGGCTATCGCACGCAGATCCAAATTGGTATTTCAGCACTATAACGCTCCCTTCACACCGAGCATGGTACACTGCTAACTGGCTTGCAGAAGGAGGAATTAAATAAAAAAAAATTATGATTTGGACCAGCGAATAGCCTCGATTCAAATCCCATTGAGAACTTCTGGGCAATGATCAAAAGGAAGGTCTATCAAGGTGGTCCACAGTTTTCAAGAAAACTGTGGAATGCAGTAAAAACAGCTGCAGATTCTATTCCACCATCTGAAATATCAAACCTGACAAAGTCTATTGATAATCGCCTCATAAAAATAATGAAAAATTGAGGTTGTCATTTTCAAAATTAACTTGTTATGTTTACCACAACAGTCACTACTGAACATTTATTTCAGTGTTTATTGAATTGTTTTGGTTATAATTTCTTGGTTTTGGACGTTCAGTAAGAATATTCCTGTTCACTTGTATTTATTTCCTCATTATGACGTTTTTATTAGCTTGTTGCATGATCTGAGGTAACAGTAAAAAGCTCGTAAATAAGCAAATTGTATGATAAACTTAAAGGCTAAATATTGATTTTACAAGTGCTGTTTATATCTGCAAAATTGCCTTATATTTAGTTAATATTGACGTATCAATATTAAACGCTTATCTTGAAAAATAAAGTAAAAAATATAGCATTTGCAGAATCAAAGATAACATACGGTATATAACTAGAGGCTCATTTTGGTCGAGCTTTTTCCCTCCATGTATTTTGCTCTCGAATGTAATTTTTCTATGCGTACCTCAAAGTAATTATATAAGCTTATCTTGGATATCCGGCGACATAATATTTATCAAAATTTTTGACTATTTAAAAAGTTTCAAATTATTCTTGCAAAGTAGTTTTGCATCTTACGAGATTTAATTTTGCAGTAACTGTGGCAGCGCGGGAGACAGGATGGCGTCGCTTTCTTACACGTGAATTATACTTTTCATCGAAGCCAGCTGTGACCATTATTTCTGGATAACACGGTGACGACCTCTAGCATCAGCAATAAACTTGCTAGTGCAAGTTACCGGAGGTTATTTTTAACCAAAGAAAGCCCAAATGAGTAAGATGACCTGCAGCACTCACTCGAACAGCGGCTCTTCGTAGGTGGTACTGGTACCTATGCATGCCCGCATGAGGTACGCTCTCCTGTTCTTGGTCTTAAGCACATGGTAGCTGATGGGCGTGGGTTCCATCAGCACTCCCGTCCAGCCCAAATTTCGCTCCAGATACAGCGTGTTGGACATTGCCTCGCCAGTCAGTCCTCCCACTTCAAAAAAGAATTTGTTTTTCTGTTGGCACAAAATTAAATGCAGTCAGATCTAGATTCGGGCCGGATTTCTACATTGGTGCCGATTCCAATATCTGTTTGTCCGCCCGCATGCACTGTTGCTAAAAATGTGCGGATCTCGAGTTCTGCTGGGGGTCCACAAGTCTACTCAATTCACAGGTTTCAAAGAGCTTTTGATACCAGGAGCAAACTTGGTTATATTGCTGCGCATGGGTCCTGTAGGTTTATCTGGGAACCGATGGCTGTGCTTCAACCATTACTGATGCTGTTGCTACCGCGACAACCTTCCCACAACTTAAGTTCCTAGCCATTCGTGCAAATCAGCGCGTCAGCCAGGCATCAGCTTTCGGTCTCCGATGAGCCTCTAATCCCCGTACTCATGCTTCCTGCTATAGATGCTTCTAGAGTATTTTTTTTACCAATTTGTCAACAGCCACAATGGCTCCAATGTAATACCATTTAAATAAAGAATTGCACAGTGCGAATTACATATTCAGTTGTCAGCCTTCACTCTCCTTAAACTCACTCTTCTCAAGTTAAGGCCTCTTTAGACGATGCAGCACAATGGAAACATTTGAGCATCATAGATACTCACAGATGAGCATGATGCTGCAGCAAGATGCCAACCTGGCCTAAACGATTGCATATACAGGCAGCACCACAGTGCAGCAGTGGCAGCACAGAGATGATCACAGTTCATTTACTAAAGATAGTTAAGTCAGCCCTAAGGGAACACCCTTTCGCCCAATCTAGCCAATCAGTGACCCGATGCAACACCATCTCAGCCAATCAGCGATCGCCGTGACTGGCGTCAATTTCAGCCAATGGGTGACTGCCACGTCACTCTGTTGGTGTAAACAAATGAGGACGCGCGCCGGCTCCTGGTGCTGCAGTATACCAGGAAGGCTTTACCACCAATTGTTTATCACTTATTACCTCAAATTGGAACTACCAATACTGGCCATATACTTAATTACATAAGTAAAGGAAAATTATAGACCATAGATCTGATGTATTGTATTGAAACTTGATTTTTAGCGCCATAAAAAGAACTGAAAAAAAAAATCATTAAAATGTTTGCCTAAGTTGAAGCGAATGCTTTGCAGGGAATAGAATGATTCGCATGAGTTTATAAGACAAAATTTGACGATTTTCGTTCACCAAGAAAACTTTGATTTACAACAAGTTGTAAAGTAGAATGTTATACACACATGAGAAGCACAAAAACTGCAACTGAACAATTTCACCTACGTTTATGTAATAAACAATCGCGACACACCCTTGACCTCTCGCACATACGACGCCATATTGGTAACTACCCACGATGCGTCATGCTTCTGTCATGGGGTTACCTAATATGCCCCAAGGAGGTTGTAAGGAGTGACGCTATTGGCTGATACATTTTTGTGTGACTCCACTCCGCTACGAATGCAGATGCTGCCGGCTCTATTGCTTGACAGAACTTTCTGTAGTAAATAAACTGTGGCCCCAGCCGTGCTACTTTCATTTGCTAAGCTGCTGTCTGCAAGCTCTTGCAGTACAGAGTAACTAACTCGAGCGGTGCTTCAGACTCTTCTGAGTAAATATGATGCACCGTCTAAAGAGGCCATTAAGCACGTATTTGTGAGGGCTACTGGGCGCATAGCAGCTCTTGCACTGTACATACTTTTGTTACTGGCAAGTAACTACGTCACTAGCACTGTTCAGTGCGGGTACACGGCGCTACCGCCTTTTGGATTAACCCGCGCGTCACCCACTGAAGGCTCCATCATTCACGAGAAGAAAATTTGCCAAAGAGCACGCAAAACCAGAAGGGATATGTTCCGTAAATATTGGGCTGCTGGTCAACGATGAAACAATTTTTATTGAAAATTCTAGTTCAGACAGAAGTAAGTTTTGTCCAAATATGACTATTCTCTGCAAAAACATCGTACATTATCGTGTGATGTAGCTCCTTCAAAAACTATTCATATGAATTATCTGAAAACCAGTGACCAAAGTTGGTCAGATAACGTTCTCTGTTAATGGAGCAAAGTTCTCCCCGTCAGCAAACGAGTGCCAGCAGCAAGTGTCTGCTGTACAGCCCATAAAATCATGTCTTTGACAAAGTTCGATGTTTGTTGAGCAATGAACGAGCCCAAATTAACTAGTAATAACTAGTAATAGGACGTTGAACATTGCAACTAAGACCAGTTGTGTGGTTAATGATTTGCATAAGGAATTCTACTCGCGTGCTATAAAAGTTGCTGACTGAACGTCTGTTTTAAATAAGAAATATTTTATGGAACTAGATGTTAAAGTTCACATCGTGCAATAAAACTATTAACTTGAATATCTGTAGAACCGAAGCTCTTCACATTTTTATTGAGTATTTCTCCGCATATTTGTTTCGACTATCCTCATCCAATATCGGCGGATGTTGACAAAAAATATTCGCAACCGCTGATCGCAAAAGCACACACACCAACGAGAAACGTGAGATGTTTACGCCTCATAGGGGAATAATCTGACGGACTCTCTTTCTGTCAGCATATTTTGGGTCTCACGTCCATAAGGTCAACCTCAATGACTTTTCTGCAGGGGATGCTATACTCCTAGCCGCTGCTCTTTTGGATAAGTGTAGTTTGCAGAAATAGGTGGGTCCTCGAGTCTAAACGTTACACATTTTACTCCGTGAGTTTAGTCGCCGATGGTGCTTATCTACCTGGCCTACGTGAGTCTTACCAGTTCCTGTTTGGAGGACTGTGGAAGAAGCCCACCGCACGAGTGTCACATTCTTCTGTCTTCTCCTCTCTTCATCGTTCGACTCTCTGAGAGTCGCGCATGATTTCACGGCCAGTAGTAATGCACTGGGCCAACTTAAACTTTCCGGCTGGAATGCCGAGATCCAACATTTGTGCGGAGATATGTGCGTAACCTAGCATTGTTGTAGAGATCACTCATTTAGTGAGAACGGTTGCAAATCAACGACTGTCATAAACAATAACTAGAGCACTCTGAGAGCGCATACCTCCGCCAAGTGAGACAACGGTCGCAAAAATTTCAAATTGGCGCAGAAACCATAATTTGCTTTGTATAAACTCTAAAATCTAATCATTTGTGCCTTTTCATATCAATAACAGCTTGTTCAATTTTCTTGAAGATCCGTACATAACTTTTTGAGTTATACTGTTAACAAACGTTATGACAAATATGACTCAAGCATACCAACAAAGAAACCTATCTGCACCAAAGTTTGATCATTTATGTCTTTTAACATACTAACAACCCCTATAAATTTATTAATGATCCATTCATTATTTTTGAGTTATTGTGCTAACAAGCATAACATTGAAAACAGTGACAAACGAACCAACGGATCATTACCAAAATTTGGTCATTAACTCTTTGTTATGTACCTAACAACTCATATTAATTTCATCAAAATCCATCCATAACTTTTTGAGTTATGGCATTGAGAAAAATGAGGCAGACAAACAAACAAACTGATGAACATATCTTCACCAAAAGTTAATCATCTCTTCCTCCTAACATACCTAACAATCCCTGGAAATTTTATCCAAATCGGTTCATAACTTTTTGAGTTATCTTGGTGACAGACAGACAAACAAACAGGCAAACTGACAGACAGACAAACACGACGAAAACATAACCTCCTTGGCGGAGGTAATGATGATGAAGTGTTCACAAAGGCTGTTGAGTACCTATGATAGATCTCACCTTACGTCCCACTCATTCCTGAGAGCTTTTACTTCTAAGGGGTGGGCGTGGGGGGATGCAGCATGGGGATAGGGTTAAGCTAGTTTACTACGTACGGTTAGTTCACCCATCCTACGTTATTTTGAGCCGCGCCCTTAGTGCACTCCATGGGTTGCATTGGGGGCCACATAGGCATTCAGAATTCCCTTTATGTTTTGTTCTGTTTTTCTTTATCCTTCCCCACCTGTTATTCTCAGCCATTCTGAACCTTTTTTAAAACGTCCCTGTGCTCAGGACTCTACATTAATTTTATCCCCCCATGCCTTATGCCCTTTTTTATATCTTCTCACATTTTACACGGGTACTGTCTTTTGACTGTATGGAGAGTTGAAATATGCTACAGTAGTACATCATTACACAAATTTAACACGTTCTTGGAGTGGGTTCTGCTTTAATGCAAATAGAATAATCAACGCAACTAAAGAAAGCTGTTCAGACGCTACACCTTCATTGCAATACGAGCGAAAGTTCATTGCGTCGCTGCGTTCAAGTTACGAAAAGATGGTTGGTTCAAGATTCCATATTTTTATATATATTTAAGTAATTTTCAGTTCGATTGACGATTTATATTTAGTAATAGAATCACCATTGTATAATATTCTGTCCTGTAATCTCACCGTGCTGTTGT
>LQNS02278094.1:63942578-63975950 GCA_001587735.2 Parhyale hawaiensis | reverse complement strand
GTTCAAGTTACGAAAAGATGGTTGGTTCAAGATTCCATATTTTTATATATATTTAAGTAATTTTCAGTTCGATTGACGATTTATATTTAGTAATAGAATCACCATTGTATAATATTCTGTCCTGTAATCTCACCGTGCTGTTGTAGAGCTTCTTGATATGCTGATCCTGCTGGTGCTGAGAAAAATACTCGCCACGGGGATTGTCGAGGTAGTAGGGAACGTCCTTGGGTGCCGGCGGTATCAAGGCTTGCTGCGCCGCTGCGATCACAGCTTCATCCCTCATGTCGCGGCCCACCAGCTCAGGGTGTAGGAAGAGATCTTCAGTTTTTGGGTCCACCTGGCAGTTCATTGGCGAACCCTGAGCTTGCAGATCTCTCGCATGCAAGTGAGCTGTGTGATCTGGGGAAGGAGTTAAATATCATGATACCTTTAATGATACTTCGGACGAGGTCCAGGCGACGTTACGCACGCGGCCCCGTGAGGAGGGAAAAATCAAGCAAAACGATATCAGACCTATGGAGTGAGTCATAATAGTGTTATTCTATTTTTTTATACTTTTGCTTGACCTATCTACTTATAACCATGAGGGGGAGGGGGTCGCACCCCGAGGCCGGGGGTACCATTAGTTTGCATAGCCTTCATAAGACATTCGGAATATCTTTCTTTCTGTAATCACTTTGCTTCCTTCATTCTTCTTGTTCTGACCTAGTCTGTATTTATCATTACCTCCTTTTTTTGACATATCGTTTTCGTAAGCGGTGGTATTCCGTACATGGGTTTCTCATATTCTTCTTTAGAAACATGCCTACAGTTTTTAGCGTATCTATTCCAAAAACAACGAACCGTATTAGACTGCCGAAACTCAAAGAGTAGAGACCTATTTTTTTCGTTATGATAGCCAGGACAAGTAAATTTTTTTTGCTGCAAGCTTTAGCTGCCCTCGCAACAATACAAGTTGACCTCCACGTGTTTTTTTGGCGGTGACCACAACATACTGAACTCCTTAGCTTACTGTGGTTTTAAGATTGTAGCTATCACTGCCAATATGATACTTGGTTTATACGACTTGAAGCCGATAACTAAAAGGTCACAAATTTCATCACGATGGCCCCATGCTGGTCGTCGTTTCCACAAGACCATTTTGCTGTAACAAGTATCATACTGGCTCACATGATCGACACCTGGCGTCCTGCTAAACACGACTTGGTTACAACCTTCGACCACTGTACAACCGTCCAACGGATTGTGTTTTGTGCCCCCTGAGGGGATGCAGAATAATAATGTTGTAACCATACGTCGGGGTACCAAAAGTTTTTTTACGTAATCGTGTCTTTTGTTCCTTGTTTTCTGATAACTTTCATAATATGTATAAATTCTTCTCTTACTCAAAAGCATTTATCTGAGCCCCATCAGGGGGACCGTAGGCCACAGAGTTATATATTATACTAGTGGACCCGCGCGTGCAAAAATTCAAGCAATAATCTATATTTTTTGTTAATAAAGGCCGTTGCGGAATCTTCTCTTCTCTGATTTACTTCATTTTCTTTATTGATCGTTTGTCGTGCTTTCAACCTTAGGGTTTTTTCTCTGACTTGTTTCCTCATTTTCCCGCCACGCTTATCAGCAGCTCTCATTCACTTCTGTAACCTTTTTGCATCAAGTCTTTCTTGACTGTATCGCATAGACGATTTATCTCTCTCCAAGCATTCGTAGAACGTCTTCGGTCTTGAGACTGTAGTAGTCTCGTACTACTTATGCGTTCCCCATTTTACTTCTTTATTAGGCGTGAGTCTTCCACAGTGAGAGGCAGAAATAAATCATGAGTAAAACACTCTAATAAACTTGAATGTAACTCAGCTAACTTGTATGTATGTCGCGCTCCATGGCCAAGATACGGTTTTGCGAACTTAAATATCTGCTTCACTGAAATCCTGACATTTTTGGGCTATGAAACAAAATTCGCATCTTCAGAGAACGACAGTGTGAGGGATGATATGCGTGGTATGGAGCTGGAGGAGCACATGGTAATAGACAGAAATACATGGAATAACCAGATCTTCTTCAGCGGCCTCCCTTTGAACGAGAATAATACTGCTGTAGAAGAAGAAAACGACAGTAAGCTAGTAGAAATAGTTGTAAACCACCCGTGAAGAATCATCATCTCATGAGTGCTCCGTTAGTCATCTGCCGAATTTATACGTCGTGATCTGAGAGAAGAAAGTTATAAAATCGGACTCCAGAAGCTGCATACACATTGTCCCGATTTCAAAGAGTGTTCCAAGCAAAAAGTGCCTTCAGATCAGCCTTCGCCATCTTCTGCAACCTGGTCATCAATTTACAAAACCTGCAACCTGGCTTATTTTTCGCCTATCCATTTCCTTCAAAGCGGACACGAAATAAACAACTACACCAAGCGTTTTATTATATAAGGATGGGCTTGTTAGGTTCGCCCCTCCTATATGTTATGGGGAGCAGCGCCCCAAGGGGATTGCGTAGGTTACCTTAGCTTTTAGCTAGGCTTTCGGGACGTCTGCCTCTCATGCCCACTTTGTATCCTTCCATTTTCATGCACCTAGTGATGATGCTTTTATTTTGTTCTTTCTTTTCTTTTTCCATGCTCGTTGATCCTGTGTGGAAACTCCGTCATACATGGGTTCCATATGTCGATCGAGATACTCCATGTCCCTTCTTTCTTCCTATGTGATATTCCCTACCTTCAGGAAACGAAGTCTTGAAATTGTGACGGTTATACAATTATCATGGATGAATCTAAAGTAGAAAATACAAAGTAGAGAATTTTTGGCATGGGAACCTGTGTCTCATTCATTGTAATGAACGTACTGTACCTGTACTGTACCGAAAGAGTTTTGGGATGTAGATGACCATCAGTGTAGCGTTGACGATCAAAACTATTGTCAGAATTTTTTCAGGTTTTCTTGACCAGTGCATTTTCAATGGAAAGCCTGCAAAGAAATATGTTCTTATGACGTGGAGTCACTAGTTCCAATGCATAAGCCCTGATCTGCAGTTCACACATTACACTCACATTCGCGAACACAAAAAGTACAATAACTTACCAAAATCCTTAATGCACTTTCAAGCTCTTAAAAACAGTAGCAAACGTTAATAGAAAGAAATTCAAGCTAATACCGAGGTACACGTGAAGTTCGTTTTTCCGTAACTAGTATACGAAGCTGCTGGCAGATTTTGTCGGTCAACCGTTAAATAGAGTGTCTTATACGGCACGTGCCAACTAGTATTGCTCCTCCTGGAGTATTAAGTTTCATTCAGTTTTCAGATGGTTAGTACCGATCTGTAGCATTACCGGCAGCACAGGCGTCCAACTCGTCACGCGCTCTGTACCTTTGCGAAGACTACCTCTGTGTACGGGCATCGGTGTGCGTGCGGGTGGCGTTTAAGTTCGTGTGCTGTGCTACTCGCTGTATCGCAGATTAGGTTAGGTTAGCCGGCAAGCAGTTATTTCACAATTGCCATTTGGTGATCTGCAGCAGCTTCCCGGTAAAGGATTAAGCTTTGTCAAGTTGAAGCTCGCTTCATAATGCTTCGTCTCTGCTGAAATGAGCAATGTACGTTATTATATTATCTACAACGTGTAGAGCGCAAAGTTTCGCTTAAACAGCTACTGTTGATCAGTCGACCCGGAACACACGATTATTAATATTCTACTACAGACTAGAGAATCAATTTCTTCTACGTTTCCAAATGTCAGCTAGTAATGAAGACCAGTCTTTGGAAATATCCAAATACTCTGATACAGCTTTGAGTGTGTCACAGATACAGATGTCACGTTTCAGTAAGGATGTTACGAAGAAAAATTTGCACGCAAAACGTGACAAATTCAAAAATCAAAATGCCATGTACCAAATAATACTAACATCATGTGTTCGTACATTTACTCATATCGAGTCATGCTCTCAGTAATACGCGCAAAATAGGCCAGTTCAGATATTGTGGCGATTAGTCTTGCACTGATGAACCAGCTTGCAGAATATCGCCTAGATAAGTAATCCTTACCAATTTTTTTTCTCTCTTCTACCGTTAAAGTCCAAGCAATGACATTATCTAAATATTCTCACAGCACTCTGATAGATTGGCATTGTTACTTTCTTCCTGTACCAAAACCATGTTTGCGCTGAGTTTACGTTGCACAAATAAGCCGATGGTTTTTTTTCTGTCATGGTACACTAGAACTTCGGGATTAAGCATCGATCCTGAGATTTCGTTGCTGCATTTATTTTTTCCAGCTTGCTTTCTTCCTTTGACGAACAGCTTTTCGCTTGGGGGGATACTTTAGCTCATCTGTTTTTGCACTATTGTGTATATGGAATACGCAGCTTAAATTAAATCCACTGATGCTTGATTGGTTGCTCTTATAGAAACTGTTGTTTTTGTCTGTTAGCTAAGAGAAGGAAAGGCTGTCCTTTTCGGCTGAATTGCAACCGAAAGCACTTATCTCTTATGATAACTTGAGTTAACTGGTTAACTGTTGCAGTACATCTTTCATAAACAAATTAATAACGAGAGTATGTATACTTAATGAAGGAGAGTCATCACAACTTCGTTGTTACTAGCGGTGGCAAGGATATTATAATACGAATATAAGTAGGGCACTATCCCTTCTGCACGTGCACCAATCTACCAAGGATGATTACTACAGTACTACTACACTTGTCACAGCTGGGGATGGACTGCGCTGGAAGGGAGCCTAGAAGCTCGCGACATGCAGGTGTGCGGCGTATAGAAAACCTCCATGCGTTTTGGAGTCCACCTCATACTCACATTTTTAAAGCCCGCTGCACACCAGAGTCAAAATTCCAAGAACGTTTCAAGTTCGTGGAACAGAACTTTCTTTACACTTCACTGTAGTTTAAAGGAGTCCTATCGTGGCTGATCTTTTTTTTTTGTAGTTGAAAAACAATAGCTAGTTTATAACGTTCTTCTTATCAGAACTGTTTCATTTAATTTTTCTTAATATAATCAGAAATCGCTGTTATAAATTTCCCAGAATTCTCAGCTGTTTCGGTACATACAGTGCATCTGACGTCACAATTTCATCTTCGATTCGTTATTACATCGAACAAGGCGCATTCATGATCTCCCAAGAGAAATAAGTTAATGGATTACTATTCCGAGGATGCAATTAAACAGGTCATAATACATTTGCATTCATTGTACAATTCAGATTTTTGTTCTTTCCGAAGCCATTTCAGTAGGTATTGTTGTCGATGCACTTTATTTACTGAGTTTTGCATGTTTTAAGAAATGGCAGTGCAGAGCCGACATGACCGCAGTAGCCACTGACTGCAACCTTGCAGTAACGAGGTCGTAAGAACCACGCTGTTGTGTCGAATGCCTGTAATCTTTCAATTTAATTTCGAACGCATGTATTGTAATAATATGGAATACTTAGTTTGTTGCGTAGGCAGTGACCTGACCAGCAATGGGGACGATGCGGAGGGGTCGCTGTTGTCATAAAGATCTTTTGTCTATTGACCCATAATTATAATAGTGTGTGGTCAACTGCAGCCGAGCACTGCTGCGGGGATTAATTTAAAGCACGCACCATCGCATGTGGGTTTCCTAGTTGGTCCGTGACTACGTATTTTACGATTTAAAAAGAATCCTGTAGCTACATTGTATTGTAGAAAGCCTGCCGGTAGAAGATGGTGAGACTAGAGAAGGAGCATTACTTTCAAAGCTGCGACTTGAAGCTTTCACAGTGGATACAAAATTTTCCAAATGTAGCAGCTAGATTCACTACATTGACGATTAATGCAATAGAGCTCTAAACATTAATGTGTTTTACTAGTAAACCTCAAAAGAAAAGTATACTCTGCAATATGTGGCCGATCCAGAGTTTCAAATCGGAGCTAGTGAAGACTTGGGAATTGATCAGGATTGCCCGCTCGAAGTTAAAAGATAAACCCACAACATATTCAATACTCGGTCCAGTAAGGAACTTCAGCCCAAACTGAATGAAATGTGTATACACGTGTTGCCAAATGAATAGAGTTGCCTCTTTCTATTTTAGGAAGTCGTTAATCTTTACCTACAAATGAGTAATAACCATTTAAAGCAGTCTAATAGGAAGCATGCTAAACAAATAAAACACTTATCATCTCTTTTGTTTTCTTATTTATGAACAAAATAGTAAATTTTTTATGCACACCACCATTAAAGAATGTGGTATTTTCTATGAAGGATTTGATTTCTTCTATTTTTGGAAGAAGATAGAATATGCTTTATTGATACATTCGGGCAAATGTCTGGTTTCGAGGTGCCGGGAGACGTCTAGCTAGACGTCCCGCAGGGCCATGGCAGGGAGGCGCCTGCCTCCACCTCAAACGACGCAGGTACTCGACTGCCAACGCTACAGTCTTCTCATCCTGCCGCTTACTGCGGGATGAAACCATCTTCGGAGACGGTTGCGCTTTTCCATCTGTGCTTACTGCCATCCTGCCATCTTTAGCCTCTCTCTGTGTGAGCGGTTCGATAGGAAGAGCATGTATCCCGACTCTCTCCTGCCATTTTCTCGCCAAACTTCTATTGGTGTGCGCGTAGCCTTACGCATGCGCGTTGATGCATCCCCGCGCCTTTCGACATACTGTAGTATGCGTGCCTTCTGTCTTCCTCTCTTTCGATCATCAGGTAATGTTCTGAGCACGAAGGTTTAAACTCGGATTAAATTAACCACAACTAGGGTATTCGCTGCAACCCACAGCACAACACACCCCTGGATAACAAACAAACCGACAGTGGGCTACGTAGAGCCTACGCTCTAACACAAACTTCACACCGTTGACTATACAGCACTCGCTTTCTCTTCCCCGTATTGGGCTCTGATAAGTGGAGTCCACGCAGGCGTTCACAGTCCGCTACTGCGGGGCCGGCCTTGCACAGGTACGCAAGCTGCGGCTGTAGGACAGCGTAACGTCACAGCGCTAGTGTCTGAGAGCCGCTAGGCCTGGACAGAAACATTAGCGATCTTGACCGTTGTCTTCGGACACAGGCACGGTAAAGGCTGTGTTGGCGAGATCGCCCACCTTGCGCTTCGCTGCTGTAATAATAGTTGTTGTACATTCGCAGAAATGAAGGAGCCTGTATAGTATGCATCATAGGTCATAGGGTTGGGGTAGTTGAATTCGCCCATTCTGTGTTAAGGGGAGTTTTTCTCCGATTTGTATTTTACGGGTTTCGCATCGTTGTGGATCTAGTTCTCTGTCACCGGTTTCTATGCATAGTGTGTATGTTCGTTGGTTGGGTGAGGGGGTTTATTAAACTAAAGAAACAGTAGTTATCTGTGGATACTTTGAACTTTTGCCGTATATATGGTGGCAAAACAGATAGTTTCTAGACACAGACATGTCCAGTTTGTGCGTGTGTAGGTGTGTTTGTGTGTGGTACCCCATAAGCTGGATCTGCTTGTATGTCTAGGTGTGTGTACGTATGTGTGTGTGTAGTTGAGAGACACCAGTTTAGCGATGTGAGGGAGGAACGCGTTCATCCCCAGTTGAAACAAATCATTCCTGCCATTCGTGCAACAAGCGAATTTCGACATCAATAGAAATCAATATACTGCAGTCATGTCGCTTCAAAAAGTAAAGAAAGATATATGCCAGCGATAGATCTGTCGCAGTACAAACGTTCCATGAGAGGATGTATGTATACTAGAATGCGAACGATTGTAAATATCAAACTTGTTTGTACATGAATCGCACACCTGGTAGCAAAAGTGCATTTAAAATACAACACATGTGCAAGGAGTTCACTTTGATGCCCGATACAAGTGGTTCATTAATTATGGAGACACTCAACTTACAAAAGGCACAGCAGATGGCCACAGTGTCCATTGCTGTTGATATGCAAAGCAGGAAAAGTTTACAGCTATGAATGGCATTCATAACAGCTGGATTCTGCACCTGATATATTAACTGAATTGATTGTTCTCCTTTCCAATCAATCGCCTCCATATGCAGGGCCCAGGTGCATGTGTAAATACTGTGCTCTATGGCGTGACCAGCATGAGTCCAACATACACCTTATGCTGTAACGTAACCAACATGAGTTCAACATATTTTCTTACTCTCAAGCTTGATTCATCTGGCGCCATGGTAGTTAGGTTTTCCCATCCTATGTTACGAAGAGCAAAGTCCCATGGGAGGACCCTCTAGGTTGTTTTAGCCTTAGCTAGGCCTTCGGGACGTCTTTCTTTCGAGCCCACTTTGCATTCTTCCACTTTCATGCTCCTGCTGATGTTGCCTTCCCCTGTTTTTCCTCTTTTTCCCCGACTGGCTTTCTCTGCTATACAGACATTGACAAAATTATAAGGTACCATTAAAAATTCTTTATTCCAACACTACAAAAAACACTGAGTTACAGTAATAAGTACGATAGCATTTATTGCTTAGTCTTGCCTCTTTTGGATTTCACAACAGCTTTTATGCGTTTTGACATGCTAGAGACGAAATTAGAACTAGTGGCTGCATCAATTTTGAGCAAGTCTGCATGAAGTTTGGCTTCTAACTACTGTTTTAAAGAACATTAATGCGCCCTAACTCTTTTCTCCAAAGTCGAGTACTGACTTCATTCATACCTACGCGTTTACTCTTCCAAATGTTTGTAGAGTCGTTGTCAGCCCAGCTTCGTGTACGCCGCAGAAAATTACTAAAATATTTACCGTCAAATCTGTTTCCTTGTCAAGAGCCACTAGGCTTTGGAGTTATGTGGTCAAGAAAATGGGGTAGACGAACAAGCTAACAAACGGCGGGACGGAATAGCACCAGGAGTGACTGGTAATCAACTGTTTCTCCTAACATATGTACTGAGAATTTTATACGTAGCCGTTCATAACTTTTTGATTTAACCTCGTGAGAGACAAACTGCAACAAAAATATTATCTCCGTGGCGCAGGTCAATATCGAAACAATATACAAAGACACGATGGTGTTTCTGACATTATATTGATTTGTCATAGATATAAATACGAGGTGTGAATAAACTATTTTATTTTGACCTAGTTTTTACGTTATAGACTTGAAATTTTTGACTACGTTCATCATAACTACCAACATAATCCCGTATTGAATTAATGGTTTCAATATTGTCAACGTCAAAAAGTTCAAACATTAAGTTTATTTAGTCGACATTGTCTTTATTATAACTTAACGATACGTTGTCGTTAGAAACAAAAATTTACACCAGTGCTGCAGTTTAAAGCACTTTCTCTGACGACAGCCTGCCATTGTATAGTCGAGTATTTGTTTATTTTGTTCATAACTACCGAAATCCAGTAATAGAGCTGTAGAAGTTAAATTGATAATGTTCAGATATAAGACTAGTAAGCATATCTTACCTCAGAGTTGCCTGTGCACTTCCATTGTTTTATTGCCCATTATATATTCAAAGCTTTATTTGTTATTATAACATCAACTTACTAAGAAACTGAGTAATTATGCCGTTGTTCTAAGTATCTAAAAAGGCTTAAACTATCTATGATGAAATTATACCTTAAGCTTAAACCTGTTTATCTTCTTCTAGCAAGCACAAAAATTTGTTAGTCTACATTAGTGCTATCATAGACCACACCATACTGTACATTGACTGGACACTGGCCCTATGAACAGATTTCGGTCCGCAATTGGGTCTGACTGCACGGTGCCGCAGATGGATTTTTCTATATCCTCCCATTACTTTTTCATACTTTGTTTAGGCTATTTGTCTTAATTCTTATGCATTCAGTAATGACCGGCAATCCTGTACGTACTTGCAATTACATAAAGCAACTATATATGACATCCTTTGATATTTGCAGTAAAGTAGAATTATTTCGCAATAGTTAGTAAAAAAAAATCTCTTATTGTTAAATAGAATCTTCTCAAATTCGTGCTATGCTAAATTTGCAAGGAAATGTCAAGTGAACAGCTGATACAAATGTTAATGAAATTTATTTGGTATTTGGGCTAAGTGAGAAAAACAGAACAGACAGCAGAGCTAGGGGTGAGTTGGAGCAGCTTTCAGCGATGAAGTGATGAAACCTTGATAGCAGTGAAGTGATATAGCATTGGCATCAGTGAAGTGAGATAGTATCGGCGGCCATGAAGTGATGTGAATGATAAAGCACTGGCCGTCGTGAAGTGTTGTAGCATTGGCAGCAGTGCAGCGATATCGTATTGGTAACCATGAAATGATGTAGCATTGGTAGCTATGAAGTGATCCAGCATTGGCAGCTGTGAAGTGATATTCCATTAGCAACCGTGAAGTGATGTAGCTTCGACATCTGTTGAGTAATATGTTATTGGAAGCCATGAAGTGATGTAATTTAGGCCACTGTAAAGTGATTTAACTCTGGCAACCATGAAGTGATTTTACTTACGTAGCCATGAAGGGATTTAACTTAGGCACCCATGAAGTGATACAACCTAGTCATCCATAAAATGATATATTGTTGTCAATCATGGAGTGATGTAACGTAGGCAACCATATGGTGATGTAGCCCAAAGTGAGCACCCATGAAGTGGTGTATTTTAGGCACTGATGAAGTGATTTATTTCAGGCAACCAAAATGTGATGCACCATAGGAAACCATGAAGTATACGTAGGCAATCATAGGGTGGTGTACTACACCTAGCTAGTTATGTGAAATGATAGCGACTTTCACGATCTGCAGCTTTAGATGGTTCCAGTAGTAAAGGGTTGTATCAGTCCTAAGTTGGTATGTTTGAATAGTATTAACTGGCTGTCATGGTATTTTCATTTCATAGTTAAATACATATTTTGTAGCTCATTGTCACCAATGCAGTATTGCTGTGGTTGTAATTCAATTTTTCAACATTACTGGGTTTTATCAAGCACCATTTTGTTGCGGCTATTGGGATGAGGTCTACCGAAAGCTCTACATACGCTAATTTGTGAGGTTATTATTTCAGATCCGTCATTGGAAGAAACTCAGTTATATGTGGTATTAAAATACATTATTATGTGTAGTCCCTGTGAGCAAATTTTTTCCATAAAATTTTGATATTCCTAGAAATTTTTATGAATTTTCAATTATTCTTGGTGTACGAAGGCTTGATAAACATCACCTACTGAAGATATATGATTGTGAATATAGATTCCCTACTCTGCAACGCATTCTTTACGTTACGAGGAAAAAATTAATCCTTGGTTGAGGTCTCTGTGTGTGATTATTAGAACTCATTTTATTAACACTTACGTAAATCGGCCTCCAGGCCTAATCGCGGGAGGCCCGACTTCAGTTTCCACTCAATGTACATTTATGGTGTGGCCTGTGGTCCTACCTTAAAGTTGCCGAAGGAAATAATGATTCTGAACAGCTGCCGCGTACCCCCAATCATCCACTACAACGCGGACAGTACGCGTTAAAAAAAAGTTTGGGAACCACTGCCCTATAGAGTATGCATATTCGTACATGCTCTCCCTTCTGCTGACTCTTGTTTAGCTATGAGCGCCTAAGGCATCTCAAAGACCATTAGCATAGGAATGCAAAAGAACAGCGTTTCCCATTGGGGTGTATACGAATCTACGAACCCTGGATGGTTCACGCACGGACTCCCGACTAGTTTATAACGTCTGAAGATTCAATAACAGTATTTTATTGCTGTTATCCCGTTGATTGTGGGGATTAATAGCATATTAATAGTTATAAATAGAAAATTGTATATTTTGCTCTTCATCATAGAAAACGTTAGATTTTTCTGATTAACTATGATTGCTGCATATCTAATGAAACTTTAGCTCAATGTAAACAGCCATTTCACGAAAGTCTAAACTAGATTCATGAGAGCTTCTTGTAAAAACTAGTTGTATAGGATTAGCAGTGACAGCACGTGAATAATTATATTTTTAGCGTATCGTGTTCATTTTCAACTCTATTATCTATAATATTATTCACTTGAGGCTCCATCCATCTGTCCGTCCGACCGTCCATTTGTCTGCACGTTACTCTTTTCAGTATTAAATTCAGTGAGAAGAAATTCAACTTGCAAGAACCTCTATTTTTGCTGGAAAGAAGATTAACCATAGTTTTTTCATTTTTTTTTTTTTGCTTCTTGACGATTTCTTCATTCAGTTTTTCAAGCAAAGACATGAAGATTATTTCTCCCTCGTCATATCTACCACTTTTTATTTATTTTTTTACGCCATATTATGGTCACTTTGTTGGCGGCGTATGAAATTCTTGAGAGGGCCAGATGCGTAGCTAGCATACGGTACGGGAGAACAGAACGTGTTGTGTGTGACATCTCCGCTTTAAAATATATTTTCTAAGCGAATGTGCGATGTCTAAGGAAATACAGGGGCATTTTGAGAACAGAGGGTTGCGCTGTTGTGACTGAAAAAATTGGCCGAGTTTGCTGTACTTTGTTCCATATCTATCGCGCCAAACAACGCAGAAAAATGATGGGCAACTGTTCAATATCCAAAGGGTTCTTAATAGTGCAGAAAAAAATTAGATACATCAACAAAAAAAATTGAAACTTGTAAGAATGTGAAGGGCTAAATTATTTGCAAACTGTGGGAAACAGAGCTAGAAAAAGCGTGCAAGTACTTAAAAGACCAATGCAGGAAGCATCGCCGTACCTCTATGTCTCTATCACAACCCAAGTGTGAATTCTTAGCTGACAAAAAAGTTCATGATTCAGAAGTGACATCCAAGGACGATGATATTTTAGACGAGCTGTAAGGTAGACGGACTGCGTAATCGTACACAGGGTTAAGCGATATACATTAGCTTAGACGGGGCGGGGTAAGTCAGAAGCGCTGCCTCAGGTCAAACTAAGGTGATTGAAAATATTAATTAAATCTGGAATTTCCACGGGTCCTGCTACTATGAATTAAATGACCTTGCGCTTGACGTTATAAATATCTACAGAAATATACTGTGGTCGTTGGGTGCATAATCTATAAAGTTACTGCCATTTCAATGTCAGTGAGTCTACGTGTTTCCAGTCGATTTCATTGGGGTTGTAGAAAACTGAAGTCAGGTAATCACTGCTATAAAGGATACATAAATGGAAAAATGTCCAATTCAGGCCGATGGGTTTGGGCACAGGTTAGCCGGGCTTTGCCTGAGACACTGATATACAGTGGGGAGGAATAATTCGTACACCATAAATTTGTTTATGAAAAAACTAGCCCATCAAAAGTTAATATATTGATACCGTATTTGTATTTTTGCGTAAACAGTACACACGCAACAACAAAACAATTAATTCCTATATGAAAGAAATTATATATTAATTTATATATTTTGGGTTGAAAACAGCATTCGTATAACAAAAAAAATAAAGCATTTAATATTTCGTGGCGAAGCTTACGGCAATTTCATTCTATATTTTTTTTACCAAGCCTTGACATGTTTCCTGAGGGATTTTACCCCATTCTTCCTTGCAGATTTCATTGCGATCCAAAATGAACTTCGGCCTCCTCGCATTAATGTTTAATTTCAGACATCGCCACAAATTTTCTACTGGATTCAAATCCGGAGACTGGCTTGGCCATTCTTGTTGCTGCACATGATTATCGGTGAGCCATTTCTTCGTGGTTTTTGCCGTATGTTTTGGATCGTTGTCCAGCTGAAAAACGAATTCTTGCGGTAGCCTGAATTTTTGAACAGACGCATGCAAATGTTCCCTTGCAATGTGCTGATACACGTGAGCGTCCATTCTCCCTTCCATGATATTAATGTTACTTGTTCCACCTGACGAAAAGAAGCCCCAAATCATAACGCTACCACCACCAAATTTCACAGTGGGAATGGTGTTTTTTTTTTAGTGCGAATGCCGTTCCGCCTTTCTTCCACACATGGTTCTTTGAATTTCGCCTAAATATCTTTATTCGGTCTCTTCCGATCACAACACGTTTTCCGAGAATGGCTCAGGCTTGTCCTTGTGCTCATGGACGGATTTCAGACGAGCTTCCCTATTTCATTTCGACAGTAAGGGAGTTTTGCGAGGAGTTCGAGAACTTAAACAGTTTTGGTACAGCTCGTGGCTTATTGTAGGAAGGCTAAAGCTTGTCCCTGCTGCTAGCAAGTCCTCCTGAAGCTCTTTGCGAGTAGTCATTGCATTTTCGAACACTTTCCTAGCCATTTTTCTTGAGGCTCTTAGGGAAATTTTTCGCGGCCTGCCAGATTTAAGTTGCTTTTTGTCAGTTTCCGAACTTTTAAACCTTTTGATAAATGATCCGATGATGGTTAACGGTATTTTGAGTGTCTGTGATATTTGCCTATAACTTTTCCCGGATTTTCATTCTATAGTATTCAATTATTTTACAGAATTCGGAAGCTCATTGCTTTTTGCCATGGTTACAAGTTTCTTATACGGTGCCACGCGAAATAATGATCCCAAAGCTGTTCATGGACTATAGTAGACTTCTAACGCAAAATCTAGAAGGTTCTGAAAAATTCTTGAACAATCAAATCAATTTTAAAATAAAAAAGAAAATCGTTTTGTACGAATAAATTTTCTTAACCCGGATATGTGAAACACTACATCATTTATACAGTTCATTATAATTTTTGTTTTTGTTAACTTATATCAATTGATAACACTTACATACAAATGCTGTATCAATATATTAATTGGTGATTCGCTATATTTTTTTTACAGAATAATTTCATGGTTTACGAATATTTATTCCCCCCCCCCACTGTACACTTGTGTTCTGGGTCAAAGTAAAGAGTGCCTTCATCTTATTTGATGAGGAAAGTATTGCAGGGGGCAGAATGATTTTCAAATGTCTCTTAAAGCTACGAGTATCGCCACTTATCAGCTGATGGCACGAAAGCAGTGAAATGAATGCTATCGTTTTATTAATTTCCTCTTAATGCAGCACTATAGTGTCATTTGTTTTGGAATAGCACCGGCAATAGGGCGGTAATAATCTGAAGCAATAGCCTCTAAGTATCAGTGCCAACACTCACTCATTTAGAAACCATGTAGATATAAACGCGTGTTCAGGCAATGTGCTCGCACTAAATTCGGCCCTGTCACCTAGATGCACGTGCACCACACACGAGAGTTAGAACTGAACTAAAAGCCTTAGACGCGTCGCTCTAATTAAGTAACCCTGAAACAAAATTGAAGCCGCGTCTACACGATCCATCACTTCATCAATCACAAAAACAAGAATCGACAAACAAAAACACAAACACTTCGCTTCTTTGTCACAACGGCATCATAAACAGAAGCCAGGAACACTTCAAGGTCACGGTACGCGAATTCAGCATTCCATTACTATTAATCGATATTCCACCCTCACTTTATCGGTCAGATATTTACCTTAGTTATAGATGCTGATTGGTGGGTAAAACTTTATACTAGTGAAAAGTATAGCTAAAAACTCACTCACTGGCATCCCCTCAAATGCAGAAATGCAGACGATAGAACAATAATTTCTAATTTTTTATTTATAATTTTTTAAAATTTCTATTGCAATTCACACTGTGTACATCCGTTTCTTTCTGTCGTAATCATAAGAATTCCTGCTGCAAATCCTGATAATTACGACCCTCCTAATAAGTATCATGTTGGTAGTGGTTGTCAAAAAGCTGCAATCAGTATCGGTATATTGTTAGGAAATCATTGGAAGTTAATATCGTGATGCACATGGACGTAGTGATAGGTAATTTAATAATTTACACGTGAAAACAAAATAATTGGACGGGTTCTTTACAAAAAGCAGTTCAATCCCAAGCAATTGCTCGCCAGGCGAAACAAGCCTGTACAAATCTTGCACAAATTATAAAACGCTCCACTCGGCCTAGGGATAGTACGGTGAGTGACGGGAGGTCCGAAGCAGAGAACATCTGCGAGGGTATCAGGTTCGAAAAAGGGTCATGCAGGTCCATGTCTGTGACAACCTGCGGTCGGCAAAATTAATGGGGGCTGGAGGGAAAGCAAAACGTGAACCAAGCTTGAGTTTCGCCGTTCGCGAGTCAATGATGTGTGGAAAGCAGCTGGTAATCGATATTTTTGTATGGAGTCTACAGTTTTATTATTTTCTTGGTTAGGATCAAGGGACAGCTAAGGAGGGGCCTCCTCAGCAAGGGAAGCCACCAATGAGGGTTGTCTACACCCCGTGGGAAGTTCTCTGAGGAAATTCACGGTGACGTCATCAGAGCAGTGACGAATAAGCATACGTAGGAGGGGATGTTTTTATGATAGAAATGTTTGCATTGGACGATGCGGGTTGAGGGGGTTGAACCCGAGCTGTCGAGGGTAAACCCATTGGAACGGAATTAGTCAGTCTTGTGGTTGGAGGGCCGACAGGCAGTCGCCCTCTAGCTTGTTCCGCTATCCTCTAGTTTTATACCTCTAGTAGAGTGCGTTAGCGACGTCATGGCCTCATTTGCCATGACCATTCATCACCTTGTAATGAATTGTAACTAAGTCATCTTGTGTATCTACAACTGTCACTGTGATTCCAAAAATACAAAAGATGAACAGCTAGCAACGAGTCGTCCATCAAGCCTTTTTACGTAAATTTAAGAAGCTCTGTTTCGGAACAAAATAACTCTTCATTAGATCTTCCAAAAAATCATCAACAGCAGCAAAATCAACACGACATTCCATTGAAACGTAACTCATGCACCATTGTAGCTTTTACTGTAGAAAAAAAGAAGGTACAGACGTAACTTCAGGAATATGCTTCAGATATTAATAATTGGCATCATATAGTTGCCAAATGCTTCCCGCTGTACAGAAGTTCGAATCAGACATAAACAAAATGCGATATGCGGGTAATTTTAAATAAAAATGATGCTTTAATTGCTAAATAATATAATTAAAACAGATACATACAGTGCCTAGACAAAAGTATTAGCACAACTCTATTCTTAATGTATTTTTAAAAATTCAGGGTCTGCTTTAGGATAATTAATACAACAGGTTTATATAACATTATATAATAGAATATTTAAACAGAGCAGTCAAATGTGCACTTATAACAAGAAAATTTAACACAAGTAAGAGTAATGAGGGACAAAAGTATTTGACCAAAATAAATATGATGTTAAATCTTTGATATTTAATAGTATAATTTGAATAAATTAGTTTGGAAATTATTCTAAAGCATTCACGAAACGTCTGGAAACAAATGCAATGTAAACAAACCACAGCCGGCGCAATCATTACCTCTCTAGATCTCGTTGAAGTCGCGCACACTCTCACTACAATGCCCAAAGTTAAAGAAATCCCTGACGCTACTCATAAACAGATAATCCAACTTCGTAGTGAGTGATTAACTGATAGAGTAATAGCAGAACGTGTCAATGTTCCTTTTTCAACGGTTGGAGAATAGTCCGCAAGCATCAAGTGACAGGGGCGGTCTCCAACCTGCCAAGAGCTGGAGCTCCGCGTAAGATCATAGGTCATACTCTGTGCTACTTGCTACGTAAGGTGACTAATGACCTATGACAACTCGTGCTGACCTTCAGAGTGAACTGGCGTCTCAGGGACTGCATGTCAGCAAGAAAACTATTGTTAGAGAATTGAACCGTACTGGTATTCATTCTTACACTCCTCGCAAACCTCCTGTTCTTACAGCGAAACATGGCAAGAGCCGCTTAACATTTGGCAAAGACCACCTGGACAAAGGAAATGAGTTTCAGGAAGGGTTATATGGCCTGACGAAACTGAAATAAAACGTTTCGGCCGAAACGAAGCTCGGCATGTATGGAGGAAACGTGGTACTGCCTATGACCACAAGAACACCATCCCCACCATCCCCTCCATGAAGCATGGAGGGGGCAGCATCATGGTTTGGGGTTGCTTTACTGCCCATGGTGTTGGGGATCTTCAAATCATTGATGGCAAGATGAATAGTTTCATGTACAGGGAGATATTAGAGAAGAAGTTGCTTCCAAGTGCCAAAAAATTCGACGGTGGACCTTCCAACAAGACAACCACCCCAAGCATACTGCGCATTTAACGAAAGAATGGTTTCAAAAGAAGAAAGTAAATGTTCTTCCATGGCCTAGCCAATCACAGGACCTTAATCCAATAGAAAATTTGTGGCGTCTTTTTAAATCTGGTGTCCACAAGCGGTGTCCCAAAAACCTTACTGAATTAAAGGTTATCTGCATGGAAGAATGGAAAAAATACCATCAAGTGAATGTGAAAAGTTAATTTCCAGCTATAACAATCGTCTCCATGATGCTATTGCCAATAAAATTCACGCCCCCAAGTACTAATGTCATAATTTTTGTTTTATTAAATACTTTTGTCCTTCATTCCTTTTGCATGTATTAAATTTTCTTGTTATAAGTGCACATTTGACTGTTCTGTTTAAATATTCTATTATATAAACTTCCTGTATTAATTATTATCCTAAAGCAATCCCTAATTTTTTTAAAATACATAAAAAATAGAGTTGTGCAAATACGTATGTCTAGGCACTGTATATTTACTGAGCGAAATACAGCATAGTTTGCAAACATTTTGTTTGACCAATGCCGCGCGATCGTTCTCAAAGGTTTCCTGCACTGCTGGCAAACAAACATCACAAACTTCGAAGGTTCGCCGCGTGGGTTTTTAGATCGAAATCATTCCGCGATCACAAACTTCGACAAAAAGATGGATCGTGTAGACGCAGCCTAATACAGATAAGTATTATTTGCTCGTATGTTCCAAGAACGAATGCCGTAAGACCGTGGTACTTGTGTGAACAACAAACTTATCACCACACCTGCGAAACCGTGTAATATATCTTCCTCATGCGACTCACAACCCTTGAATACTGAAGTTGTCGAAGTACTTGTGTATATTTGGATAAAATCACGCAGAACAGTCCCACTGATTATTTATGACCCATATATAGATTCTGGTAACAAACCTGTGACCGGAGATATTAATCGCCCCGATGCAGCACATCTGTGAACGGTACGTCTCTTGACAACAGTGTTAAAAATTTGTATAGACCGCGAACACTTGCATCGGAGAAGCATACATACTAATGTCATCTGATAATAGTCTGCCAGGGTTGAATTTTTTCCATTATTCAGAACATACACACAGAAAAGTACGTTCTTTACGATAAAAAAACACCTGGTTTCTTATCACTAACGACGTAATATTTTAGCTACAAAGCAATAATAATTAATCGTATAAGACACTGTTGTTCATCACGACACTGTTGTTCATCTGTTGTTCATCACAAATGACAATGTGCCTTGACGCAAGCTCAAACGACGAGTAGTTTAAAGTTAACTAATTTTGCTTAATGGCAAACAACCACTTTTCTGTGTGTAACGGTCATCTCTATATTTTAAAGAATAAGTTACAGTTTCGTACAGCGTTTGCTGTTAAAAAAAATAATATTATTACTCCTTCTCTAAAAACGAATACGGTACAGAGAATCGACCGCACTCCGTTCTGTATAAGTTGTTTCAACTTAAACTAACACCTTAAAAAAGCTAGTTTGTCTGTCGCTACCTGGGACTTTTTAAGCGGTACTGTAACACATTGCATCGAACAAATCGACTATACTATGGTTGTCACTGGCCATGTTACACTGTTTTCGCTAATAATTCGTATACGAATTGTCGGATCACTATGGTATTTCAACACAAAGCCTTTTACAACCCTACCTAATTTATGGCCAACATAGCATATTGCTATATGTGTATACAGAGGAGTTTACTCCTGTATATTAGACCTATATTAAGCTGAAGCCTGGAAGTCGTGTCTACACGTTCGAACGACGACCCAGTGTTGATAGGTTGTTGAGGCGAAATATCTGTAGACCGGAGCCAAAATATCGGTATTTTACCAGAAATATCTGTAGATCTAAATACTTTCACTAATGTGTCTTGTGTGTCATTTGTCTATAAATTATATTACAGACCGTTTCAAACTCTATGAGTGATACGGCCTATGACAACCTATACCCATCGATCGATGATAGGTTCCAGAAAATTCCAATCTACGGTGGCCACATCCGACACTCAGAACAGTGGCGTAACTCTGTATATAATAGTCTATTAGGAAGCCATCCCATTTATAAAATCACTCATTTATCGATTTTTCTGGCATTAAAATCTATAAATATACAGATTTTAATCCTGATCTACGGATGTCCAAATTTTTTTTTTTTTTTCAACTGCCCAAGATCTACCGATATTTGGAGTGATTTTTTCTAAATGCATGAAATTTCAAAGATTCCTATTAGCATTTTCTCCTGGCTATATTTTATTACTGTTGAATAGATGCGATATAAGTAACTCTGCCATTGTGCCTAATCTTCTTTGTGAAGCTCGTTCATTTATTTCTCGCCGAAAATTCCTCACAGCCAACTTTCTAACAACTTACCAATGTGCTCTCGTGTTGCCAATTTAGCCGATTGTATCCCTTCCTAGTCGATAGCGTCTGTAGACTAACTGATGGCCGGAAATTCAGTCGATTGTGGTGTGCTCCCTGCCAATTTTTCGCAGTTTTGGTGCTATCATGGCAGTGGAGCTTGGGCAATATTGCACTTAATACCTTCTCACAAACCTTCACATAAAGTAAGATTATGCTACAATGTCACTATATTTTGCGGAAAAATCAATAATTGAGCTATTTTTTAAATGGAATGGCTTCCTAATAGACTATTATATACAGAGTTACGCCACTGTTGTGTTTGTGGGATGTGGCCACCGTAGATTGGAATTTTCTGGAACCTATCTTCGATCGATGGGCATAGTTTGTCATAGGCCGCATCACTCATAGAGTTCGAAACGGTCTGTAATATATTTCATAGACAAATGACAGACAAGACACGTTAGCGAAATTATTTAGATCTAAAGATATTTCTGGCAAAATACCGATATTTCGGCTCCGGTCTACAGATATTACGCCTTAACAACCTATCAACACTGGGTCGTCGTTCGAACGTCTAGACGCGACTTCCAGGCTTCAGCTTAATATAGGCCTAATATACAAGAGTAAACTCCTCTGTAGGTACACACATATAGCAATGTGCCATGTGGGCCATAAATTAGGTAGGGTTGTAAAAGGCTTTGTGTTGAAATACCATAGTGATCCGACTATTCGTTTACGAATTATTAGCGAAAAACAGTGTAACATGGCCAGTGACAACCATAGTAGCTGGGGCTAATTTTAAAATTTTTAGTGATGAAGGAAAAACTGGAAAAATCAAAGAAATTGCATGCCAGCCGCGACTTTGAGCTTATCCTATTAAAGGCATCGTTTATTTGCTCAATGAAGTGTACAGCAGCGTCGGCGTACAGTTCAATTCGTTTAATGAAAAAAGCACATGCCCTCATGGCTACATCTGGCTCAGTTAGTGAATGGATGACTGCTCCCAGATCGAAGAGGAGCGCGAGTCTGTAGTGGAGTTGCGGGTTTACCACTCGATCCCGCGCTGGATGATGCTAGGTTCCGTTAGTTCTCTTCTGTCTTGACCTCTCAGTGGTACTGAATGGGACATAGGCCGAAGGATTAAGTTATAGCATTTAGGTTAACCTACAGTTTATTTTTTTTCTTAACTTTCATCTATATAAGGCTCTTTTGCTTGTTTTAGCTTAGCTAGGTTTTCAATATATTGTAGGTTTTTTCTAGCTTCCTTGCTTTTACCGCAACTAATGACTATAGTATATTCTCTCTTCTTTCTCGATTTGCTGTGGAAATAAGCGGTGATTATGAAATATAACAAACTTGTGCAGGGCTTCCACATTCCCATGGACATACACAATGTCCGTACTTTGCAGGGTCTATTTGGATGCCTATTAACGAAGCCTGATTCAGTATTTTTTTATCCGGCTTGCTGTTCCCTTATAATCCCTGATAGAACGTGGCAACACCCCATACATTGATTCCACTTTTCTCTGGACATACACGTCACTTGCTCTTCGCCATTGAAGCGTGTGGGCCACACGTGTAAGGAAGCTCATTCATTACTGCCCAATTTTGTTCAATATGATCTCATCTATTCCTTCAGTGCTTATGCGGGCCATTTCATTGCATTTCTTGATAGTTCTCTTCCCATTAAAAGTTGTTGTTTATCACTGGAGCACTAATCATACGTTTTTCCTTATTAGAAAATAGGGTACGGTATCATGCACCTTAGGTGATTGTTTTGTGCTTCGTAGGGCAGATGAATTGTTTGTCAGAAAATATTTGCGGTTATAACCCCTTTTTTACCCAGCTGACGTTTGGGAATACTGTACATATCTTGGTGCATGGATTCCACATTTCTGCCGTCATACTGCAAGTCAATTTTTTCTTCTTCTGTTAGATCGCCTTTATTGGGGAGATTTGGGCTTAATCTATGCTATAGTTATCTATATTATACTAAAACTCTGTGAACTTTATTTGTTTATATACTTGCTTGTTTGCACATAATCCTTGTTATTGATAGGGAAATATTAGATACCAATGGGAGAGCAGCTTTAATGGTAGAAGACCTGTAACTGAGTTCGGCAGAAGTCAGGACGAAACGGATTCATAAGAAGCGTCGTAACTTGGATAACGATTGCTATAGACGTCAATCCTGTGATGCAGTTCTGGACGTCCAACCCGGGCCACGTTGGCGCACTGCCCAACGTTCCACCTGAAGGCAAGTACAGGTTCTGCGCTCGCTGATGAGCTACTTGGTCCAAAAGACTGTTCCCGACGCCGCCTGGTAGTAATGCGGCAGCTGAGGCTTATCAGGGACAGTCCGCAAGAAACAGTCAAGGTTCCCCTTGCAGCAAGCGAGACTCCCACTCCTACTGTCAAGTGCTCTAAAGAATTAAAATTCTGAAATTGTGGTCGCCTGGCCAGTATCGTCAGCTAAGACTGTTCAAGAATAGCATCAGCCTGCTGTCTAATAAGCTTAAAGAAATATCAACATGTATCTAAGCCTCGGTAGTACCTTTATTTCAGCAAAATATTCGTCTCTCTGTATTTTGGTATTTAAAAAATCTGATATATATGACCTACTCCAATTTCACGAATCGAACAGAAAAAAAATGTAATACAAAGGATAGGTTGTCCGTGACTCAACGGTCGCGGGCTGTCTAAAATTATACTAAAACTGTGCGAATTTCTTTCATTTACTTGTTTATTCACTTGCTTCCTTATATATATTTCTTGTTTGCCTCAAAATCTATGTTATTATACATCGGGAAAGTGAACTGAGCGTACAAGTTGGAGGAACCTGCTAATAAAGTAGTCTGAACGAAACGGATACTTGATGATCGTCGTAACTTGGATACCGATTGCTATATAGGTTGAGTGCACTAAGGAATTGAAATATCAGTATCAGTAGTATCAGTAGCTAGGGCGATTGAAGAATAGCATCAGTCAAATCTTTTAAAGCTACAAAGAATATCAGAATTCGCTATGAGATAGGAAGAACTTGAAGCGTTGAAAATTTAATGACACTATGTCAGTGGGGCAGCCTGCTTGAGCTCGGCTGCATAAACGCTAGTTGAATAATTATTGTTTCTCATATTTTCATACACTCTGTAGTTATCGTTTGTGCTTACGTTTGTTTGTAAGTTTGGCTTGGGTTTTCCGAGTGGCGTGGAGCATTTGCCCTGCCCTTAACCACTGGCCTAGAATTTCAGTTTGAAACTTAGGCTCAATAAATGTCGAATATAAGCACTCAAAGTCCTAATCCTAAGCTATGCATATCTATGTTTTCGTGCTCCCATTGCTCCTTTAGTCTTTTTCATTTTCCACCAGCTGACATGATTTCTTTTTTTTTTTTTTTGTGACGGATTCGTTGTCTCGATTCGTTGTCTTGTCGTCATGTATCTCATTCCTAACTCTCCGTAGCTGCGAAAGAGACACTCAGACCTTGAAAACTCGTTTCACAATATCCTTGTGGAATAAGTGTTAAGTACACTCGAATTTTTTATCAGGCGACTGAAAAATGGATTCGTGGATACAGTATTGAGAAAGTAACTATTTTACATACGGTCGATTGCTAAACTAAAACTTGCATTGAGAATCTCTGAATTCTCGCCGTTGCGGTGTAGAAATAGAACATCTAAAGGTTCTTTACAGAAATGTTTAATGATTCACTTAAAAAAGCTAAGTGACGTGTCATGGAGGTTCTTCATTGAACCTTTCACTAGATGTAGTCTGGCAAAACAGAAAATAAATAAATAAAAAATAAAGATTCTACATTTGGATTCGACCCCAGTCAAACTTTTTCAAAATTTTGTTGTCATATAAATTATGTGTGACAGTGCCATTGGTTTTACTGTAACGTAGGAAGGTAATGGTAAAATCAATTGAATTTAACCGCACCAATCAAATACGAATCCACGTGCTCTGGTTCGTGGTGCAGATAAATGCCTGTTAGGCCACCGAATAGTCCACAGCTGCAATCGACCACAGATGCTCAAAGCTAGGATTTCAGAGATGGAAAATTCAAGTGACAACCGCAGCTCCCCAGCCGTTCTCTCTTCAGGTTAAGTCAATGTTCTTGCAGTAGACTGTGAATGTCAATACTGCTGACGGTGCAGTATCGATTAATTCACATGCCAGACTGCGAAAGTGATGCACTTCCGCAGTCTGTCTTTGCTGACACTTAACCTGTGATTTAAAATTAGTCTTGTGGGTAGTCTAAAGCAGTTGTTTTAAACTCACGTGTGATGAGCCTCTGGGGCCTAACAATGAATATCCTTGTTTTAAAATAGAACCCATGAGAATCTTTGGGATCCTTATCTCTGCTCTAAGTAACCCATGGGTTCGAATATGAACCCTTAGTTAAAAAAAAAACTTCACGAACCCCTATGCCCGCTCCACACACGCGAGTCGAAACATGAGAACGGTTCATATTTTTAGCACATAAGTATTACCAGCATGAGGGCAACTTAATTGTTCGAACACCGGTTCTAAATATTCGCCGTTGAGAGTTGAAACTCACTTGAAAAAAATAAGAGCAATATTACAAATTATGGAATTAGCACCTGTCCCAGTGGAATAATAATTGCAGTGTCGATCCAGGGTTGAAGATTATTTTTGGGGACTATAATATCAGACAAATGAAAGTCCTGCACGTGGCGACGTAATCGGCGAGGTGGAGACAAATGACCCAGCCTTTTTACTCTCAATATCCAGTGGGCTTTAGTTTAAAGGAGTGGACTGCACTTGTGAGCGTGAATCGTAATTGTTAAATAACGCTGAATAAGTGACTCTGGGATGGATCCTTGTATTTTCTTGCTGACGTCACCTAGAGTGAAATCATTTGTAAACTAACTGGGCGCTGGCGAGCGAGCTACGGTTTTGGTTAATTATTTATTAATCTACTCGACTTTCTACTACTTTCCTTAATTGTTGTAGCTTTCGATGTTCCAATGTTTTAGGAGATGTTTATTTTAACAATATCTCTTTCCAATGCCATAAAGAGACGTATAATACATGTTATAGACGATTTTCTCTTCTTGTCTGTTAGTATTGTTTTCTACCACATTCTTTCGTGTGTAATATATTTTTCTATGCAAACGCAAGTATTTTTTTCCGTATGGTTATAATTTCCCTCATTTGATTCTGATAACATCGAATTATTAGCCCTTTTGTAATGCAAGTGCAAGAAATTACCAGATTCAATCAGCTGGCCGTCATCCAGTGGACGTTGCAGCCACAGATAGTGTGCGGAGCTTACAACGTACGCTACACGTGCGTGGGTTAACTGGTTGACGTATAATCCTGTCATTCCTTAAAACGATCTGTTGTAGCAATAGTTGACGCCATCAATGTAATAGAATAAAATGACAAAATAGATATCCCTATTCAATTTTGTCATCAAAGCGGATGAACGGTGCCCTTGCCCAAGTCAGCGGGACATCTAATTAAACTGAGAAACTAACTTGACTAACTTCTATCATCGATAAGTCTATATTTGAATTATTGCAGAGCCCGGTCGTGGATTATAGATTTTGTGTATTACCTAGAGTTTATAGTACGTTTTATTTAATTAGGCTTGTGAATTACTAAGCCTTGGCCTTTTCCTGTGTGTGTGTTACACTGACTTCTCTTCAGGAGCTCCTTAATATCACTATCGAATAGTTTAGATTTGTCTGGTTTCGCTTGTGTTGTGCCAGTGTTTCAGGTGCTGTTTAAATTTACCTGCAATTAATTAAGCCTTGTCGGGTTGCATGGCCGCCACATGCAAATGGTTTTGCTCATCACTAATGCATTGAGTCACTTAATTGCAGGTCGACCTCTCGCTACAAGCTGTTGGCTCTGAACCGTCATGGCAAGAAAAAAAAACAATTGCAGTTAGTAAACTAATAATTAACAGTTACAACTTGCCTTAATAGGCGTAATTTAGTCTGCACAGCGCAACTGTCACGATTTGACTGATAGCTGCAATTGCTTGTTGAAAATGTAATTGTATTTTTTCTTCTTCTATTTCTAAGCTTGTCTAAAGTTAAAATTGCTATAGTGTTATACAAATGTAACAACAACATGTTAATCCTAGTTAGTAGCCCAGTTTTCAGCTTGTCCTTTTGTCCGATGAAATTTTGAGTGACGTCACTCTAGTACACTGCCCAAAGTTGACTCCTGCTTCTATTGTTTTCGAAGCTCTATATTTCAGAAGGTTGTAATAATGCAAATCGTGATATTATCCGCTTGTAGCGCTAAACATTTGCAGAGAGCTGGGACTGACACCTGTGCAAAATTCAACAAAGGCTGATGCCCCCCCCCCCCTCTGTGAAAGGAACCCAGCAAAAGAATAATTTGAAGCTTAACTTCTGAAAATTATTTGTGAAGTATCTCAACAATCGAATCAGGTTGTTCAACTTCGATAAAGTTCTTAGAATGAACTTATCTTCCTCTTCTAAATATATCAGGAGAGTAACATCAACCACCGTTCATGGATACCACCTCAAGATGACGACTTCTCACGTCATAAAGGAAGTATCACATGATATCAAGAAATTTTCATGAGTTCATAAATCTTTCTATAGTAACTAGTTTCCCCCAATTTCCAGTTTTCAAGGCAGTTGAATAGTGTGGTTTAACTGACGGTGCTTCAGAGACATGTTGAATAAATTTTCACGTTAACATTAGGACGTTCAGTAATTTGCCTGCTAGGAATCAGTTGCACACAATTAGATATGTGTAATTGTACCCATACTTATCAGTCGGAAATGCATTGTTATTATACTTTTTTAAGCACATACAGTAAAGTTTTTCTGGACATTTTACAGTAAATGGAGCCAAAAGTACCCTAACCTTTCCTACTGTAACCTAACTTATCTTTATTTAACCCAACTTATTCTAACAAACACGGTATTCCAACCTATTCAACCCTAACCTAAAAAAAATAGTCACCGTAGCAATAATTATAATAGTACTTCAATTTACTCCACTGAAAAAGAACGTAAAATTTTGTCCTAGAATGTTTTCCCTATTTCAGGCATAAAAAATTACCCTAAAGAAGGAAACGGATCGCTGGTGACAATGTACACAAAACAGACCGCGCGAGGAAACGGTCATCAAATAAACGGTTATGATATGAAAAATAATTCATATCTCAGTGAATACTAATGACTAGTGTAGTAATGATTTCTAGTGGTCAAGCTACTGGATGCTATCTTATCTTAGTACAATATAATACCGATCGAACAATTGTATTAAATTGAGGTGTAAATCTGCAGTTATTCTGGTGTAGTCTGTAGAGAATGACATGTAAACATTTGTTGAGTATGTGGGCCAACGGTTTTGTTTAAATAGCGTGCTGATGAAGAGTGCATGCTGTGTATACCTGGCTTTGCAAAAGTCCTGAGATCTATTACTAAGAATGACCGTATTTAGAAATTTATTTATTTATTTATTTATGTGTTTGGTGTCACGCTCTCAACAAAA
Source organism: Parhyale hawaiensis (assembly GCA_001587735.2). Lineage (NCBI taxonomy): Eukaryota > Metazoa > Arthropoda > Malacostraca > Amphipoda > Hyalidae > Parhyale > Parhyale hawaiensis. The sequence continues at coordinate 63,948,102 of LQNS02278094.1, read as the reverse complement.
TAGATAGGCAGAATTTAGCCAAAGTTGGATGATCTGGTTGTCCTTTCAAGCTCCATTGAAAGTGATAGGCAAAAAATAGGCCGGGTTGCAGAAGATGTTTAACGTATCTTAAGCAGAGACAGTTGAAATTTTAACAATGAAGGCATCGCAGGCTTAGTCTGATTTGTACGAGTATTAGCTTCTCCATACATCGAATCTACGGCAAAGTATAGGGCGACCTTATGTTTGAATGCACTTCTTGCATTGCCGAAGTTGAAATCGTAGCACTGAAGATATCTGAAGCTTCCATTGGCACTCTCATGCTTCTGGATTCGTAGTTTCTTCACACAGATGATTTCGTTGCATGAGCTATTCTTCCCACTTTGATGCAATTGTGAACGAAACTGCCGAAACATAAGTTTTCACGGGCACCTCAAATAAAACAGATATTTGAGGTGGAAAGACGGTATCAACGGTATCTTTGTTACGGAGCGTATACATTGTATATAAGCTGCGATTTTGTTTAAGTTTTTTGGAGTGTTTTACTCAAGATGTTACTTCTGCCTGTCTATATGGAAGACCTAAGGATGACAGCACGACAAAGGATCAATGAAAAAACGAAGAAAATTAAAAAGCAAATAAGAGAAGAGGAGATTCCGCACTGGCCTAGAGGCATTGGGCAAACGTATAGGTTATTGCGTGAATTTTTCAAGCACGGGTCCACTAGTGTTTTGATAATTTGGCATCCGAAGTTCGTAAAAGCTTTGTTTATAATGAAATGAAACAAGTTTCCTATGATCTAAAAAACATTGCTATTCAATAGGACCTCCATTGGCAGCAATGACACGCCCTAATCGTGGTCGGAAGTCCCGACACACATTACGGACGTAGTCCATCCTCATCTGGGCCCAAGTGCGATTCACAGAGGCTTTCAGCTCCTCAATGTTGTGATGGCGATCTCTTTGCTTGCTTTACTCTCAATATGCGGCCACACACTGTAGTCCAGAGGATTGAGATCAGGCGACTGTGGTGGCAAGAAGTCTTTGGAACAGAAAATCATGTTTTGGCTCATCCAGTTTTGGACGGTTTTCGACGTGTGCGCTGGTGCACCATATTGCCGAAACACGTAATCTCCATCTTTAACAATTTTTCTGATCCAAGGAAAAACTTTTGTGGCCATGATATCCCTGTATTCAGCCCCTGTCAACCTGTAACCGCCCTTGAACCACACCGGAAGCATCTTCTCTCCATTGGAGGCCAAAACTCCAAGCATCATCACAGAAGCAGAATGCTTTGTTGTGGAGACATAACGAACATCAGAGATGTCTTGGCTAAAGCTCACAACTCGATCGTTCTGTTTGTTGAAGACAGGATCCACGGTGAAGGTCTTCTCATCTGAGAAAATGGTTGTTACGGGGTATGGAAATAATAAATATATGTAATATGAAATAATATAGAAAGAAAACATAGAGAGAGTTAGACATGTCCCCAAGGGGCGAGCTATTCCCCAACCTACCTAACTAAAAGACTTAGCGATTGGGATTCATACGGTAGCTGGATCAGTAAAACACACGTAAAGATCTCAAAATATATTGGAAAAAGAGCACGAAAATTTAATACAAAGATGAGAATACATGAAAGCAAGAATTAAATAAGCTGTGTTGAATACAAATTTGAACTACAACTGATACCGGTCATCATTGAACACTTTACAAGTACTCAGGAGATATATCTATGTTTAACTTCGACCGTAAACATTTGAAAGCTTGAGTACCACCGGAAACACAAATGAATCAGTTGAAATAATGTGCCAGGTGGCAAGAACGATGCTCTCAGACGGCGAAGATATAATATAATGCATTTAAGCAAACATTTTATCATATCGATGCTGTGTTTACGAGAACTCCGGGAAAAAGACCACACAAGCTCAACAAGTTATAATCAGTCATTTCTTAAACCTTTTATTGATCCTCCGATTTCGTATTCTAAACCATACAACCTTTTAATTACAAAGATAATTGACTCACCATAGATCAGCGCGAGCTCCCGCACGCATAAAATAGCTCGTTTCACCACATGAAACATAAGTGCATTACACTGTTAGTCTAATTTTATCATTATTAACTAAATGTTAAGCTAAGGCATTTTTCAGATATTTCAAATTTTTTTAGCCCGATAAGAATACAATGATCAAACTACAAGCTTCAATTTTTTCATATATGTACATACATGTGCATTTCCGTAAAATTTAAGACATTTACCACCTAATAAACCTTTTCTGCCGGTTTCTCTGCAATAATTCCACTTCTATCAATGCAATAATACACACATCTCTTGCCCATAAGAGAACACGGGAATCACATCGAACTACGAAGGTCCAGTGATACACTCGCTTGAATATACAATTGACACTGAGAAGTAAGTCAGTAAAAGAGAGAGCTTGCGCCTCTCCTGCACGGGACGTATACAGCTTCTCCAATCTATGCATCTGGACTCGCAGAGGATGCATACAATTCCTATTCTTCACGCACTGTATGATCATATAAAGTTCGTGCGACTTTCAAGGGGAGCACCCACTCAGGATAAATGATATTTAGCATAAGGAACACGTTACGACTGTCAACGTATGTTGGCACGTATGTTACGAAGATTTTACACTGCAGTTCATTTAGGATCTTATTTATTCGATGAAGATACACTGCTGCAATTGTTTGTGTAACACGTCATCATATCGTAGGCAACATAATTAAGACACTGGCACACATGTCGGCATTAACACATTGAAGCGCTGTCGAATAGGAAATGGTTTCACTGATGAAAGTAGAGACTAGGAGACGTAAATCTCAAATGATCAAATGAGACATTTAACAAATAGCACTGCCAAGGGCACACAGTGTTAACACATGGGCGATTATCAGAGGCATCAGCAGGCACACAGACGAAGGTAACGCATACGCTGCCATGAACGCCAATTGTTCGTGCACGGGTGAATACCTTGTATCATTCCACGAGTAGAAGGGCGACGAGTTCTGGCATTGTACACATTTGATGTTAAAACACGCACGACACTTAGTAGATGATGAGTGCCGTGTCTATAGCTCAGTGGGACTTTTTAGCTAGAGGGAAAAAGTTTAAGCGAATTTCCCCAAATAGCAGAGGCAAGAGGCGCCTCACCCCCAGCAGGGGACGAGAGAACACGAAATGCGTGCTCGCTCTATAACCTCACTTCTATGACTAACTATATCTTACGTTCTACCCTCTACATTCTAAAGACTACCAGCACCATTCCCCTACTTTGGCTGTGGACCGAGCCTACGTTTATTTACATTCTGCGTGCCGAGCTCTGGACACCATCACCTTCTAAGGCACTTAATCTCGTGACATTGAACAGATGCCTCTACCGCCTTCAACGGCTTTTCGCTTTGAATATTACACATTTGTGGTGTATATGTAGTCGTGCAAATCTATATTTATATATGTACATATTTTCCTTTTTTTGTGAATCCATGTTTTCGTAATATGGTGACTTTTCAAGTCGTTAAGAAGGCGGGAACATCGCTCTTGGCGCGTTTTAACCATGTCAGCAGTTAGCAGCGGTCTTTTCTGACGCTTTAAGCTCTTTCCACTTTCACCCTTTACAGCTCTTGGCACGGTTGGCACAGAAATCTTCTTCTTCGGAAATTCATTCCTTTTGAGTTTTGAATCATTTTCAAGGGCTCTTCGAATATTCTTTCGTTGAATAACTTGTGGTCTGCGTGAACTTGGTCGATCTTTAAGGCTTTTATTATTCTTAAAGCGGTTTTTGACTAGTTTCACCGTTGATGAACTGACATTTTGCAACCAAAAAATTTCCGCCTTCTGGTGACCCGCGCGAAGCAGATTTGCTATCTCTATCCTTTTCGTTTCCATTACCAACAATGTACAAAAATGAGCACAGTTACCAGTTATCATATTATCTGAAATAGTTTAGGAATGAGTCATTGTCAATAAATTTCATCACGTCTTTGAAATGAGTTTCACACTTTGAAAATACAAAACAGGTCAGGACTTTTGCAAAGCCCAGTAGCTGGTGGTTTGGATACATGCGCAGTATTTAAGCCCCACTGAAGATCCGCTATATCGGTGTAGCAACTGTTACTGTTTTTCTTGACTGTCCAGTTAAACTTTTGTAAAACTGGACAGTTTTGCCTGACCTCCCCACTCAAAACTTAGACATTTTAGACCACTGATCCGTTGAATAATGGTGCACTGAGTACGAACTTATATGTAGGTTATAGCCGTCGAAAATTATGAGTATTCTATATATTGATCTATTAAGTTTCATATGAGTTTACGATTAGTTTCATACTATGCAATTTCAATGATTTTCAAATAAGACTAGACGGCCAGTGACCCGTTGGTTGGATCGTCATCACGATTCTCTTTGCTTTCGCAAAAAAAGGAGTTATTTATCTGGGCATACACCACCCGTTACTCGGTTATCCTTTTCTGCCCGTCAAGAAGCGGCCTCTTCGGTTCGCTATCAACAGATTCTATGCTTTTCTAACGAATATCCAACACCCAGGTAATAAGCACAGTCAGATTATTATATGTTACGTATTTCAGTTGTATTGCCCGTGGAACCGATGAATTGATCATTTCCGTTCTTTAGGCCCAGCTCAGTTTCACTTCCGTATCACAGATACAATCAAATTACGGAATGCCACTGCCTCCCTCCCCCCAATACCTCAAAGTTCTTCTCGTGCAATAGTGAAGAGGTGTGAAACAAGACACAAATAAATAAACAAGCAAGACCGGTTCACAAACTTTTAATATAATACTAGACAACCCGTGACCCGTTGGTTCGTCATCACGATCGTCTTGTCAGTCTTTCGTGCCCACTTTGCTTCCTTCCCACGTTTTATTCCTACTGATCTTTCGTATATCTGTTCTTCCTCTTCTTTCTCGACTTGCTGTTCCCATGCGCGTTGATCCTGTGTGGGAACACCCTCGTGCATAGGTTCCACATGACTATTATCACACTACGTGTCCATTCTTCCTCTGTGGTATGGCCTTTGTTGGGAAAACGGAGACTTAAACTTTTGAATCTAATACTAAGAATGACTGTCGTGTGTTTATAAATATATATATATATATATATGTCTGGTTAAAAACCACGCCATATTTCTTCGTTAAAATATCTTTATTAATTCTCTCCAACAACCGTATTTTAAAAATTGTAGGCTGTTCGGTTTTGTGGATAAGCTGACCAAAGTTGAGTGCGTTGAGATTTACGCTGTTGCTACGCGTTTCGATCATATCGGATGATCATCTTCAGGCTGGCTGACGAACATGTGCAGACCTAGGGTGAAGTACGAGTGCAGAAGTAGAGAGGCGTGAACTGATGAAGATAATTTCATTAGTTCTACATATAAGTATTTGTGCGTACCCTGTTGTCGGTGCTGGCAGCTGATTGGCTGTTGGCGGTGTCCGCGTGGCTAGTGAAAGGTTGCTGAACGCTAGTTTCCTGGCTCTCCGTGAAGTTTGAGAGTGCGGCAAGATCCGG
>LQNS02278094.1:63910200-63931351 GCA_001587735.2 Parhyale hawaiensis | reverse complement strand
CAGGTGTATACATTCTTTAATTCGTTGTTTACTGTTTGTGCAACGGTTTGCAAATTATCCCCTACAGCGAACACAGTCGTATCATCTGCAAAATGCACAAAATGCAATAGGGTGGATGACAACTGCATATCATTTATAAATAGGAGAAACAACAACGGGCCTAAAATGGATCCCTGCGGCGCTAGTGCTTGCAACACCAACAGTGATTGGTAATGATTGGGATACAGCGGAATTGACACTAACGTACTGTTTTCTGTTTGAAAGATACGAGCGAGACCAGGAAAGTATATTGCCTCTTATACCCAACCTGTACAGCTTTTCAATAATGATACTGTGGTTTACCGTATCGAAAGCTTTGGAAAAGTCGAGAAATACTGTCAACAGATATTGCTTATTGTTTATTGTTTAATATCACGCCAAAAAATATATATACTTAAATCTTCAACGAAAACATTATCACCTCTCTCACTTCGTTTGCGGGTGATGCTTACTTGGAGTACTTTTCTGTTTTACTAAATGCTATGATTTGAGCTTCATTTGCTCAAAGCTGTATTTGTCAATGTTACAGAGAAAACTCTTAGCGAGTCCCACATTTATCTATATTATTAATAGCATTGTTCGTTCCTTCGTGTGTTACGCTCTTCAATAAAGGATAAGGGAAAATTCAACTTGTAAGAAGCTCTGATTTTCGCTTGAGGAAGTTCAACCACAGCTGTTACCTTTCAGCTCGCACTTGATATAATTTCAGTCAGTTTCGAAGCGAAGACATGAAGTTGATTTTGCACGTATCGTACCAACCATGATACCAAATTTCATTTCTTGTAATGTCACGTTTTGGGTCGCATAACGATCAAAATATGGGAAAATCCGATCGTAGCCATAATACAGTTCAAATGAAGCTGTTCTCAACTGCCTTATTCTAAGCTGCATTTTTCAATTGCGTGTGTGTTGTTCAGAGAAATGACGTAAACTAACAGAAAAAGTACTATTAGCGACATGAGTCAATTTTTTCTTCTCACCGCGCTGAGTGTTTTATTATGTTGGCAGGCTATCGCACATCAAGTAAAAAGCTGCCACGGGTCCCGCAGTAGAATTGAAATCATCAAATACACCGATGAAGTATGGAAACGTTAAAAATACGAATGCCTAAATAATGTTATCTTCAGACGATGAGAAACAAAGGATAGCGAAGGCGTTTAAATATAGAAGAGAAACAATGAGAAAAGTACCTCTTATAAGCGAGATTGTTATATTTGCTTATGCTGTCTTTATATCTCTATCATAATATACTGGGGCGAAAATTTTGCTAGTAAGATATCTGCGAGATCCACAAGTAATCTAGCGTCTAGATATGCTGTGCATGTACAAGGTGACTTTGGGCACGCACACGTCTACGTAAGAGTTGCATTGCCATGCAATTCTGTATCTGATTGGACATTGCTATGCCACCAAAAAGAGTATCTAAGGTATGAGTCGTTTCTGGCAGTTTGTACGTTATAACAAGCAGCAATGGCCAAGCTTTGGGAGTATGTACCTCCTACTTTTGAGTTAGTTTTTAGAGTTGCAATGACGCATAGTTTTTGCGTAACTTTCAATTTGGAAGACGGGAGCGCTTCATGTTTTTGGAACAGTTGTTTATGTGCGCATGATAACGGTTGAATCTATTAAGACACATCGATTGCAAATCATTATTTAGGTTTGAATTAAAAGTCAGAAGTAATTCAAAGACAGAGTCTAAAGTGAGCACGTGGTCCTGGTTGTAGTGGAATAGCTGCCGCGGCTCGGAGTTTAAGCAGTTATTGAATATAATATTAGATACGTCGAAGCTGCATACACAGCAATGCAAGGGGAAGGACTGGGAGCAATGTTGCCATGTTTCGACTCTCGCACTTGAGGTTTGAGGCAGTTCGTTAAGATTTAGATACAGATGCTATTTATCGGTAGGTTAGGTTGAGAAGCTGCGTTAGGTGAACTAAAGTGATTTATAATAGCGTAAGGTGAGATTGTTTCATTACAAAAAGTGAGGACATTAACTAACCGACCGTTGGAAATTCCACGGGTCCCGCTAGTTCTTATTAAAAGAATACACAGTTTGTTCATTACTTAATTACTTGCTTAGTCTCCGGTCATCATGTCAACATTATATTATTATTATTATTTTATTATATTGTCAACGCCAAAAAGCTAGTTAATTTACTAAATTTGGTAGAACCTGTTATCGATAGAGTACAAACTTATTTCACTTCTTTTCATGCACAGCTTTATTTGTAATGAGCTGATAATGGATATAGTAACAGATATATGAAGGCAAAGAGAAATATATTCTTCAAAACAGATCCTCGAAGAACGGCAACGAAAACGGGGACAGGGTATGCGAACATCTACTGGTACACCAAGCAAGAACTAGCACCATTGATGGAGTGGGAAGAGGGGTGCGCGAGTAGGGGCGGTGACGTCGTTGGAGCCAAGCGACTCTTCGACGCACATGCACAAGCTTAGTTAGCCTAGTTTTGAAAGTTGTACATGCACTTTATTTTTTCATATTAGGTCAAGAACAGGTGTTCTGAATATCGCCATTTACAATGCATATCTCCCCCCCCCCTCCCCCCGCCCCAGGGAGCATAGGATGGGCCATAGGCCATACCCTATTAAAAATTTCGGTCGTGTTTCCCGCGTATTTGACGCGCAATCAGTAGTAAACGGTAGGAATTAGGCAAAGAGGCCACAAATCCCGAGAGTTACCCGGGGCCTGCGGTGGCTCTCCGGAAAATACCGTNCGTGAAAATTGCTTGGCTGCTACCCTTGAAAAGCGGACATAACTGCGCAGCCGTTGCGCAATTACTGCGGAGTTCGCGGGTGTATGTACGGCTTAAAATTGCGCAGCGCCGCTGGAATAACTGCTGAAATTTTTAATAGGGTAGGGTTACGTTAGTTACGTTCACCCATCCTATGTTATGGGGAGCAGCGCTCCCAGGATTTTCTATAGGTTACCGTAGCCATTCGCTAGGCCTACGGGACGTCTGTCTTTCGAGCCCACTTTTCTTCTTTCCATCTGCATAATCTTACTGATGATGCTTTGTTCTGTTCTTCCTCTTCTTTCCCACCTTGCTGTTCCCGTGCGCATTGACTGGTGCAATGGTTCCCCGTTTGTCTTGACACTCTTCATGTCCCATCTTTTTTTCCTCTCTTTGGATCATAGTGTACTGTGCGGTAAGGGAGGCCCAAACTAGGAATATAATAGTAATAATGATAATACGTATATTACAATTCTGCTTGAGGCTCCATCCATCCGTGTGTACGTCCCTGTGTCTGCACGTTACGCTTTTCTCTGTTAGATCGCGGCTGCTTCAACATGCAAGAAATTCTGATTTTCGTTACAACGAAGTTCAACCATAGCTATCTTCTGTAGCGCTTCTTGAAAAAATTCAGTTATTTTCAAAGCAAAGACATGAGGACCATTCCACTCGTATATTATCTACTGATTTTCATTTCTTTCACGACATATTGTGTTCGCTTTGCTTGTAGCGCCTCGACGTTCTTCACACGTTAAGGATCATTCCACGCTGATGTCAACCTGAGGCTAATATTTGAAAATTCTTGAAAATCCACTAAAAGTAGCTTTTATATACTAAATTAAAGCTGAACACCTCTACTTTAAGAATCTGGAAAGAAAACACAAAAATATTAAACAAAATTTATGTAACACTCTGTCAAAGACAAAAAATTAAAAAAAAAATCATACAGTCAATGAAATGCAACAGATTCAACTCGTAATTTTCCATAGTACTAAGTAAACATTATGCTTCAAAACTATGTTACATAGTGATTGCACTTGGAAGCCAATTATAAATTTATAATAGTCGGTTGGAATGTTAATTATCGAGGTAAGTCATATATATTGCCTGTTCACATATAAAAAACATTATTGTTAAAATGCGTTGTAAGACCCTAGGACTACCTGAAAATCGTTGAATTGCTTAATTTATATTAGTTTTCGTGAGAAATTCGCAGTGTTAACGATCTTCACGAAATTCTGTAACCATCTCTGGCTTCTGAGGGAAAATGGTAATTGCACATTGCAAACCCTATACGCATTTGGTTAGCCTAATCCTTCATCTATAACTCCTATATGAAGTATTCAGATATCTATTTGTACTTTCAGAGAATTTTGCTCTCTAGTAGCACTAGGTCGAACTCAAGGTTGCATATGTGTAACGATTGCCACGCCCACTTTAAAAGTTAATAATAGCTAAAACAACAATCATCCCAGAAAGTTAGGGATAGTTCCATTAGCATTATTAGACACTGGTACTATTATGATAAAAACCATATCAGGCTAATCCTACATCTTTTAAGGTGATAGGCTGAAGTTTGGCAATAAGTATGCTCCAAATGTAACGATCGTCACGGTGAATGACCCTTAACTGCAGAGCAAATTGTGGGAACTTCTCTGTAGCGTCAAGAATTTCCAGCCCAAAACAGGGTTCAATTCTCTGACAGCAAACACAAACGGTAAATCCGTTTATCACCAAAATTTTGTCATATGTGCTAAGGCTGTAAGTAAGAATTCTTCAAAATTTCATGAGGATTCACTCATAACTTTTTGAGTTATGTTGCTGACAAATGAATGAATGAAGTTTTCCTATGTACCATCGGTGGTACATTGCGCTTAACGTTTTATAAGGCCAGCCAGATACGTAGTTAAGATACGCTGCAGGAGAATAGAACGGGTAGTGTCGGACATATCGGCTCTAAGGTTTTCTTTCAGGCGAACGCGATATATCTCAGGAAATACAATGAAATCTAAAGAACAGAGGGTTAGGCTGCTCTGAGTGAAGAAATGGTAAACTATTTGTTGCAGCCTATAGCTATCACATCAAACACAGCAGGAAAATGATGCGCTACTGATCAATATCCACGGGTCCCCTAGTCATGCAAAGAAAATTCTGACACGCTCACAAGAAAATGGCACGCGTAAGATTATGATTATCTGTAAGCAGTGGAAAACAGAGCTTAGAGAGGCATGCATAAATATAGGAGAACGCTATATGCAATATTCACAGGTGAGCTAGAGAGGCTAGAGTCCGCTAGACGAGGTGTGTTAAGATAGACGGGGTTCGTCAGGCGGACATTTGATTAGACTGGGCAGGTTAAATTACAGGAGCACTACCTTACATCAAACGAAAGTAGGTGAAAACATTATTAACCGTGGAATTTCCACGGACCCCGCTAGTAATGCATAATACTTACTTCAATTCACGTTTATTTGCGAAACAGAAAATTACATAGTTGCGATAACTACTGCGATCTGAAGCGTAGCTTCTACGTAAGTTCAATACCGGCTGGTTATTCACGACTCAATTATGTCATACTTTAGTCTAGACTGTAATTACCTATGCTTCGAATATCTCTTTTCTCTTGATGCTTGGTTAAAATTGCAAATATTGCAAGTTTGCAACTTACTTATACAGGACTCCCTTCTGGAAATAAAGCAAAATATAACGAAAGTATTATACTTTACTTGAGCTAACACATGTGTGAAAAAATAGACAATGAAAATTCAATTTATCAATTTATACTTTTGTTGCTGGCTATCGGTGGTGATGAACAAAGTAAAACTATACACGAATATACGGAGTGCAATGGCAGCCAGTCGTCACAGAAATTTTTTTTCAAACTGCACCTTTGGTGTAAATTTTTTTTCCAGTAACAACATATCGATGTTTTTATACACGAAACTTATTACAATTGCAAAGCAGATTTCCACAGCTGTCTAACACGGTAGCTACAGGAAGAATGATGCAATACCTCTAACGTAAGCTGAAGTGGAGTTTAAAATATCGATATCGGTAGCTATAGGCTACTAAGTCATTACCCTAAGTTTTGTGGCGTATGGAACTGAAATATTTCACACAGAGGAAAACCTAATTCATTATACTGTACCATTCTTCACATGAATTATCACATTCTTACTTATACCGTAGTTATGTTTTCAACATTTTCTCAGAAATTTCTGGTATGCAATTTTTACTCAAGTCCCTCTTTAAAGGAATTATTCAAACGTTTTTATGTGCATGCTTCATAGAAAATAAGCAGGTCGGTGTGCGGCGTACCCACATGCACCGAGCTCTGGGGTGTAGCGGCACGTGACACCACATTTTGGGAACCGCTGCTCTAACTCGCTTTGGTCTAACTATAAGCAGAAATTGATTGGACGCCTACGTGTTGCCTATAATGACGTATTTCGGTGCCTGATGAATGTGCCGAGGTCAACTAGTGCAAGTATGATATTTGCTCAAAAGTATACTGGTTGTACCAAAGTCAGGGCAAGAAAATGCGCGCTGAGTCTCCAGCTCAGGATAGAAAAATCTGATAACGCCTTACTCAAGGTGATCCGTAACGGGCCTGGCTACAAACTATCTAACATGTATAGCCGATGGCAGCGCATACTATTTCCAAGCAGGGTCCAAACAATGGGCCGCAAAGTAGTGTACTTTGTAATGATGGTATTACCTGATCTTATTATCTAAGGTAACTTTAGTATTAAGCTGTCTCCTGTGTACCAGTCCCTATGTGTACCTAATAAAGCATATTATTATTATAAACCAGAACTACAATATACGATGTTTATTCTCATCCTCTGAAAGGCGGTAACTACGACTAGAATTACAACGAGAAAGCATTGTGTGCTGGGCTATCCAAAGACAGCTGAAATATGCTACGGTTGTAGACTAGTCGTTTTCAGAACATGAACTCACGCTTCCACGTTACGGACAGCAGTGAATATTTGAAGCGCTATTTCTCCGTCTTTTATTAAGTCAGTACTGCTAAACTCTGTAACATTGCGTCTATGTAAATGTTGCAATTACTCGAAAATGAAGCAAACACGTGTCTCAGCTTGTGTCGTTCTATGTTTGTTCGCTCGAATGACGTTACAGCTTCACTCCGGATGCTATTTTTGTCTATGACCCTCACAGTTACTGTCGGTCTGACTTGCAGGTTGATGTTCTCAGATCCTAAAGGGGGGAAGGGATTTGTTGAAGTAATTATTTTCAGCTGTTATTTCTTGCCGGCGCATGCGATTAATTAAGAAATAATCTGAAACGACACGCAATACTGGCTTGCCCCAAAAAAATGTTTTTACATACATGAATTTCTCCTTATGCATAAGTTTTCTTACTCATAAACTCTTCGTGTTTTATAAGCAGGCAGGAACGTTTTACTGAAGGTAGTCGCAAGCAGGGTTGGCAAAACCCATTTTTTTGTTTGTTGTATACCAAAAGCTATGTTTTTTTCGTGAAAACAAAAAAAAAACGTGTTTTTTATTAGATTTTTGAATATTTTGTTGTATTTCCAGTATTTTAGGAATTTTATGTAACATTTAAAAGCTTTCTGTTTTGTGCTATACAAACCAGAAAAGTTGAATAAAAGCCAAAAAAACATTTTTTTTTGTTGGTTTAAAAAATATTTTTTTATTTTGTTTAAACCATTGGGTTTAATTACCAGCCAACCCTGATAAAATCGTTTGAAAACACTTCAAATTACAAATACAACTTCACAGTTCTAGCTAGCTACTAGCTATTTCAAAACACAGAAATGAACTGAAGAAAGTGAAATGGCTAAAAAAAATTTGAAACAACTTAGAAACACTTCAAATGCAAAGAAAACTTGATAGAAATGGCTAGCTACAAGCTAATTAAATGCAGAGTTTTGAACTAAAGAAAATGAAATTGCTATATGCCTACATCTTTCTGATGAGCTCACTAGCTATCTAATTGCAGCTTTAACTACTACTGCCAATTTTTAGTACCTGCTAGCATATCAACAGTTAACTCATCCTTTTAGTTATGAAACTGAAATTTAATAATTTCCAGAAGTAAAACTGTTTATTTTGCGCCATTTATGAATAAAAACCAAACAATTCGAATAAAAACCAACTAAACCAAAAACATTTTTTTGATTGGTTTAATCCAGCCAACCCTGATTGCAAGCGTTGTAAAAGATATGTTAAAAAGAGCCATCTAACATTGTGGACCACCCGTGGCGAATTCGATTCACCCACTTCAGTGCAAATAATCCAAGCCGATGAATTTCAATTTGTCCAAAACTTCAATTCATAGTTTTGAATTTGCCTCTTTGAATCAAATTTCATGCGTTCACTGTAACTTACTTACGGTAAAGGTTGTCTACCGACTGAAGTGGGTGCCTTTTAGCCCTACAGAAGATGGTGGGGCCATGGAAAGACTGAGCACGGCTAACTATATTTTTAATGCCAGTGCTCTGGTCCTGCTCAGTCGCGTTTCTGTAGCTCGAACAACACAAGACACAATCGCACAAATAGCAAGAACAAAAGGAAAAGCAACAAAAACTAACAAACCACAAAAAACAAAACAACTATAGAACAAAAAGAAAGAAGGAAAACACGGACGACAAGAACAGAAGAAAGAAGCTATAAAACAAACAAACAACTGGATCAAAACAGGGAAACCCAAACGCACAAACAGCAATACAGTACAATATATACGCACAAGAAAAGCGAAACTTCTGAAGCAAAAACTACAGAAAGAAAAAAAACTGCAAAAAGAATTCACAGAACCGTGTGTGTAGATTTATAGACAGCTAGAACAAAATAAACAACCGAAACGCGCCAACGACAAAAACAAAATCAGCCTCAAAAGCAAACAAAACAAAACACAACAAATACCTCAAAAAAAACTAAATAACACAAAGAAGCAAAGTGAACCAAACAAAGAACAGAAACAAGCTAGACCACTCTGAAAGAGCATATCTCCGCCAAGCAAGGTAGCGTTAACGAAAAATTTTCAACTCTATTCTGAAAGTATTATTTCCTTTTTATCAGCACCAAACTCTTGAGTATTTTCTCCTTTTAAAATTGATAGCTTCTGCAATTCATTTTTTGGAAGAAATTTTTGAGTTTTGTCCTCACTAATATTTGAGATCGTTAGAGAAGCACGCAAGCGGACCAACCGGTCATCGCCAAAATTTGATCGTTTGTGTCTTCCAACAATTTCTGTAAATTTAATGGTGATCCGTTCGTAACTTTTTGTGATATATTGCTAACAAACTTCAAATAAAACCTAAATACAGAGAGACAAGCGGGCAAACACATAAAAAAAATTGGTCATTTACTCCTTATGATATACCTAATAACTTGTAACTTTCATAAATATCCGTCCATAAGTTTGTGGGATATGGTTCTAAAGGTAGGTAGCCGAAACCCACTATAATAATAATAATATGGTTCTAAAAAAAGTGGCATGTAAACAAACAAGATGTTAAACGGGTCTTCACCGAAAGTTAATGATTTGTACCACCTAACAGACCTAATAATGCTAAAATAATGAAACGCTTGGCGTATTTATTTCATGTTTGCTTTGCAGGAAATAGGCGAAAAAAGCCAAGTTGCAGAGCTTGTAATTCAGTTACGTTTTCGTAGAGATCGATGATCAGCTTACAGAAGATGGTGAAAATTGGATCCTTATCTCTTCATCTGGATGCACTTCTTGCTTGAAACACTTTTTGGAACGGGACAGTATGTACGCAGCTTCTGGAGTCCGATTTTATCAGAGTTTTCTCTCAGGTCACGACGCATAAATCCGACAAATAATCAACGGGGTACTCACGAGGATGATTTTCACGGGCAGTAGACAACTATTTCTTCTAGCTTACTGTCTTTCTCTAAGAGTGCATATTTCGCCCTAACCTCTTGAAGCAGAAGGATTACAGAAGGAAATAAGATTTGCTAATAAGCGGGAGGGAGAAAATGTGGAAACGGCAAGTCAAAGAAGAAAGCAACATATCGATTATTGCGTGGATATTTTCACGCACGGGTCTACCAGTCCCTAAATAATTCGTAAGATCAGCTCAGAACTTTTTGAGTTAGCTCGGTGACAGACAAACTCGATCAAAACAAAACTCCCTTATTGGAGATAATAAATAGTTACTTGGACCAAGAACGTATTAAGAAAATTGTACAAGGACTTGTTGCTCAAATGTTTCAGTAGCTGAAACGAGATAATCTCAATGAGCACATGAAGTGATACACTTTCAAGAAATAGGTAATTACCCTTACGATTCGTTCCTTGCTATAAAAACTTAATTAGTCAGAGATCACATTCGTCGAACAGCCTCTTGGAAAATGTATTAGTACGAAAAAGCGCTGTCATCATCAGCAGAGCTAAATGTTTTAATTCGAACGTTTTCCCCCGATTGTCTCGTGGGATTTTCCAATGCTGCGCCGTGCAGTGTATGGGCGTGTTTTTTTTTTTTTTTTTTGGGGGGGGGGGGGGGGAGGGGGGGGGGGGGCTTCTTNTTTTGGGGGGGGGGGAGGTAAAGAAGGAGAGGGGCTTCTTTGAAGTATAATTGCTATTGCCTGAATCGAGTTTCGGAAGACAGACGGAGAATATTGCTTGTCCCGGAAGTTATGTTGTCTCTACATTAAGTTATATTAGTATGCGCGTATTCCGTGCAAGATAACACACAGAGTGAAGGAAGAGCCATAAAATCAGGACCGTAGCTTCTCCTGTCCTATGTTGCCAAACGTCGTACTTCTCAGGGACACAAAAGGTTACCTCAGCCTAGGCGAGGCCTTTGGGACATTTTTCTTCTGTGCTCTCGTTGCTTCATTTCTGTTTTTAACTCCCCTCAAGGAACTTAGGATGAACATACGTGGGCCTTATAGATAGGTTGTGGAATATTGCAGAAGATAGTTTCTTAATTGTATTTAAAACAGTTGGTAGGAGTTGCAACAAAGGCAGGAGATAAAATCAGGACGCAGAGCCTTAGAAACAAACGGCAGCACGTCCGTAAAAGCAATAAAGCCGAAATGTTTATTCACCTTCACTATAGCTACGCTCCTCGCGGTTAAACCTTCAAATTAAACGAGAAATATATTCCTTACATAGGTTAGTTAAGTTCACCTATCCCATGTTGTGGAGAGCAGCGACCTTAGGGGACTCTGTAGGCTTCTTTAGCCATAGCTAGGCTTTCTGGACATCTTTCATTCGTGCCAAGTTCTACTGATCTTACTTTCCTCTGAATCAACAAATATGCTTGGTGCCCATAGCTAATCGTAGGGGTACTAGCCTCAGGGTAAGGGGGTGGCGGCACGTTGAATCTTCCGCTTCGGCGCCATAGTTCTTAACGCCCGTCATCGGCCGCAGCTACACTTACTCCTCTGGTGCCACTTGGCGTATGTCTGCCGCACAAACCAGTGCTCGTGGATTTCCCTGTGGAGGGTGCAGTCAAAGTTGACTTTACCTTTGCTGTTTCCATGCACGTCGATCGCGTGTGGGAACGCCCTCGTGCATAGGTTCCACGTTTCTATCGACATACTATATCTTCTTTCTTCTTCTCTGAGATCGCCGTTGTTGTGCAAATGGAGGCTGAAACTATTCAGTAGAATAAGAGACTGATTGGTAATATTTGGCAGTAACT
The DNA here is from genome assembly GCA_001587735.2 of Parhyale hawaiensis. Lineage (NCBI taxonomy): Eukaryota > Metazoa > Arthropoda > Malacostraca > Amphipoda > Hyalidae > Parhyale > Parhyale hawaiensis. The sequence continues at coordinate 63,919,894 of LQNS02278094.1, read as the reverse complement.
TGAATGCATATACAAACGCAGTTCTTTTCGTGTGTTTCTGCAAGAAAGAAAGATCTTTAACCCTGTCGATCCCACTAGGTTACTGTACATATTTGTGGGAGTTACAAAGTATAGTGCTGTACGTGAGAAAAATTATATTTATCTCCGGCACTAAGAGATTAATGTTGTGCAGCTGTGGAATTGGATGTGTTTATTATTATTATTTCAATCGAAGATGGAGATTGTAAGCGCAGTTCTTTCAGCACGTCAAAATTACGGTTGCTAGAATAAACTTTGCAGTGGTGTCACTGTACGTAATTTAACATCGTACAGAGTCCGGGTACACAACAGTATAGTGTTACAGTATAGAGTTGTTAATAGTGGTAAAACGAACTATGCAAGTCCCCTACGCAGAGAAAATTGCTTGTTTGCCATTAAGCAAAATTAGTTAACTGTAAACTACCTTGTCGTTTGAATTTGCGTAATGCACATTGTCGTTTGTGATGAACAACAGATGAACAACAGCGTTGTGACGAAGAACAGTGTCGTTTACGATTAATTATTATTGCTTAGTAGCTAAAATATTACTTCGTTATTGAAAAGAAACCAGGTGTTTTTTATCGTGAAGAACATACCGTACTTTTCTGCGTGTAAGCCCAATGCTGGAATTCAGTTAACATAACTGCGATTTTTCTCTGAATGTGAACTTCAAATTGCCCCGTGACAATTTGAAAGTTTTATCATACGTGATATTTTTTTTCTTGCGGGTTTCTGTGAGTGTTTTTAATACTCCCGACATCAGAGACGTGAGTCATTGCCAATTTGCTTGATGGAAAGTTCGCGGAAGCTGGCTCTTTTTGCTGGATTTTTATTCGGGCCGCTACAGCTGCCAGTTTTATTGAGCATATATGTCAGTTTGTTAAAAAAATCTAACATTCGGTGATGTCCTCACGCCGAAGTGCTGTACAATCATTCCATATTTTCAGCTGCAGTATTTTTGTTAACTAGACGGGGATTTTTTTTAGCGAACAGCGGCTGTTTCATAACGACAGTAATGCAAGCAACGCTGAAGGCAACTGTCAACAAGACTGTTCTTGCAACTTGTATCCTACACACATACAACGCAATAAGTATACTGCATTAGCCTTTACAATGTGAATGAAGCTAAGGTGTCTGTTGACATTTATCTATTTCGAGATATTATGCATAAACAGATGTACTGTGTTCAGCAGGTTCATCTTCCAAACTATGCATAAAATTCTGCATCCTTCTAACCGTTTCGCGTAAGTAATATTAGGTAACATTTCTAGGTGTTGTTCGCATGATCATCAACAGCAACTTTTTTCCTTCGTAAAGAAAAATTTTGAGGGTATCGGCAGATTTCTTTGAAATACATTTCCCAGTTGCGTTTATACGGTACACATAATGGGTGACAATATTCCCCTAGTTGGGAGAAGAAAAGTACATTTCTCTATAATTATATTACGTTCTTAGAAGGGGACATCTTCACAATGACGAAAATGAGCACACGTCCTCCCCCTGAATAGGGGTATCTATCGCTACGTAATGAGGACGTGAAATAAAATCTACGGACCGTTCCGCGTCTTCTCGATAGTAAACGCGCGCTTAGATGCTGCCACCACACCACCACCGCCCACCAGTTTAGTACAGAACTCCTTCCCAGTGAGCTCTTACCGCGAGAACCTTGTGGTTAGGTAGGCAAGGACTGGTTCATCTAGTATACTGTATTTTAAGTGTCTTAAAGAGTTTTAAACGTATTTTAGTATTTTAGAAGAACCAGTCCTGGCCTCCTAACCTACAACGTTCTCGTCGTAAGAGCTCATTGTTGGTTAGCTGTTCCGTTAGCATACTTAGCATCTTAATATGTTATTCCTACCGTGTCCTCTTCTCCCTATTACAGGTATATATATTAATTTTGCATGGAAAAGAGTCGTGATGGGTATCTATGATCTATCCCTTCAGGCAGCATAGGATGGGCCATTGGCCATATAGGGTTAGGTTAGAGTAGGTTCGCCCGTCTTATGTTATAAATGGTAGAGCCCCCAGGAGGACCCTGTAGGTTGCTTTAGCCATTAACTAGACTTTCGGGACGCCTGTCTTTCGTGTCCAGTCTGCTTCCTTCCGATGTCCTACACTTACTGCTCTTACTTTACTCTGTTCTTCGTCTTCTTTCATCACTTGCAGTTCCAATGCTCGTTGAACCTATATGGGAACACCCTCGGTCCTGGTTTTCATGTGTCTTTCGTCATGGTATGTCTCTTCTTTCTGTCTCTGTGATATCGCCTTTGTTGTGGAAACGGAAACTTGAACTTCTGATTATAATAGTAACATTAATTATTTATGATGTTATTAAACACTACAAGTATTAGTCATGCAATTCCACTCTTGGAGCATAGGATGGTCCTTATAACGGGGCCCATATATGTTTAGGTTAGTTAGGTTCGCCCATCCTCTGTTATGGGGAGCAGCGACCTTAGAGGGTTTGTGTAGCTTACCTTAGCCTTTAGCTGGGCCTTCGAGATTTTTCGTGTCTACTTTGTTTCTGTTCGCTTCCATATTCCTGTTGATGTTGCCTTCATCTGTTCTTCCTCCTGTTTCCCTGATTTGCTGTTGCTGTTCCCATTCGCTTTGGCCCAGTGTAAAAACATGTGTGCATTGGGTCCACGTTTCTGTCCAAATACTACATGTCCCTTCTTTCTTCCTTTTTGAGATCGCCTCTGTTGCAGCTTATATTACTCACTATAATAATAGTAACTGCAGCTGTGTAATGTGTGTATTCGTTTGTTTACTTACAAGCTCATTGTTCCTTTTTTCATTTTAAAAGGAGGGGTGGGGTGGTCTCATTCCATCGGAGGCCCCGTTAGTTACCTCCGAGGAAATTTTTTTTTCTTGGCTAGGTTTTTGTTTCCTTCGTTTAACCTACTTGAACTGACGATCTTTGATCTGTTCTTCGTGTTAGTTACGAATGTAGTTCGAGAAGTAATACCTCCTAATTGTAAGCTCAAAAAGTTGAAGAGCTACGAAGACTGAAGTGGGACCGTTAAAACGAGCAACCTTCTGGCTCTAAAATTTGTTATCCTATTTTGTCGCCACAATTCTAAATGCACTTTTCCCAGCAATGAACGAGAGCCTTGGTAGACATCACGTCGGTGGTTCTTTTCTTCCAGCGTGAGCATTCATAGAACCCACCTAGCACACACTTTGCTGAATTATAGTGATGGCAGCATCGTTTTCAGTGCACTGACTCCCACAGCCAACTCTACGCATATTTCATTCACCGTTATCCGCCGATCGGTGTGGATGAGTTTGTTTTCCGGAGTAGATTCTGTGCACAGCGTCCGGAGCGCACTTTGTCACTTCACATCTCTGTCGCCACTCTGAAATCGACAGGCTCCATCCTAATTACACTGATATCAATTGCATCATCTTAAATATTCACCAGGCGCCGTTGAATGTTGATAGATTCAATTTGTTCTGTATGGAGGAATTCAATTACGTATCTGTGCTTCTGACGCACATCCACGACAGGGATTAGTGTCTCAAAGTGTCACACAATTAATATCTGCAACAAAGAAATGAACTTTCAGGTCAAGACTGCACAAGCTCAGTCATCATAACAATGTAATTTACAATCCCTCTGTTCCTTTCAGGCGGGATAAAAAAAAATAGGACGCATTACTTTTGGAACGGCCTTCGTACTGACCTGCTTCATGTTGTCCGTTTTCTTGACCAAGCAAACCTTTTGCCTACAATGTAGTATTTGACACTAATATTTTATTTTCAACTTAATTTATAATAATATTTGCCTCATAATTCACAGTTTTCCTTCATCGATATCACAATTATGAAAAAATTGAGTTTTGCTATCATCTTATATTCGGGGTCGAGGTATAGTGCTCGATTCATTAAAACGAGGTCCTATGTTAAAGACAGAATATGAACAGACTTTATTCAATCTTGCTCGAATCATCTTGATAAATATAAACCTACCCTAAGCAAAAGGTTTCAGGAAATACTTTTTTTTCATCCAGTCGTGGCAGTTAAATGCCGTATTTAAAAAATTACGTAAACATGCACTAAACGATCAATGTACTTGCAAAACGTAAACATGCACTAAACGATCAATGTACTTGCAAAACGTAAACATGCACTAAACGATCAATGTACTTGCAAAACTTAGTAATGACAATATTCAATGAACATAACATGAACATAACAATTATTACCGTGAAGCAACTTAAAAGAAAATAACTTGCAAAATAGGAGAATTTTTAAATACCGTAATTAATTAAAATATCCTGCTTAACTATATCATGATTTTTAAACAATATTTAAACGATATTTGTATTAAAGGAATTCCATAGTAAATATAGCCAATACCTGGACCTTAAAATTTGAACATAAATCAAATGTTGCATAAAACAATGCAACATATTACGAGGACTGCATGTGCTGTCGCGATTATAGAGCCTTTGTTGACAATGATGGTAAACTTAGGAAAGCTGCTACTTTCGAACATTCAGTAGTTTCCTGTACTAAAAGCAAAAATTACATTAAAAGAAACTGAAGATAGCGAACGGTAATATATATTATTACATTGGCAGCATTGCCGCTGCACTCGTCACCTTTTGTTCTTCGGTCTCTTCCCTTTAACAAAGTAATGGCAGTTTTATGAGTTCATGCATTGTTTTAGTGAGGGGACTGCGGGCAGGGGTCTGCTTCCCTTCCTCCTTATTTATGCATGGCTTAACAATACACGATAGGCGTCGCTTGACATTATAGATGGATATGTTATTTTTTCTGTGCAGGGCTAACAAACGCACTGTTATTATACGAGTTGTGGTAAGTTATATTGTGCTATCTAATAAAAGTAAACAGATATTGTCAGGACATTTGAATTTGTATATAGATATGCTACATTTTTAGAGAAAGAACCAGTAGGTACGCACGTTAAAATTGAAAATAACAGGATATGAACCCCTGTGACATACTCCTTGCAGTTTGCTGCTGTGGGAATGCTAACACTGCGCTTATGGTTACTGCCAACACGTTATAGTCAGTGCGGGCTTGTGTAGGTTACCTCAGCCATTAGCTAGGCCTTCGGGACGTCTCTCTTTCGTGTCCACTTTACTTCCTTCCCGATTTCACACTCGTACTTGCTCATGCTGTATTCTGTTTTTCCTCTTCTTTCCCGACTTGCTGTTCCCATGCTCGTTGATCCTGTGTGGGAATGTCATAGCCACTTGACCTGAGGGGTTTACTGGAATTGTTCGTGACCTGACCACGAAGTCAATACAATACGATTAGCTTCAGTTTCTCAAACTTGGATTGACTTGACTTGTAAACATGCGCCGACCTAAAGCGAGGTGCAATGTTATCATCCATCCAAGCTCAGATCGCCTCATGGGTAAAAGTTATTCTGACCTCTCGACCTGCTGCGTATCCTTTACTCTTTCTTGAGCTCGTTGCTATTTCCAGTGTTGGTGCGTCGTCCATCTTTTCCGGGACCGACGTCTTATGATCTTCAGCGACTTGAACTTAAGAAGGGTTTGAATGACACTCCCAGTTTACTTTTCCGGTCTCACGACCTCCTTTATGATTACTCTTTTTTTTTGTTGTTGTTTATTTGTTGATCATACAAGGTTTGTGATTGGTAGCATTTAAGACGCTACCCAAGTGGTTGAACGGGCCTAAGGCACTGCTGGAGATCAGTTCAAAACATCGAATAATTATTTACCTACAGAAGATATAGCGCACTCACATATGAATTGCTGAGAATTAATCGCAAAAGGACAAGATACAAATGATTGAATTCTATTTCGGGTGACGGCGCCAATTTAACAGATGAGATATAAACTTGAAATAAAATAATATAAGTTAAATTGCCGAAGGCGTCCATTATGCATACCAATAGATATGACACGATAATAAAATAGATCGCTGAAGGCGTCCATTATGCATACTAATAGATATGATACGATAATAAAGTAATGAAACCAACTATACCCACTGGGGGGTTTCAGACAACTCTTAGGAAGTTGAATTAGAAGCAGGACATAGAGACCACTCACCACGCTGATGGCATGGGAGAGAATTGTTACATAGTACTACTCTCACGGCAATCGAAAGAACATGAAGACAAGCTGGTTGCCAGATAAGGGCCCCATTACACAGACTTTCATTGCGGTACTGGGTCTGCTGTAATAGTGCTGACACGAAGCACACAAGAAGAAGCAAGTGCTAAAGAATTACGAATACTGAAAATGAACTAGCAGGAATTAGCAACCGTCCTCTAACCGTATACTGACTCCATTGTTAAATAACTGCAACGGCTCAGCTTGAATAACAACCCAAGACTAAAGTATTTTTGTACTGGCCGACAAGTACTGTAGTCGTCAGCTGGATGAACAGCATTAGCAGACGAATCGAGAAACATACAGGGCATGGTACAGCAGATACACGATGAAACTCAACCTCACTCAACGACCTCTAGTTTCTTCTACTAATTGTCTCGGTAAACTCCAATCTACTGCACATTATTCTACTGGAATCCGAACTTTGGAACTCATGCACAGAAGTGCACACTAACACAGAGAAACTACATTATCCCGAGTTGTGACAGGAGATGCCCAATGTGACTTAGCTTTGTTCCCGAGCGTAGACTAGAGAGCTGGCCTGGAATGGTGCACTGGAAAGCTGGGAGCTGCGAGAATAAGCCAGCTCCACTTTGATTTTGCCTTATATACCCTCGATCAAAATCGACTGGTGGAATATCCCGCACTGCTACGGTAAGGCCAATGACGTCTGTGATTTTTCCCGTGATCTAAAGACACGTGTCTCTATGGGGAATTCTACTTGGGATTTGCCCCTGCTGCTTCTAATTGGAATTACCCAGGTTACTGGCTGATGCAATACATAACGAACTGACAATAGACACAGGTGAAGTAAATTATTTTTATTGGAAAAGAAATAAATAAACGCAATGTTATGCACTGGTTTCTGGTGACTGCTTGTTAGTTTTCATTTTCTTTAATTAAGTTTAAGTAAGTGCATCATTGGCTGAAGGCCGCGTGAGCCCAGTGCTGCGCTATCTGAAGGCTGCGCGAGCACAGAAACACCTTCGTACATGGGTTTCCCATTTCTCTAGGCACACTATATGTCCCTTGCTCTTTCCTCTGTGATATCGTTCGGCTCGGAAACGGAGGCTAAGAATTCCTAACTATAACTAACTAACCATAGTTACTACCAACACGTTATGGTTACCACTGGCCCTTTATGGTTACCTCTACCACTCTATGGCTACGACCAGCACCGTACGGCTACCAATAACACTTTACGGTTAACACTAACGCGCCGTGGCTACCACTAACATTTTATAGTTAAACACTCTCACTATAGCTCCCACCCGAGCTTTATGGCTGCTGCAAACAGCGCATGCTACCACCAACATTTCATAGCTACAACCAACACTTTATGGCTACCGCAAACAATATACGCAAACACCAACACTGTATGGCTCTCACCAGCCCTGTATGACAGCGACAGCACTTTATGGTTAACACCAACGTTTTATGGTTACTCCAACACCTGTGTGGGAGAACACATTCGTTGTTAGCTAATTTTATGAATCACCTCCGGCAAGGAGGTTATGGACGGAAATTTACGAAGTTTACATGTATTGCTAAGTAGGTTAGGAAAAACAGATATTAACTTTTGACGAAAATCCATTCAATCGTTTGTTTGAATGTTTGTCTACCTGTTTTTTTTTTTTGCAGTTTCACTCAAACTAGTTAGGAACAGATCGTCATGTAATTTGCAAGGCATATTGCAATCGTTACAAGGAGCAAAGGGCCAAATTTTTGTTACAATCTGTTGGTTCGCTGTCATTTATCTCTGTTGGTTTTTATTTTTGTAAGTAACATAACCAAAGAAAAAGTTCTCAACGGATCTCCATAAAATTTGGAGAAGTTATTTGAAAGAGGCGCAAATGATAAAATTTTAATGACGATATGTTCGTCTCTGTTTGTTTAGGTGTTTGGAGTTTGGTAAAGGTATAGTCAACTTTGACTACACAGTCTACTGGCAAACGCACACGCACTGATTCGTGCTGCAGATATAGGCAAACAGCTAGGTCCCAGAGGAGTAAGTACAGCTGTTTTTCCGTACATATCATAACTCAAAAAGTTACTAGTAGCAGTAGAAAAACTAGGAGCACAATGTCTATATCGCGCCGAACTATTCCTGAGGTTTGACACTGGCTCGTGCGCCACTAGGACGCGAGGTATGTCTCGTTTTAAATTATCAATTATTTTTGTTTCGGCTTTTCTGCCGGTAGGTCTTAAAGTGGTCAGTTCGCTACTGACAGGAAAAACGTGCAAGTTCAGCATTTCCAACCCCCCGGCACGGCTGAACGCTTTCGCTAAGCTACGTCGCGCAGGAGAAGGAAACGAAACACAAGAGGGCGGTAGAAGTCTAGCAGGAATAGGTCGGCCACCTCGATCAGCGGCCCACCATCCGAGACAGAAGGGGATGTATTGAAAGCCTACCTAACTTTACAAAATTAACCTTGTCAGCAGGAACTGCGGCCAGTTACAACACTTTCTGCAGATAAGGCACCAGGGACCCTTGGGTGCGTGAGGCCCAAATATTGTGGCAGGGAAAAGGCTCCCCAGCATATACCACTGAAGGCAACTCGAAAAATTATCAACAGATCTTGAAGGTATTTTCCCTGTCACAATGTACGAGTATATGGGCCAAACGAACCCGGGGGCTGTCCTAAGTACCTTCTCCGCAGGGGATCTTGCAGCAGGCCGCAGTTTCTGCTGAGGTTAGTTTGTTAAGTTAGGAACGTTCTCGGCGGACTACCGCACTTTACAGCGAAGATAAAAATGTACACCGGTCATTTGTTGTCAATCACTCTAATTTGCACGGTACCTGATTTCAGACAACAATGAGCCAACTACCGTCCGACGTAGAACTGATCGGTAGAATCGTTGACGTCTGTGAGAGAATTCGTGAAACTCCAGGCATCATTGAACGGGTTCGGCAGTCACAACGTTGGTGCCTTCGCACATGCATTGCTGCTGATGGGAAGAATTTTGAACAATTTCTGTAACATATGAACTCTTGTTTTTCTTAAAATAAACTTAGTTTGATAGTGATTGTTCATTTACGACACCCAACAGCGTGACTCCACACACGCGGGGTGACGTGAACAACGTCACCTGGACTTCTTCCGAAGACCACAAGGTACACAAGGTAGGTAAATTCGCCGATTCTGGACTAGGTTTAACTTTAACTTAACGTACCTTTGAAAGTAGACATTTTCGGATATGCATCGATAGAGTAAAATATGGTTATTTTATCGTAAGGAACCTGTAGTTTTGTTGTGTGGAAAAAATTTTTAGGAACACCCGGTATATATGTATTCCACCGTGAAACCGATCATTTATTTGGCCGTCTTAGGGGTTAGGTTTAATTTTTTACCGAATAGTCCGTTAACTTATTGGCTTCTTTAATCATACCAATGAATATTCATACATCAATACGTTTTTGGATCGCGCTACGAAAGGCTTTTATTTTAATGGTATGGATATCATCTTCGGAATTACCATTTGGACCTGAGGCTCATGACCTGCAGAGTTTGCATAAGTAATCGCATTAAGCGGCTGCGCTGTTCATCTCGTCAATATTC
>LQNS02278094.1:63864721-63903195 GCA_001587735.2 Parhyale hawaiensis | reverse complement strand
CAAATGAAATGGTTAAAGTTTCAGCTTGCTGAGCGACTTACTCGGAAAATCCTCGTCATGGCTCTAAGTGCTGCTGCTATATCGGTGAATGACTTCATTCGTCTCCAGCACCATGGATTATTATATTTGGCTGGCAATGAAAGCTGCAAATGGGTAGATATTGTTAACCCTACGCGGTCCCAAAAGCTTCCGTAGCGCTGGGGACAGCTAGTACATCCTGGAAAATACTGCAAGTTCTTGGAATTGCTAGTCCCAGAATGAAATAATGTATGTAAAAACAGCAAAATAAAAGCAGACTTAGAAAATGTACCCAAAGCAATAAAGGTTAAGATTCGTACCGTTTTCCCCAATTAGGTGCTTGATATAAAATTTTGACAGAAAACTGTGACAATTTAAATATGATTTTCTTTTGTCTGAGAAAATGGAAACGTCAGCAAAAATGCCTTTGAGATGGGATACAATTCCACAGTAAAATTCATATCAAGTCGTAGCCACTACGTCGTTGACGACGCTCACATGCTGCAGTGACATTGTATGTTGCTTATCGTGCCGTAATTACATGCAAGAAATTAGGTGAACCTGTTCCAAAAGCCATTGTTGACGATTGCGAATGAGAGTGGCAATAGTTTTACATCCAATGATACTTTACTTTTAACCTTTTATTTCTTACCCTTACAAGTTCATATAGTGTTATTCTTATGAGTGAGGCAAATTAAAAAAAAATGATGAAAGAAATAGTTAATATTAGGAGCAAGTAAAGAAAGGGTTGACATTAGGGACAAAGAAAGGGTTAATGTTAGGAGCAAAGAAAAGGTTAATATTAGGAGCAATGAAAAGGTTAATATTAAGAGCAAAGAAAGGGTTAATTAATTAATATTAGAAGCATAGAACATCCTTTAGCGACCAGCATTTCATAAATAGACTAGAGTGCCCGAGCTGTCAATAATGACAGTGAAGAAGTTGTGATGACCCTTGCGTTGGCCGTAGCATCATCGCAAAGATATTAAGGCAGAGCCATACATCTACAGTAGCGGCCTTAAAGGTTCGGACACCTAACAATATATTAAGATATCATTAATATCTCCGAAAATTGGTAAAATACCTCTTTCAATTTGACACACATCAAGTAACATATCATACCTGGCAAGATCACAATCCTTTTTGATTTACATCCTCCATCTGCAAACCTGTTAGCAGTGTACCGTGCTCAGTGTGAGGAAGCGTTATCGTGCTCAAATTCCAATTTGAATCTGCGTGCGATAGTCTGGTCATCAAACCATAGAATCAAGTTGGCTTCAAAAAACTGGCAGTACCTTTCTCCATTCAGTTTAACTCCTTCTGCCACTTCAAATGGACCAATAAGGGTGTCTCCTACTATCCTGGCCCAAAATATTACACCTCCACCAACTTTTGACGCTTAAGCCGTGTCTGTTGAGGTCGGTCATGGAGGACCTATCCAGACGCCACTCCATCGGGACCATCAAGAATGGCTCTGCATTCGTCAGTAAATAAGACATTGGAGAAATCAGTTTTCATGTTCTCTTCAGCCCGTTTAACCCTATTTTCTTTATGAGTTTTTGTTAGAGGTGGTCGTTTAATTGTTTTTTTTTTCACTTTCTTTAGCTTCTGCAGAACCTCACATCTTGTCTTTCTGCTCAGTATTGGGGCTGCAGCGTCTTCAAATATCGCCTTACTTGTAGAAAGTTGTTTTCTAGCCATAGAAATCTCCAAATGTCGCATATCCCGAGAAGTTAATTTCCTCGTAGAGGCTCCATCCGGAGTTTTCCAGTTGACTTTACCTTCAATTGCATAAGCCTTAATTGTTCGGTGATCACGCTGTAATTCCTTGAAAATTTCGTATGTTGTCTTATCCGGAAGCCAATAACGAGGTCACTTTGATCTTTTCTACACAGATTAGACTGCTTTTCTTGCCCATGTTGACTAGAGAGTGATGTTGTATTATCTGGCATAACAGCAGAACCCCGTGCGATAAGCAAATGTTGCCAAAACAGGGGAAACCGTTCCGTTTTATTTTTCTCTAATTGTTTTTATAGTTACAACATATATGTGCACTAACTTATCATTAACATTTTACATGTTTGACACTTATCTTAAAAAATAAGTTAAAAAAATTGTATTTGCATAATCAAAGGTAACGTAGTGTAAAAAGGCGGCTGCTCAGCGTGAAGATTCAACTACTACGATATCATTCAGCATTGAAAGCGGGGATCCAGAGGCCGGAGATCCACAGCTATGTTTGTCACCGGTACCCCAAGCGCTGAAATTGTATGGTATCTCAACTTGTTGTCAGTACATGAAATTTCTCCTATCAAGCTCTAACTGCGTGACGGGGAGACGGACCAACATTGGAGCAAGCAAGGGAGGGAGCAAGGGAGCTAGAGAGCAAGCAAGCGACCAACAACTGTGTTTTATTATATAGTGGATAGCGTTGTTCCTTCGTCTGTTACGCTCTCCAAATAATAGATAGAAGAAAATTGGAGCGAATAGTTTTAAGTCTCAGCAGCTGTCATCGGTCAAATAGCTTGGAAGAAAGTTGGCGAAATCTTCAAAATAATGTGAATCAGGTACCATTATGAAGCTAACGTAGGTATCTATGATACGGTGGAAATCATCAATCGGATACAACAAGGCAAGGATTTTCTAATAGATTCTGTATCACTTGTAGACCGGCGCGTGAAAAAACTTACTCAATAATCGATATATTTGCTTAATATAGGCCGGTGCAAAAGCTTCTCTTCATTGACTCGCTTCTTCTTCTTCATCTCAAGAAATTTGTGATGACAGATGGCACTTCTCCATTGATTGTACTTTCCTTACTAAAATACATATCAAGTAGAGGAAAACGCTACGACGGTAAACTCAAATTATTATCGTAAGAGATGCGTGCTTTTTTTTCTGAGCAGTACACTTCAATTCGTCTTCAGAACACTCCTTCCCTCCCTTAGAAGATGTGCAAAAATTAACTGCATTCGTAAGCGCTGAAACTTCACCGAATTACATTTCTGCTGCGTATCCAGAATACACAGTGAGATAGTTTCTGCAGAACTAAATTTTCGCTCCCGAAAAGTTGGAATAAAGAATGACTACGGCTACTATATATACAGGAGAAAATCCGTTCCTCTACGCTTCACTGATTTGTTACAAAATGTGTACATCGCAAACCAAACGAAAATATAATTTCGATGTTGGAAAAAGTAATCAACATCATACTACAAGGGAACAGCAAGCGAAGCTGGAAGAGCAAGAACTGCATTAAATGTTAATAGCGATCAGTACCGTATTCCAAATTTACTTTCATCTGCAAGATGGTTTATTGCCTACTGAATCCCATCAGAAGGGAACAGGATCACCAAAATTCCAATGGAGCAAAAAATGCATCAGATAATAAAGGGGTAAGGATTTCACTTTAGCCTTCTGCAACCTCGTCATCGTTGATTACGAAATCTGCATCCTGGCCTATTTTTCGCCTATCTATTTCGTAGAGCGAAACGAAAAAAAAAAATAAATATTCAATAAAAGAAACCACTGAAGAGAGTACGAACCACGATGCAACGGAGTACTTAGAGAAGCTGAATATATGTATGCATATGCATTGAGTGAACTTCAACGTTGGAAAAGAAAGAATTCCTATCTATTCTTATGAGCGTGACACCGAACATATAAATAAACCAGAGCACTGTGAGAGCGCATACCTCCGCCAAGCGAGGCAACGGTAGCAAAAAATTCAGATTGGCTTTGAAACCATAATTTTCGTTGTATAAACTCCAAAATCTAATCATTTGTGCCGTTGATAGTAATAACAGCTTGTGCAATTTTTCTTGACGATCCGTTCATAACTTTTTGAGTTATACTGCTAACAAACGTTATGACAAACATGAATTTAACATACAAACGAACAAACCGATCTGCACCAAAATTTAATCATTAATGTCTTTCAACATTACTAACAATCCCTATGAATTTCATAGAGATCCATTGATTATTTTTTGAGTTATTATGCTAACAAGTATAAAATAAAAAACAGATACAAACGAACGAACGAACTAACGGATCATTACCAAAATTTTGTCATTTACTCTTTGTTATATACCTAATAATTCATGTTAATTTCATCGAAGCCCATTCATGATGTAATTCATTTGTAGTAGGTTAAGATATTTGTTTTTCAATTATTTTATTCATTTGACAATTTCAATAATTATGATTTATTTATTTGTTTATACTTTGGAGAGGAGGTCGCCCGTTTCCCGAAAATATACCGTCTTACTCTCAGATATATGCCCATCCTTTTATCCATTTCAAAACTCCGTAACAAGATATTTGCAGCTTCTCTTAGCGGTGCAATGAAGTTTATTTTTGATTACTTTTCCTTACATAGAAATTATATTTATTCTCTTCAGGTTACGAAGATAAACGGCGAAGCGATTTAGCACTGTGCACCAGATACAATGTTTTTTTTTTTTTTAGCTTGCTGTCTTCCTTTAACGAAGCAGTTGCTGTGTGCACAAAAATTTCGATGCACTGAAGTTCTCTCAGCCGTAAACAGGATACGCGACGAGGAATTTAATTCAATTTAGTAATGCTTCACTGTTTGCTAATATAATTTAGTGATGGGGTGGAATGTCATTTGTTTTACATCCGCAGATGAGGATCTTTAAGCGTTGTGGCATCCGCGGATGCAATTATGGATGTTACCATATCAACATCCGCAGATGCGGATGTTCAAAAGAGGTGTGGATGTTCCGCAGTTGCGATTATTCGCTCCACCACAAACACACACACACACACACCCTCTCTCGACGGCAGTTTGTACAACACTTGGGAAGAAAACTTAGATGGTGCTTTGTTGACAGGGACAGCGCTTGCACACATTTCAATCCAAATGAGAATTTGCAGTTTCCAGCACTATATGGATGAGTTTAGTGTACATAAATAAACCTGCACATCCCCGCCGCCTTTGCTGCGGATCCGAATCATCAGCTGATTTTACAGTTCTGACATCCGCGGATACGATTACTGATGTTACCATTTTAGCATTCGCGGATGCAGATGCGGATGTCAAAAAAAGTTGCGGATGTTCCGCGGATGCATATATTCGCCCCATCACTAATATAAATTAATTTTTCGCGTGCCATCTAACGGCAGGGAGGATCGAGTGTGCTGCTCAGGGGAAGAGAAGCAGAGATCACTCATCTCCTACGGTCTGACAATTTGAGTTGGCCGTTGTTGTGTATCCTTCAGAAGCATATTAGTAACAATATACCATCAATGGCGAAGGGTTATCACAAATTCCATTTTTCGCTGCCATTTCTGACGGCGGGGGTAATCTAGTATAATAACTATAATAAAGGTAGCACAGCCTGGTAAAATAGGGTAAAACATAGCCGTGTGGTTCCTCAGAGCACTAAAGTACTAATTCAATTGAAAGGAAATAGTTGTATCTTCACCGTTGGCCTTGCGTGGGATGTACTCATACTTCTCCATGTAATTGTAATGTTGGAATCAAAGTATCAAATATAACTGAAGCATGGAGCGCGTCTTTCAATTTCCTGCAGGAGCATAGAATGGGAGGTGAGGTAGCGTTGGTCATCCACCCTATGCTATGTGGAGTGCCCCCGCCCCATGCTAAAGGACCCTATAGGTTACCCTAGCACTCATCGGTTAGACCTGCCGGACGTCTTCCCATTCATCCCCCTTTGTTTCATTCATTTATCCTACTTCTGTTAGTGAGGTATATTGTTACTGTTCCTCTTCTTTTCTGGTTTTCTATTCCCATCAATGGGATTGTCATTTTGCTTGACGCAACAGGCTACATGTCTCTTCGTCATTCCTCTTTTTAGAACACAGCGAACATTGTGGGTAGGTAGTTACACTCTAGGAACGTTGGTGCATTAGCCAGGGTGATGTCATCCATTAGCACTGAAAGTACGCGTTTATGTCTCTGACTCCTACTTGCTCATGCTTTATTCTGTTTTTTCTCTTCTTTCCTGACTTGCTGTTCCCATGCGCGTTGATCCTGTGTGGGAACTCCTTCGTGCATGGGTTCCCCGTTTCTATCGACATACTATATGTGCCTTGCTCATTCCTCTGTGACATCGTTCTACTCGGAAACGAAGGCTTAAACTTTCTGACTATAACATTCTTAATAGCGTTCAGAAAATGGTCAATATGCTTTATATATGGTTGAACTAACTTGAATAACGATACTGTAGGTACGTTTAGGCTTAAACGAGCTACATTAAAATAATACTGCGCGCGAAGATAAGGTTAATTCACTGTATGTACGCAGCACTCCCAGTAAGTGTAATGGAAAATGTCAACTGTTCCCTAGCCGAAATGCTGATGTACTGATGTCGCCGCCGCTTAGCTCGCGCCACGCGTTATCACCATTCTATGTATCATAATCAGTGCTATGCACGTTAGGCTCGCATAGCGAGACATTTGGATGTTTGGAAGAGATGATTCCAACATATTCTCCTCGTGGAGCACGCACCATTGATTAAAAATATCACCATCATTGACCCAACATTTTCTGATCAAAGACTCATCGAAACGCATCACTGATCACCTGAGGATGCATCAGCTCATATCCGACACTCAGCATGGCTTTCGTAATGGAAGATGTTGTTTAATAAACCTAATGGACTTTTTCTCAAAAGTTAGACACTTAAAAAAGATGGACAAAAAGGTGCAGACCTTGTGTATCTAGACTTCCAAAAGGCTTTTGACAAAGTCCCCCATCAACGGCTACTGAATAAATTGGAAGCCCATGGCATCCAGGGAGACTATTTACGATGTATCAGGGCATGGCTTACGGGTCGACAGCAGCGAGTGAAACTTGAAGGAGAGACGAGTGACTGGACGCAGGTATCATCAGGGGTTCCACAAGGTAGCGTGCTTGGCCCACTTCTGTTCTCAATTTACATCAATGGTCTCGATCTTGACATCCATAGTAAAATCAGTGAATTTGCGGATGATACTAAACTATGTCATCCTGCCACAAATAGAGCCGAGCTCCAACAAGACCTTGACCATCTCATGGAATGGAGCACAACTTGGCAGATGAGCTTTAATGTCGACAACTGCTCAGTAATGCAGCTTGGGCTGGTGAATCCTTCAACCCCATTGAAAATGAATGGGACGGTATTGGCTGCTGTCACCCAACAACGTAACTTGAGAGTCACTATTACAAAGAAAATACAACACAGTCACAAGTTGACATAAGTGTGAAAATGGCAAGCAGAGTACTCGGATTCAACACCAGAAATTTTGAAAACAAGTCCAAGGACATCATCGTTCCCTTCTACAAGGCATTAGAACGGCCACACTTAGAGCTTGCTGTTCAGTTCTGGTCGCCACATCTGTGCGAAGATATCGATAACATGGAAAGAGTCAAACGCAGAGCAACGAAATTGATACCTCAACTGCGAAACAAGCCGTGTGAATGTCGCCTAAAGGTACTGGGCCTGATCTCTCTCGAACAAAGACGACTCAGGGGGCAACTAATAGAAACATTCAAGTATTTGAATGACTTCAACGACGTACCTACAACGTCAATGATCGTTTGCGAAACAACGGTCAAAAACTCTAGCATAAAGCTCAAAGAACGACTTTAAGTCAGCAGTTGTTTCCGCATCAGTATTTGGAATAGACTCACTTCCGATGTTGTTAGTGCGGAGTCAGTCAACGCGTTTAAAAATCGTCTTGGCATAATTGGGAGAGACATCCTCCACACCTAAGAACTCCTCCTCCAGGAGTCGCAAACTCTTAACGGCCAAAGCTTCCGAGGCCACCTTAATCCGTCTTCTTCATTCTCCCGCTCCAACTACACAGTGACATCTCCAAGCTCCGCATGCCAGCGGCTCTTGATCGTGCTTACGTGCATTCATGATCGTATCTTTGGCAGGCATTCTTCCCCCTTTTTTTTCTTTTTCCAGTCCTCTATATCCTACTAACATAATGGCAATAGCTCATAGAGGGCCGGGGCGTAAGTTCCGGTGCCTCTTTAGGATGGGGCTATTGGTTCGTCTACTGACGCCTATCTAATCTAATCTTGAGGACCACGTGGCTACAGCTGTTGCCGTAGGTAAGAAATGGAGTGGATGAGTTCTTAAAACTTTTTCTTTGCGATGGACAGACATGATACTGACCTTCTGGAAACAACGGGTGCTTCCTAGGATAGAATACTGTTCACCTTTTGGATGCCGAGCAAACGGAGAGAACTAGAGTGCCTAGACAGTATTCAGAGATCGTTTACTGCTAAAAAATTTTGAAGCATGCGGGACTTGAACCATCATGAAAGACTTGCCCAATATGTCAAATTTACTTAATCCAACGGAGATTCTAGCGCTTCACGATCATATATATGTTTGGATAATTCTAGAAGGAATCACTAGCACTGTCAATAATTGGCGGATTCTTACCATGTACTCAGACCGTATTGGTCGCACTTCTGAAGAGTATCATCCAATAGTGATGATGCAATAGCCACGAAGCGTTCTATTAGCTTCACTATCCGGGGTTCGTGGTTGTTCAACAAAATTCCNTAGAAGGAATCACTAGCACCGTCAATAATTGGCGGATTCTTACCATGTACTCAGACCGTATTGGTCGCACTTCTGAAGAGTATCATCCAATAGTGATGATGCAATAGCCACGAAGCGTTCTATTAGCTTCACTATCCGGGGTGCGTGGTTGTTCAACAAAATTCCCCGTCCTATTCGAAACATCACGAGCTTTGAAGCTGAGTTCAAAAACTTACTTCACTCGTACTGAACGTGCCCACCAAACCAGCTTTACGCGGTTGTATGTAGTCTGGGGATAACCGCTAGTAGTTCTCCCACTGGTCACGGAATGCAGCATCACCTCTTCATGTAAGTTTTACAGCGTCCATAAAGTCACCTGGACCTTGTCCGAAGAATCTTCAAGGTATTCAAGGTCCAAGTTCATATAGCAAGAAAACGCCATGTAAGAATACAGCGTTGACTATTCAATAGATCGTCAAACAATCTAAAATTCTACGGGCTCAACGTCAAAGCACAGCGACAATCTCTCTGCCTGATTTCCCTAACTTTCGCGTGACCGTCTATGTTACGCTGTGCCCCACAGCTGTAGGCGACACGTGGGGCCTGGAGGCAATTTGTGTTTTCCGGTCAAGCCACGGAAGGGCCCAGCAGCGTCTCTCCAGCGTCTCCAAGGGGCTTATGGGAAAGATGCGATGTCGTCTTCAAGTAGCATAAACTCTTGAAGATTGGCTGCGAAGATGCTCGGAGGTCAAGACGGATTGGCTCACGACGGCTCCTGAGAACATTGACCTGTTGTCGGTGCAAACCCTAACAGAATTTTAGTCAGCCATAGAAGCTGATTTATCATTTTAGCTTTTACAGCGACCCAGATTTCTGCTAAGAAATGTGAGTGAAGGAGCTGTTCCCGCAGCAGGTCGATAGTCTCTTTTGTTGCAGGGGTAAAATAACCCAGAAACCGTGCTGACGAGAACAAAAATCTTTGAAAGTGTTGAGTTTGAAAATGCTAAAACAAATTACTGAACCGAACTGTGTGTTTCCAGGACCTTCCATAAACTTCTTTGTGAGGTAATTATTTTGCCGTATTCTAGTCTGGTTTTTCACTTGCAGCTATACAGTGCTGCAACACGTGGGTGTCATTGGGATATTGTCCTCTGAAGTTGCGGACAAAACTTTGCTCTACTGGAACGCCGTCACACTCCCACCGCACCATTATGAGTGCGAGTCAGTTCTTTGCTAAATTGTTCAGTTCGGATTTTCTAAAGGACCTTAATTTTTTTTTGCCGTGCATCGCGCGACTCTTCGGATTTTTCAAAGCCAAAGACAGCGTTGCAACATCTGAAGTTACTGTGCCTCACTAGCTAATATTCTTTAAGGAAGAGATATCGGCCACATGCAGGATAATCCGAGCAACTCACAGACAATGTGTTCGTTACCGTGAAACAGCTGCTGCAGTGCGACTACGGGAACGAAGTTACTCCAAGTAAATCATCAGTTTAATCCATGGTAAGCTTTACCACAAAATGTTTCAATGCAAAAACGCCTTTCTATTTTGTACCATGTCTTTTATTACCAGAAACTTGCATCGAAGATTCGTTGCCCCAGCTCAGCGCTTAAGAGCTTTAGCAGGGTTTAATTTACAGACATACTTAATAACCTCTATGCCCGCCGCTGGGTACGATATCCCCTGAATTATAAATACCGGCGAATAAAGTGGGTATTACTTTACGAGCATATAAAAACCTTTTTCTATTGTATTATATGTATTTTTTGATCTAGAAACCGAATCTATAGTCTATTCCATTTGCTTGCCCCTAGTTTTTAGGTTATAAGAAAAAACCTATCCCATTGTTTTCCTACGGGAAAAATACCCAACGATGGCACAGTGCAGTGGAAAACCTTTTAAATAGGTTCTTAGGTTCGGTTAGGGTTAGGTCAGGTTAAAAACTTATTTAAAAGGTTGATCATTGCACTGTGCCATCGTTGGGGATTTTCTCCCACAGGATTGGTTTTTTCCTTGTAACTTAGAAGCTAGGGGCGAGCGAATGAAACTGACTTCAGATTCGATTTCTACACCAAAAAATACATGTAAAAAAGGTTTTTTCATATGCCCGTAAAGTAAAATTTTGCCCTAGAGTTCATGGTATTCTGGTATAAAGTTCAGTAAATTTTTACAATAATTTCACTTCTATTGCAATGACTCTGGTACAAGACCTTCCTCAACAAGCTGCGAATTTGTCCATTGATACTGATTATGTTCATGTTACTTGTGTCTTGAGGCCCACTGATGCCCATGAAATAAAACAAATATTAAAATCATTGAGCGGTAAACGTTGTAACCGTGAGGAAATTCAATCTTTTCTTCTCATGAGTCATTAATTGTATGGTTAATCCACTTTGTTATATTTTAATCTTGTGTTTTGCTACTGGTATTTACCCCAATGTACTAAAGCGTGCTCGTGTTATACCAATAATCAAATTAGGCAATCCTAATGATGTATCAAATTAGAGACTAACATCAACGCTGTCAACGTTCAATAAAATATTTGAAAATATTATTCACTCCAGATTAACAGAGTTTCTCCAATCCATAACGTAATTTGGAGTCGACAATTTGGCTTTCGTGACAAATCTAATACTACCTTAGCGATATGTCATCTAGTAACTGACTTACTAAAGTGTTTTTACGATAAATCGTATGGGGTCAGCCTGTTTTTAGACATGCGGAAGGCGTTCGATACGGTTGACGAACAGTTGTTGTTGAAAAAAACTCGAACACTATGGTATTCGTGGGACAGCAAATGCATTATTAGCAAACTACTTATCCTACCGTGACCAATACATATGTACTATGTAATACCTATTAAAATTGGAGTCCCTCAAGGAAGCGTACTTGGACCGTTGCTTTTCAACATGTTTATTAATGATATAACTACTCTTGGAATGAAATGTGTTCTGTTTGCTAATGAAACACTGTTTTACACTACTAAATGCAATTTTCTCTCAGCCATAACTGATATTCAAAATATTCTAAGTAAACTGTCACAATGGTTAATTCAAAATAGACTGATTGCCCATGAGGATATAACTAAGCTGATTTATTCACTCCATGTTCTCGTCCTGACTTACCGACGATTCATTTCAACGGTAAAGAATTGGAATGGGTGTCTCAGTTTCGATATCTTGGTTTGATTCGTGATGATAAACTTAGTTCCAAAGCCCACATTGAAGAGTTAGACCGAAAGCTCAGTAGAGTTCATGGTATAGTATATTCAGTGTCTTATGTCAATCGTGATTCGTTGAAATAAATTTACTATTCATTATATTCCTTAATTCAAAATATTATCATCTGGGGTGCAGCCCCTCATTGTTACTTTCGTAAACTAGAAGTTGTGCAAAACAATATACTAAGGCGAATACTTCGTGTTAGACGAGATAGAAAAAATGTACCGTTGATGAATCGTAGTGATATGTACCGCGATTTACTGATGTTGCAATTTCAAGATGTGCATAACTATTCGTTTCTTACGTTTTTCCGTTCACTCATACATAGTCATCCTCTTGTCTTTCAACAATATTACGGATCACTCATACCCCATCAAAACTACGAGATGAAACTCTCCATTCTCAATCTTCCAAATGTGCGTGTTGATGTAGAGAAACGTTCAACTATTTTCCAAACCCATCTATTACCGAATATAGGTAGGAATCTTATTGCGTTCGGTAATAGAAAGGCATTTGGTAATTGAGACATAACCCTATCAAATAACGCCTTTAAAAAGCGGCATAAAGACTGTGTTGTGCAATTGTATTAGTCTAATTACTACTTGTTACCCAAAAAGTTCCCCAATTTTTCTATATATTGAACTCAAATGTTTTCATTATTGTATTGTGTAATAAACCTATCAAACCTAATATCTTTCTTTGCTGTTTTTTTTCATTTGAATCTACTCATTTTCCAATGCAGATTCCAAAAATGAAGTTCTTTTTTTCTCGGTTGGCTATACTTTTCGAGATAATATTATATGACTTTGCAGTTCCCATTGTTTTTCTATGGGAGAAAATACCCGGCGCTGGCACACTAACGTAACCTAGCAAAGCAGATATAAATTTTATCACGGTTTAATGTTAGGTTTACCCAGCTAGCTAACAATGATCTTTCGAGGTTAGGCAGAGAACCTGGTAGGTTAGGAGGCAAGGCCTGTTTCTCCTAATATACCTCAATAAATATACTTTCCGTAGGTAACAGGAATAACATACGCAGGGCATAAACTTCCGATAGGAATAACATACGAGTCTCTAGCAGAACCAGGCCTTGCCTTCTAACCTACAAGGTTCTCGGCCTAACCTCGAATGCTCATTGTTGGTTTGCTAGGTAAAACGGGCTATAATTAACCCTTTAGTGCCTATGGTAAACATTACATGTAGTGTTTTTCCTACGAAAAGTGATGTTCTATTGAGGCACTAAAGGGGTAACCGCCGGCAGTACTAGGGTCGTGGTCGCTGCTAGACTAAAAAAGCCCAGCTCACTTCTCTGTCGAGTGTTAGCGTGTAGATTTTAAATTTTTTTTTATAAATGTATGTGCATAACCCGTAGATTTTTAGGTCAAAGTGAGGATTTTTGTACAGACTAAGAGACCCTAACCTGACCTGACCTAACCTAGGTTAGGTTAAAAAACCTATTTAAAGGGAGACTCCAGTCAAAATCGTCCCAAAATGATTTTTATTTTCATATTTTCATTGTATACCCCTTTAAAAAGCACGATGAAGTAAAAAAAATATTATATTGATTGAGATCGCCCTTATGGGAGCTTTGAACGTCCCTGCCCGTCTTGCTTGGCATGATGCTTTCCAAACTCTGGCTGTGAGTATCTCAAAACCAGTTTTTTCTGTTTAAACGGATTGTAGAGAATTCATTTTTTAGCCAGTCCATTTCACATTTTGCATGGATACTGCTATTAGTAGTAGCTATGAAGCCATGGTTTGCTTTTTTTGCTAAAATAAAAATTGTCTAATTTTTAGAGCATAATTGTACGATTTCGATATATATACACACATGTGATCTATGTAAACACCTGATAATGAGCAATATTTCATACTAAGAATGAGGATTTTTAAAATAAGCGAAGAATACGTTTGTTTGTAATAGGTTCGTGTACAACCACACCAAATTTCGTGTCTCTATCACAAATATTGACGTCATGGTGACGTTATAAATGATAATAATATTTTATGTATAGATATTAATATTTGGCGGATCATTGTTTTATTCATGCTCAATTATATTAAGAATATACCATGACAATTTCAAGTCAAAAGCATGAATATTGTATTTTTTATAAATTTTTTATGTTGTGACTTGAGCCTCCACTTAAAAGGTTTTCCATTTCACCGTGTCATCGCCGGGTATTTTCTCTCATCGGAAAACAATGGGAATTTCCAAGTCATATATCACAAAAAGTAGAGCAGACCGACAAAAAAAGACTTCATTTTTTGGGATCTTCATCGAAAAACGAGTCAATAAGAAAAAACAAGGGAAAAAATAATGCCTCACTAAAGTTAAAATTTACCTAAAGTTCAATGGTCGTTCACGTTTTTCATGCTGCAGGCGCAATAATACTGGTAGAACGCGCGGAGGATAGACCAGAGGACTAGCGAGATTCTGTAGGTCCCCTTACCTTTCGCTAGGTCTTCAGAAGAAGTTGGTTTTCTGTGTTTCATTTTCTTCTCTTTTGCAACGCGCCGTAGTGAAACGGCAGTGAGCATACCTAGGCGACAGTGTTGCTATCTATATGTGTCCACACTCCGAGAGCAGTTGTTCGGGCTCAGTGCCTGTCACTTTAAATTATTGTTAGTGGGCTAAGTTATGCTGTGATGCGCGCTGTGAGTTTCCGCGAAGACTCTAGTTTTTCTTCATTACTAGAATAGTCGCCGTACGATAAAGGCTCACGGGATTCGAACTTAGAGACTCAACAAAGCGACGGCTAACCAAGCGTGTGTGTTGCAGTTGCGCCTATCATATTTCCTATACGTGAAAGATAGAAGTAGCCTTCCTGGGTATGTCTGGTGCGAGTGCGAATGGGAATATAAAACTAAATGGTTATGGTATTCTTTCCTCCCTTCTATTCTTGAATTCCAATAACCGTACGCGAAAATTTTCCCTTACTGTGGTACCTCACTCGGCATCCGCCCGCTTTGGAAGGATCAGCTGGAGCGTGTTGAGGACGTTCACAAAGCCGCCTCTATACCTTTACTTGGTGCTCGTTGCTTGTGTTCTCTTGCCCTACTGCGTTCTGGCAAAGCGCCCAGTCGGAAGAGTTTGGGAAAACAGCTGATATTGTCCCATGCTGTCATGTACAGACATCGGCTTCTTGTCCAAAATATTTCAATTAAAGTGCAGCTGAAGCCAGTAACAGAATTTGTTTTTCACTCGGCAAATCCATCTGGATTTTTTCTTGCAAACCCGAACGTGCACATTTTCTTCGCTTAACATCGAACACCGAAAACAAACTAAAAGTGGCATTATTTTTTGCTATCAGACGTACGATGACACTAGCTAACTTCCTTGCGGCAAATGCACGATGTTTATTACGAAATGAAATCAAGAGGTATCTCAGGTCAGTACGTTAAAGAGCTAAAATTTACGCATTTAATGTTATAATATACCCTACTGCAAATGTTCCTGCTTATCCATAGTAAAATTTCGAATGGAAGCTTGTGAACAGCGACTGCTGAGCCTTAACCTTGTTTCTAGTCGGAAAGAAACACTTAATTGGGTCTCTTCCTGGTGCGTAGGATGGGGCATAGCGTTAGATGAGTCGGGTTAGCCCATCTTATATAAGGGAGAGTAACGCCCCCAAGGGAGCCCATACGTTACCATCGCTTTAATTAACTAGGCCTTCGATAGGACTGTCTTTCGGTCCGACTTTGCTTCCTGTCATTTTCATTCTCCTAGTGATGTTACTTTGTCCCATCGTTCCTCTTCTTTTCCGACTCGTTTCATCCTTGCGCGTTAATGGTGGGTAGGAACACCCTCGTGGATGGGTTCTAATTTTCTCTTGGCAGACAGTATATCCCTTCTTACTTGGTTGAAATGCTGGCCGCTCAGTCTGTTTGCTTAGCATGTGTCGTTTCTATAGCGAAGGTACACATGTTTCTTCAAGGTCCGAGTGAAGTAGAAATCAAGAGCTATGCACTCTTTGTTGTTGAAACAGACAGCAGCGCATTAAATTTTGAGCACTGTGCACTGTGAGCCGAGGACATAAGACTAATGTGAACCAGTCTTGATAGAAGATTATGCATTCTGATCAGAGTCCAACCGGCATCTCGCCAGCATCTTTCTTCTCTTGGAACTTCAGGAAGTGTCAAGACTCCTGAATTTCCGGTCAGTGGGTTGAAACCCACTGAACTGGGATAAGACTGGCTCGCTCTACCAAACGACGAGTGGGGTCGAGCTTTTTGGCTAGGGGGTCGTGCGTCCAAAAGCGCAAGGAACCACTAGACAAAGGTAGGGGTGTGCTGGTAACAAATTTTTTTTTGCTGATACCGAATCTTGCTGACCAATAGTTGCCGATGCAGATTCCCAATTAGATGCCGATATCGATGCCGAATCCCAATTAGATGCCGATACCGATGTCGATTCCCAATTAGATGCCGATACCGATTCCCAATTAGATGCCGATACCGATGCCGATTCCCAATTAGATGCCGATACCGTCGCCGATTCCACCTCTTGTCAGTTATTACTATAAAATATAATAAAGTCCCTATGGGGATATACGAGTACGATGGGACACAGGCCATATTGTGGTTAGGTTAGTTAGGCTCAGCTATCCAATGTCATGGCCCTCAAGGCTCAAGGGACAGAGGATGGACCATAGGTCCTAGGTTTAGGTTAGTTTAGGTTCGCCCATCCCATGTTATAGCGAGCAGCGCCCCCAGGGGTACCCTGTAGGTAACCTCACCCATTAGGTAGGCCTTCGGGACGTCTGTCTTTCGTGCCCACTTTGCATCCTTTCAATCTCATTCTCCTACTGATCTTTCTTCCATCTGTTCTTCCTAACTCTGCTTTCCCGACTTGCTGTTCTGATGCGCGTTGATCGTGTGTGGGAGCACCCTCGTGCATGGGTTCTCTACGAGTCTATCATCGAACTATATGTTCCTTCTTTCTTCATCTGTGATATCGTCTTTGTTGTGTTGTTGTGGAAACGGAGACTTGAACTTCTGAATATAATATTAATCCTATGTTATGAGAAACAGCGACCCCAGGGAGATTACCTATGTAGGTTATATACGCCATTAGCTGGACCTTCGGAATGTCCGTCTTCCATGTCCATGCTGCTTCCTTTCGTTTTTATGCCCATGCTGATGATGCTTTGCTCCGCTCTTCCTCTTCTTTCCTGATTTGTTGCTCTTATGCGCGCTGATCCACCCTCGTTCATAAGTTCCACGTTCCTATAAACATACTTCATGTCCCTTTCTTCTGCTCTCATGAATCACCTTAGTTGTGTCTAGGAAGGCTTGAAAAACTAATGTAAAAATGTATAATACTGTGCTTGAGGTTCAAATGTACGTCTGTCTATCCATTTGTACGTAGCACTCCCAACGTTTTTAGGAGGGGAAACATTCAACTTGTAAGAAGCTCTGATTTTGGCAAGAGTAAATTTTGACAACAGCTGCGCTTTTTCTCTCTGCTTCAAAAATTTTCAATCAGTTTCGGAGTGCAGACTGTAGTACAGTTTAGTCGCTTCATATGTAGGACTGCCGACTTTCATAAATAATTTTTACTTTGCTGGTGTCTCGTGACGATCCAAACATAGAAATATTCGTACTCAGGATGCTGTACGAAGTAAGCTGTTGTGGACTACCATCCTAAAGCATTTTAAGGGAAATCACGGTGTTTGAAGAAGTAGCAAAGACTGACAAAAATGGGGTTATAGCAACATGGAGTAATTATTGAAGAAATTGGCCTAATCGGGTTTATTTTGTCGTACAGCCATTCCATAGAATAAGACAGCAAAATGATGGGCTGCTGCACAGGAAAGCCACGCTTTCGCTATAGAATTGTAAACATCCGATAAATCAATGGAATGTGGCAATGTTAAAATATGAAAGACTAAATTATGTTAACAGTACACGCAGAAAAGTATGTTCTTTATGATAAAAACACCTGGTTTCTTATCACTAACGAAGTAATATTTAGCTGCAAAGCAATAATAATTAATCGTAAAAGATACTGTTGTTCATCACAACGCCATTGTTCATAACAAACGACAATGTGCAGTGACGCAAATTCAAATTACAAGGTACTTTACTGTTGACTAATTTTGCTTAATGGCAAACAACCATTTTTCTGTGTGTAGATGATGAGAAGCACAACTCAAGAAAGGCGTGTAAATATAAATGAAGAGCAATGGAAGACATACCTTCAAAGAGTGAGATTGCTATAATTACGATTTAGTGTCTGTGTTTTTATCGAGATACAAGCTCGATCGAATCCTTTGCATGTAAAACATTTTATTGGTCCTCCAGCGATATTAGATTGACTGTAGAGGTTGTATATATGATGTGTGCTGAGATAGATAGGCTATGTTAAGCTCGTTGCACACGAGAGTCGGTACGCGGGAACGTTTCACGCTCTTAGAACCAATGTTTCTGTAAGCTTGACAATGGCTTAATCCATTTACACATATATTCCAAACATGTGCCGTTGATAATTCAAATTTTGAAAGAGATATGCGAAACTGAAGAACAGGTACTCGCTGAAGCGGAATATCTACCGAGGCCGCTCAGGTGGCTCAGATATTAAGCAGGGTTTGAATGCAATAATATTAGACAAGTCGAAGCTGCACCCACAGCAGAGTAATCGGAATGGTAGGGAGAAATTATCCTGTGTTTCTACTCGCTTGTACAGTAGACTTTAGGTCAGACAGAGCTCGCCAAGGTTAAGTGACGGGAGTAATTTTGATGGTGAAAGCTCTCTAAAAGAGCTGCGTTGGCTAAACTGAATGTAGCTAAGTATTAAAAGCATAGCCTGAAATTGCTCCATTTTGAGTAGTGAGGACATTTCCGATCCGCGGAATTTCTCGGGCCCCGCTACTATTAATTGTAGTGAACTACTACCGGGATCCGTGGAAATTGCATTGTTAGTTATTGTTCTCACTATCTATAACCTTGCGATCTAAAGCTACGCTAATATAACTCATCTTAATTTAATCTAAGTCAGTTTTTCAAACTCAGCCTACTCCATAAATATGACCGTCACTTAATCCTGTCGAACTCCGTCGAACCTCAAGTCTGCTGCTCGCGAGAGTCGAAACATGGGACCGTTTCTCCCTGACCCTCTAATTACGCTGCCGTGCACACAGAAAAATTATTGTTTGCCATTAAGCAAAATTAGTTAACTGTAAACTGCCTTGTCGTTTGAATTTGCGTCAATGCACATTGTCGTTTGTGATGAACAACAGATGAACAAGAGCGTCGTGATGAATAGCAGTGTCGTTTACGATTAATAATTATTGCTTTTTAGCTAAAATATTACGTCGTTAGTGATAGGAAACCAGGTGTTTTGTTTTATCGTAAAGAACCTACTTTTCTGCGTGTGTTTGAACCTCCGACTGGGCCTATTCAAAAACTGCGTAAGCTCTGAGCTGCGACTGCAGCAGTTAATTCCGCTACACCGAGGAGCACCCCGTGCTCAGTTTTGAACTTCTGACTCTTAAGTGAGTTTCAATGCGTTACGGCATATATTTGAAATCAGTATGTGTTCAACTAATAACTTTTGTGTAGCTATAGTTTTCAGCTGATATATCTACAGTAATTTCGATTCTCTGTATCGAAAGTGACACCCGTGTTTCTTCATCATGGCAGGTTTCTTGTCTATAAGCCGATTATAATGCAAAATCGATCTTCAAGCAAATTCGATAATTCAGCAGTCAATATTGATAGATGCTCGAAACAAATTTAATTGAATTAGACTGATATCGGTGTGCTGGTTCCATTTATCAGACTGGTATCCCTCAATCTGGTAAATTTTTTAAATTATCACAAAATTTTTTGACGTTTTCTTGTAAGTACTTGTACGAGTATTTTTGTTTTACGTAATTTTGGTAATAGCGATCGTAATGCACTTGATATTTAGGTCATACACTTAATAAATCAACAATACAAGTACACAGAAACGTAGAAGCATTAGTCGATGATTGAAAGGACAGATTTAATTTAGGGAAACAAAGGTGATATTTGAAATCATCACATCGATATTACTCGAAATCTGTTCTAAAGATTTGAATCCCTCAAGGGGGGGGGGGCATAGAATGGCCCATAGGCCATCGGGTTAGACTAGTTTAGGTTCGCCCATCCTATGTTACGGGTTGAGCAACGTTCCCAAGAGGTTCTTTGTCGGTTACCTTAGCTTTTAGCTAGGCATTCGGGACGTCAATCTTTCATGCCCACTTTGCAACCTTCCGATTTCACGCTGCTGCTGATCTTACTTTCGGCTGTTTTTCCTCTTCTTTCTTGACTCGCTTGTAGTATTTGAGTTGGTCGTGTGTGGGAATACCTTCGTGTATGGATTCTACGTGTCTATGTACTTAACTACATCTCCCTTCTTTCTTCCCTTGATATCGTCTCTGTTGTGGAAACGGAGTCTCCAACTGCTCAGTATAATAATAACGATACTCAAAGTCCTTGAGCCTTACCTCTGTTCTGGATTTAGTCAAATCGGATTTATTGCTAATAATCGGTGTAGCACAAAAACCTGACGTGATACAGAGAAACTGTTGTCATTTTCGTTTTCAGTGCATTAGAGCTGTTTTATAACCGATAAAAAAAAACTTGAAATGTGTTTTGGCGGTTGACCAGTGCAGGTCACGTTCCCCAAAGAATCGGCATCGGCGAAAGCCAAAAAAGTGCCGATACCAATGCCAATTCCAGGTCCCCAGAAAAGTGCCGATTATTACAGATGCCGATACCCCAAAAAGTGCCGATTCTTGCCGATGCCGATTAATCGGCACAGCCCTAGACAAATGTAACCCTTTCGCAACTGAATGTATTCCCAGATACCATTACCAATTTACATAGGTATGTCGTAACCAAAGTGTCAGTTGTCGTTCTGATCGGCATCTACACTAGTTAGTCCCAAAATGACAAGCAACTATTTATTTTTATCTGATCCACAAATGAAATATGACTAATGAAGAACATTACTCATTCAAATGCTGAAGAAAATCTTCTGCATAAGGCATACGCGCAAAAATTGAATCACTTGTATGAATTTATTATTCCTACTGATAATGCCTGTTATAATTTACCCCTGTTATTCCGACGTGCTGTAGCTATTCATGTCGAGTATCTCGCCGTGCTTGGGCCAAAGGCGTTTTGCATGATATAGGTTTTCCCCTCTCTTGAAGCATCCATTTTTTGCACTTTACATATTCTTTCATTTCACTCTCAATGGACACCTTGTCTTGGCTTTAGCGGAGCTAAACTGAATACTAGCAACTTCTAACCTCGGGGGTATATTCTACGCCGGGCCCTTTCCCTGTCAGAATGCTATATGGGCATCTCTCACCCAGGGTTTCTGAGTGCCATTCCCGCAAATGTTGCAGGGCCGCAGTTCCTGCTGACGAGGTTAGTTTGTAGAGGTAGGTTCTCTATACTTCGCCTTCTGCTCCATGAGGTAGGTCCCCGACTAGTAAGCGATTCATAGCAAAAGGCTCCTACCTGAACCCGTGGGGGCAACGAAAGAGACCCTTTGCACCGGTGTTTCTTCTGTCTTTTCTTCTTTGCTTTTTTGTCTCTTAGAGATGCTTTGCGCCTTCTTCCCACCAGAAGTAGCATACTTGGCCAACTGAAACGTTCTGCCGGAATACAGAGATAAAGCATTCATATACTGATGAGACATAATAAACTCAGTCTTACTGCTTGGATCTTGTATGGCGTGGGTGCGGTGGTAAAACCAGACATATTATATTGAATAAAAATAATAGTAATGTAAACAACTTCTTATCAGGACAACAGTGCGGCACATTTATATGAAGTGTTCTATATATCTANTGGCGTGGGTGCGGTGGTAAAACCAGACATATTATATTGAATAAAAATAATAGTAATGTAAACAACTTCTTATCAGGACAACAGTGCGGCACATTTATATGAAGTGTTCTATATATCTATAACCGCAATACCTTTAACCGTTGCCTGAATATGGCCTCTGTGTTTATGTCGCTTCCTCCACTAGCCTACTATAGTACGACCATTTTATCAAGGCAGATCGGTCGTGGTCAAACTCCTCTATAGCGTTGCCAATTCTATGGGTATTTATGAGATTTTGTACGGCCCATATCTGAGCCCAGTCTACTACCTGTATATAGAGATATTATCAGAAATACCCACAGAATTGGTACCGCTGTAGAGGAATTTATCCACGGCCGAACTACCTTGATAAAGTGGTCAAAGTATAATTAACCTATTAGGTTGGAAACTAAGTTCTTGCCAGTCTTAACATCCCAAAATGTTGAAAACCGGCAAGTACTTCCTGCCAAATATTACAAAAGGGCCCACGTACTAATATTTTGTCCGAAGCGTAAACTTCAAAACATGAGACAGTATCTTTTGTGCTCCAGCTTACATAACCAGGTGTGCGTACTAAAATGCTGGCCGTCAAATGAATCTACTCAGTAAAAGTTGTAAGTATTTAGTGAAGCTTCGGTGGCCTCTCCAAACTTGGAGGTAACAACAGTTCAAAACTAGAGCACTCCAAGAGCCCATGCCTCCGCCAACCAAGGCAATGTTGACGAAGAGTTCAAATTGGTCCTGAAACTGGGATTCTTTTTATTTTTTTTTATTTTATCATCACCAAAATTCAGTTATTTGCGCCTCTAAAGGTGCGTTTCCACCGGTGTGCAGCACAGTGCCGCACTGTGCTGCACACTGTACTGAACAAATGTATGTGCCGGTGAAAACGGACAAGCGAACAACAACAACTTGTACGCGAACATTTGAGAAAAGTGCGCGCACATCTGCGAACATGTGTACGCGTACTCAACTTCTCAGTGGATACCCTCTGACGCACAGGATTGCTTTGTGCGCCCACTTATTCTAGCTTCCGCTCCAGGAGCGAAAACATCTGTGTGTGCGCGCACAATGGACTGGACAAATGATAAAACCGTTAAGTTTATTCAGGCCGTTGAAACGCGCCCGGTGCTCTGGGACACTACAAACAAGGTTTATAAAGATAAGAACAAAAAACATGATGCAACTAAGGATTTGCGTGAAAAATTTAGTGGTCTTCCTCTCTCGTCTTCTTAAAAATGGTCTCACCCAACACTTGGGCTTTGCTCTTCTTTTCTTTTTTAGTAAAGTGCATAGCACAACACAGACTGCACTGCAAAGTACGACCTCTTCCTGTCCGTCCATATTGGCTACCTTTACCTTTGTAGAGATGAGGAGTTTCACCG
The DNA here is from genome assembly GCA_001587735.2 of Parhyale hawaiensis. NCBI lineage: Eukaryota > Metazoa > Arthropoda > Malacostraca > Amphipoda > Hyalidae > Parhyale > Parhyale hawaiensis. The sequence goes on along the minus strand of LQNS02278094.1, from coordinate 63,880,193 downwards.
TGGGCCTTGACGCCGAATATTGGCTACTAACTAAATCACTGAGGGCACACTGTACTGAACTTTTGTACGCGCACAGTTCAGCACAAGTGCTGCACTGTTCGCGAACAAAAGTTGCGCACTTTTGGCCGGTGGGTACGCGGTTAACAAGGGGTGTTCNCGTGGGTGCGGTGGTAAAACCAGACATATTATATTGAATAAAAATAATAGTAATGTAAACAACTTCTTATCAGGACAACAGTGCGGCACATTTATATGAAGTGTTCTATATATCTATAACCAGGTAAGGTGTTCGGAGTTGGAATCTTGTCGGGTAAAATCCTTGACACATAAACTTGCAAAATCTCATGATGAAGAGAAACAGGAAAAAGAACTGCAAGCCAACAAGAAGATAAAACAAAACAGTAAGTACTTCTTCTCTTACGCATCAACTTACGCGTCTCTGAAAACAAAAATAGCACCGTTATTGGACGAAAATGAATCAATGACTGATAATGATCAGGAGATGAGTGAAATACTGAGCACTCAATACCACTGTCTGAGTTTCTTCCGGATCCATATGTTCGGGTGAGGTATACTCGGCGGACTGGTGCTCTACATGAGTTTGCTTTGGAACCGTTACGATGCCGTACGGGCCAGTATTCCCGTTCGTTTTTTCCATCGTGTGTGGATGTTTGNGCTGGTATTGGCGGCTTTAAACGATCTGTACACAGAGCTATTCTGTGATTTCGGATCTTCTTTTTTTCTATTCTTTTGTTTTCTCCACCCGCTGGGCTGGTTGCGTGGTCGTTTGTTAACCTCATGGAGTTTCTCCGTTCCTGCGTCGCCAGTCTGGTGTGATTTAATAATAATAATAATAATAACCGCAATACCTTTAACCGTTGCCTGAATATGGCCTCTGTGTTTATGTTGCTTCCTCCACTAGCCTACTATAGTACAACCATTTTATCAAGGCAGATCGGTCGTGGTCAAACTCCTCTATAGCGTTGCCAATTCTATGGGTATTTATGAGACTTTGTACGGCCCATATCTTAGCCCCGGCCACTACCTGTATATAGATATATATCAGAAATACCCACAGAATTGGCACATCTGTAGAGGAATTTATACACAGCCGAACTACCTTGATAAAGTGGTCAAAGTATAATTAACCTATTGGGTTGGAAACTAAGTTCTTGCCAGTCTTAACATTCCAAAATGTTAAAAACCGGCAAGTACTTCCTGCCAAATATTACAAAAGGGCCCACGTACTAATATTTTGTCCGAAGTGCAAACTTCAAAACATGAGCCAGTATCTTTTGTGCTCCAGCTTACATAACCAGGTGTGCGTACTAAAATCCTGGCCGTCAAATGAATCTACTCAGTAAAAGTTGTAAGTATTTAGTGAAGCTTCGGTGGCGTCTCCAAACTTGGAGGGAACAACAGTTCAAAACTAGAGCACTCCAAGAGCCCATGCCTCCGCCAACCAAGGCAATGTTGACGAAGAGTTCAAATTGGTCCTTAAACTGGGATTCTTTTTTTTTTATTTTATCATCACCAAAATTCAGTTATTTGCGCCTCTAATAACAGCTTCTGTACTTTTCTTGGCGATCTGCCCGTAACTGTTTCATTTAAGTTCTGACAAACACTAAGACACGCGTTTCTGAAACAGACAAACGGACTGACCGATCGTCACAAAAAGTTACTCATTTGTGTTTATTATATTTCTAGGTATTTAGGTAAATTTATGAAGATTAGTTCATACCATTCTGAGTTATGTTGATGACAACTAAAAATCAACAGAGAACATCAAACAAAGGGACCAACCAATTATCACAAAAACTTGGGCATTTGCTCTTCGTAACACGCCTGACAAGTCTCGTAAATTTCATGAAAATCCGTCCGTAACTTTTTGAGTCATGGTATCAACAGAGCAAAAAGAAGGCAGAGAGAGAAACAAACAAACGGTTGTACCAATCTTCACCAAAAGTTAATCATCTGTTAATTCCTTCTAAAATGCCTAGCAATCCTTCTAAATTTTGTAAAGATCTGCCAATAACTTTTGAGTTATACAAGCCAACAGCCGGACGAACTCGTCAGGAACATGACCTCCTTTGCGGAGGTAAATATCTGCATTGCCTGTTGTTTCAACAAACGCAGCATCGCCTTCGGACACTGCAAAAGTACACACTTAGGGCAAAAAAAAATGAAAAACAAGAAACTACCGTTTGAATCTGCTTTATCGAATAACGTAAACCTTTATTTCCCGTAAGAATAGCACTAGTAATACCGTCCAGTTAAATGGGTTGCATGCGTCAATGAGTAATTTATCCTCTATGTTCTGGTTAGTCGTCACAACTGCAGCTGTTTGCGCCTCACCTGCCTCTGTAAACACAGCCCTGTTTAGGGGGCAGTCATGCGTCGCCTCCCTTCGTATAATTAATGGGGCCGTGTTAATATTCAAGAAGGTAACGATGAATTTTGATGAACGTTTGTTGCACGAAGCTGCAGGGAACTTGACAACAGCCCTTCTCTTCTTTTCCGGCTCTGTTGCCCGAGGTTGCGGAGGACAGGTTGGTATACGCTGGATGTCGGTAAACTTGCCTTTGTCCGCCCTCTCAATACCAAGCTGTGCTATTCAGCTACAAATTACATTGATCTCGAAAGAGTATATTACGACAATGAACCCTTGTAGCAAGAAATTATAAATAAAGTAATGAATAACACAGCCATGCTAACGACAGACTTAATCCTTCCCAGCAGGGACCCTCACTGCATGAAGTCACCGATCCGAGTGCTTATCCCTTTTATTTCTGAACTGAAAACCGATTTTTTGGAGTGCTAGCACTATCTATAACGTACTTGACTACATAGGCACACTGCGTAAGACACTGCGAGGGTATCACAGTATTATTGCATTGACGCTCTCAATGGTAATTTGCTCGGGATTATCCCCATGGGTGTTCGCCTTGCTTGATCACGAGAGGTTTTAGCGATAACACCAGTAAATTTTGACAATGCATAATTTCATGCGGTTTTTGCTTGTCTTAGAATCGTCCAATAGTCCAAAAATATGAATTTTTCTTAAATTCCGTTAATGGTCTATTCGGAAAATTGACCACTAAATCTTCACTAGAGTTTTCTTGCAGTATTACTATCCAATATTCCCTTACTTGGGTGCTTGCTGCTTTATTTTTAAAACCATCAACTTTGTATTTAGCAACCGTGTGTTTATATTTTGGGAGGAAAGTCTCTACTGAGACAAAACAATCGCCTGATGTTGCTCAGGATTTTGTGACAATGGCGGAATTTATATGTATGCTAGTGGCCCGAGCCGTCATTATAAATAACGGCAGAAAATTAGTATTTCACGAAAACTCCCGTTGTCTCATATGCTTTTTATTTCTTAGTGGGCTATTTAAATGAAAATTCAGCATTCTACCTCAAAAGCAGACGAGCTCAGCTCCCTCTGGTGGAATTTTCTAGTGCGAACCCCATAGGTATTCACTGGAATTTCTTCCTATCTTATTCCCATAGAGCGTGACAGAAAAAAAAATATAAATGTATTTATGAATCAATAAAAACACGGCGTATTGATACGAGTACCGATATATAAAGAGAAAGATTCATATGCTTGCAAGTATACGTACTCGTATGTATCCATGCATCAATAAATGCAGGCATGCACCACGTTTTGGTGGTGAAAGTGTACTGATAAAAACAAAATTGCCTAGTGTTGACTAGGATTTTGTGACGTTTTTTTTTTTTTACAACCGTATCGCTCTTTGTTGCGTCGCGTCGCTTCAGTGTGCGGGGGAGGGGAGTGGGTGGAGAGGTTGTCAGGCTATACTCCGAAGGAAAGATTAGAAACTTGGGCTGTCACAACTGCCCGAATCGCTTGGTGTTGCCTCTGTGTGCGGGGTCAAAATTTTATCGGTTAAGAAATAACAGAACTATAAACGAATCGCCTGTGTTACGCAACGTTGGTTAACGTTGAGCAGCATTGCGTTGTCTCGGTGTGTGGGGGTTTGAATGATTATTTGCTTAGAAATTAATGGAAAAGTATGGGCAGCAGCAAATTGCGTCGCCTCTGTGTGCGGCACCTTAACGTTTCATGTGATCCACTGTACCCGACGACTTATCCGGATCGTTCACCTTGCAGACGTTGTTTAGCTATAACCTACAAAAAGTATATAAATATATATGTGTGTGTGAACGTTATTAAATTCTCTTGTAAAACAGAAACCTACAAGTCATTGGGTTTATGTAAGATCCCTGAAATTGAACTTGAGAAAGTAATATAGAAATCAAATGAGAGTAGATTATTCAATCTAGGCGGACAAATTCAAGACACCATTACTTCAAAATTACATATAGGTTACCTAGGTAGGTAGCGCTGGGGTTCATGTTCGCTTAATGTTATTGTTGATGTTGCCTCATAAATTTGTAAAGGCCCCATACCTTTAACCCAATAGGCACCGAATAAAACGTCAGCACCTCAGATAAAAATAGCTTGGACTGNCTGTACTGAACTTTTGTACGCGCACAGTTCAGCACAAGTGCTGCACTGTTCGCGAACAAAAGTTGCGCACTTTTGGCCGGTGGGTACGCGGTTAACAAGGGGTGTTCTATTTGTACGCGCACTGACAAAGTTCTGCACAAAAAGTGCGCAACAATTGTGCAGAACACGGTTTTGGTGGAAACTCACCTTAATAACAGCTTCTGTTCTTTTCTTGGCGATCTGCCCGTAACTGTTTCCTTTAAGTTCTGACAAACACTAAGACACGCATTACTGAAACAGACAAACGGACTGACCGATCCTCACAAAAAGTTAGTCATTTTGTTTATTATATCTCTAGCTATTTAGGTAAAAAAAATTATGAAGATTAGTTCATAACTTTCTGAGTTATGTCGCTGACAGACAAAAAAGCAACAGAGAAAAACAAAGGGATAAACCAATTATCACAAAAATTTAGGCATTTGCTCGTCGTAACATGCCTGACAAATCTCGTAAATTTTATGAAAATCCGTCCGTAACTTTTTGAGTCATGGTAACAACAAAACAAAAAAAAAAAAAAAGAAAGGCAGAGAGAGAAACAAACAAACGGTTGCACCAATCTTCAACAAAAGTTAATCATCTGCTAATTCCTCCTAAGATGCCTAACAATCGCTCTAAATTTTGTAAAGATCTGTCCATAACTTATGAGTTATACAAGCCAACAGCCGGACGAACTCGTCAGGAACATGACCTCCTTTGCGGAGGTAAATATCTGCATTGCCTGTTGTTTCAACAAACGCAGCATCGCCTTCGGACACTGTACCGTACACACGTAGGGCAAAGAAAAAAGATAAAAAAAACTACCGTGTGAATCCGCTTTAGCGAATAACGTAAACTTTTATTTCCCGTGAGAATAGCACTAGTAATAGTACTAGTACTAGTTTATGTAAGCTCCCTGAAATTGAACTTGAGAAAGTAATATAGAAATCAAATGAGAGTAGATTATTTAATCTAGGCGGACAAATTCAAGACACCATTACTTCAAAATTACATAAAGGTTACCTAGGTAGGTAGCGCTGGGGTTCATGTTCGCTTAATGTTATTGTTGATGTTGCCTCATAAATTTGTAAAGGCCCCATACCTTTAACCCAATAGGCACCGAATAAAACGTCAGCACCTCAGATAAAAATAGCTTGGACTGTGAAGTAGGCCCGCTATTTATTTCATAGTGCTCAAGTACAGCGTGTCTGAAAATATTTTATTTACAGTTAATTCCACACAAAATTAATCTATGAAAAATTCACAGGAGACATAGAATATGCCATAGGGTAAGGCTAGGTAGCATCTCCCGTCCTATAGTATGGGGTGCGACGCCCCTATTATAATCCCTAAGAGTTACCTTAAGCGTAACATGCCCACGGAAGGTCTTTTTTTTCTTCTTGCCCATTTTGCCGCCATCCATTTCTCTACTGCTACTGATTTCTTTGTGTTTTGATCTTTCCCGTTAATCTTGTGATGGAATAACTGCGTGCGTGGAGTTCCATGCGTCTTTTGGCCTCTTGATGTCTCTGATTGATTAATTTGTTAGATCGCCTCTATGCCATAATACAGCCGGAGGTTCAAACAACTCATTACTCTGATGTAAAGAATGTGAGCAATTGCTGCAGGAGAAATTATTTACGCTGATTAAGAAATAATAAAACAGAAACTGCATTTAATCTTCTAAGTCGAACGCAAGCCGTTACTCTACTTCAGAGCGGCGTCAAAAAATATTCATTCAATTTCGCTAAAAAAAACTCTGAAGTTGACCTGCATATCAATCCCAGACATTTCCATAATTTAGTAGCGCACTAACGATATTCAGTGTGTGTTGCAGAGCCATTTACGCTTACATAATTCCTCAGTGTATTTCAACGCTCACAAAAACAGTTAAACCTTACTACTGTAGTTAACTTAGTTTGGTCCATTTTCGATGAATCGCTTTAAACGTACTCCACTGAAGAGTGGCTCTAATAAACCGATATTTCGATATAAAGTTGGGCTAAATGTCGGCGCCTTCTTACGAATTAGCCCAACTAATAATTGTTGGCTGCAGAAGTTGGCAACAGAAGTTGGGGCTTTCAGACCCTGCTGAGTTCCCCCGCCCATTGTCGCGAGGTTGTCGAAAATTTCGAACTGGCTGCCAGCCTGTGGGATTGCTTCATACCTCACTTCTTGCTTCTGCATTATTGCCTCAAAAAGTTATGGCGAGCGGATATTTCTTGAAGCTCTTCGGTGCTTTATTGGGCAGGTTACAAGCTGTACACCCGTAGTAAAAACTTTCCTAAATGAAAACTCTCAAAATAGAACATTTTTAGCTGAAAAGATAGCTACGAGTGACAGGATGTTTGGCAGAGAAACTGGAATTAAATACTGATTGGTAAATTGGATCTTTTGTTATATTTTGTTTGTTAGAAATAACATTTTCTGAGAGAGTGTATAGAGTTGAACATAGCTTCCCAGCTTAAGAAAATCTTAAGGAGAAATTTACTGCAAAAGACATATGATCCATGCACGAGATATCATTAGGAGATCCAAAACTGCTAGAAAGTAAGCCTGAAATATCTCTGGTTAAGCGAGATACGCTAATCTGAGTAGCTTAGTTTATCCTGCGTTTGAATCTTGAGTGCTCGATTCACCAGTTTGGATCGAGTTGTTTGCGATAAGCGCCCACAAATGACTGCTTCAGCTTACAAAAAGTGCAATCTTGCACCACAGGAATGGTTCGATAATCCTACATAGCGGAGAGTGGCACTCATGCGTGCCTATAATATAGTGACCAGCATACTTCGCTAGCACTGTTCCAAGTACATACTTCTTTGCCGCAGAAGCGACGTTTTATTTGGTGCATGTAGTGTTAATTAGGCGTTCGAGTCGTTCATATTTGCCTATACACTTTCAATGTTTTATTTTTCATACTCTCGCTGACAGTCTTTGTACGGCACATCCTATTCCTTACTGCTTGCTGTTCCTTTGCCATGTGATCCTTCATGCGTGGGCACTACGTTTTACTTGGCATTCTACGTATTCCTTGTTGCTATCAGGTCTGGACCATTTCTGTCGCGAACGGTGAAGATTCAACTTTGCATAAAACTAACCGATTTATAAGTCTTGGCACCTATTGTAGTAGGTAGCTAGTGCTTGTAGAGCACACCGACTGCAGAGGTGCGTCCATCTTCGTAGCATCACCTCTGTCGTGGACAGAAAGTATTCAACTGTGCATAAAAGTAACCGAATTGGAAGTCTTGTTCAGAAGCCATAAGTCTCGGCGGCACCTGATGGCAAGCTTGTATATGCTGAAGTTCATCCATCGAGCCTCGCCATAAAATCAGTAGACGATGCGACTCTCCCTTTGGCAGTCAGTAACAAGATTCTTTGATTGCGCTGATGGGAATTTGCGCCCCCGGCAAAGCATCGAACGGGAATGAAAGCGATGCTCACGGCAGACGGATCTCTCACAGGTTCTTCTGCCTGTGCTTGTTTCTTGTAGATGCCAAGAGACGCGTTTTGATGGGGAAAATCGCTGGAGTCTGTGCAGCAGAGAACTCGAGGTAACAAGGTATCATGCTAAATGTTGATTATTACTTTTTTTTTTTTAGCTGATGAAGCTTCATTAAGCTGTGATGCTACGCTGTAAAGTTGTTTTCACATTTTGCAGGACTACTCTTGCAGTCTGCTGCCTTCCTCAAAGTTGCCGAGCTACTATTGTACGCATGAAAGGCTCTGTTGCGGTTCTGAAAATTTGCGGAGCTATATTTCTTAAACTCTGTTGTTTCCAAAGTGCAGAATTAACCCTATCTGCTCCAAGGAGAGACAAAATTGTCCCGCCTTACCGTTTTTCGTTCACTGTTTACGCTCAGTGATTTTCAGTGTCCAAACTTCCGTAACTTTTCCTAATTTTTCATTAGTATCAATAAAATTCCAAGACACCCGCACATTATAGCCAACATTCGTGATAAATATCGCTATTTTTGAAAATTCGGTGACAAAATTTTCGTGAGCGCGCGCTTCTGGATCGACGTCAGGCAGCATCACAGCATCAGCTATACATTGTTAGTCGCCCGCTAGCAAGAATGGACGAAGATATGTGACACACACGCTCCTCACTGTTGGAATTGTGTGCATTCGTAGATATCTTTGGGAAAAATAACTTTTAAAAATACTACTAAACGATCGAACAAGGCTAGAAATGAAAAATAGAAGCAATAATACGTTCAGCTCGTTGAAGGAAAAGATCATGATCTAAATTTACAACATACAGTTATTACTAAGAGTAGAAGCATCGACACTGTCGCTGCTATAGATGTAATTCGCCGTCATAAACAATACATAATCGTAGTCCTAGTTTAGTGAATAATTAGATTAGCCTAAGTATTTTAGGAAGAAGCGTAGGCTTAATAATTGAAGTCTGTATCAGTTTAACTACAACTATCAGTGCGGTGGTGCGGTGCCACTGTGCAGTTGCCTATAGCTTCTGCAGTTACCTTGAAAGTATGGCAACTGCTGCAGATGTGCAGCTGGAGCATTCACCCCATATGCTCCGGTAAAATTTTCATCTACTCAAATTTAATTAACAATAAAACTAGTCTTAGCCATTATTTTTTTTTAATAAATAGGAGAAATAATAGTTGATTAAATGACTTTGAGACTCTGACGAAAAAACTCGGATATTGGTGAAGTTATAAGCATTTTTAGTGGGCGGTTTCAAATTTGTCTCGCCTTGGCGCTCAAGCGGCTGAAAAAAGCTGGTAACAGATAGGGTTCACACACGCACAAATCCAGTGCCCGTCTAAATAAAAACACTTTCATCGGTTCGTTGTTATTTCGGTATGAGCGGTATAGCTAGCTACCACACTCGCAACATCGGTCTGTTTGTGAAATTTATCCATCGTAATACTTAAAGGCCTTACTCAAAATAACCCCTTTCAAACCAGACTACCCACACTTTGGCGATTGCTAAGCATGTGACGAGTGTGTGCGCATGGGTCCGTTTCTGTTAAATTTGTACCTTTCTAAGTTCATTGTAAGTACAAAGCGGTTACATTGGCAGCAACATCCTCCACAGCTGCGAACTCGTCCTCCAGGAGTCAAAGTTTCAGAGACCATCGTAAACCAATATCTGTCATGCCTCGACTACCCAACAGTCTCTGAGTCCCACCAGATAGTGTGCTACAACAGTTTCTAATGGCGCTTGCACGAGCACATCCTAGTCTTTCCTTAGTTGATAAAATATTTTTCTTCGCTTTCTCTTCATCCTGAAATATCTACACTATCTGACATAATGGCAATAGCTCATGGAGGGCCGGAGAATCAGCTCCGGATGCTCTTTGGGAATGGGCCTGTTGGTCCGTCTACAACCAGCCACGGCATCTATTCCAAGTTGACAGCCTGCTTTTCGACCGCGGATAAATTCCTTACCTAGTAAATTCCTTATCTAGCATATTTCTCATCTAGCAAATTCATCGCCTGTTAAAACTTTACTAATGCTTGCATTTCACTGTAGTTTTAACATTACTGCGTGCTCCCCGGTGGGTCATGCAGCAGTTGACGTGTCTATTAAATATGTTACCGAGTAAATTTATCCCCGGGTAAATTCATTGGCTTAAAATCTGGTCATGTGTAAATTTGCTGCTTAGTAAATTCGCTGCTTGGTCAAGTTATCGCCTGGTAAGCTCAACACCTGGTAGATTCGTCACTTGGTTTAGTCATTACCATGTAAATTCATCGCCTGGTGTATCCATGGCTTGGTAAATTTGTCGCGCTGTGAATTCATTACTGGGTAAATTCATCTCTAAAATTGAGGGTAGATTTTTTGTTATTCATCTCGATTGAATATATCATTTTCACGTGCATCATCCCTCGATATATTGCCAAGCGACGTGTTTACAAGACGATGACTTTCCTGGCGATAAATAGTTACCAGGCAATGGATTACCAGGTGACAGATTTACGAGACGATGGATTTACCGGGTGACAGATTTACGTGGCGATGGATTTGCAAGGTGATGGATTAACAAATTAATAGATTTACTAGGCGATGACTATATATTATATAGTATATAAGGCAAGAAATTTACCAGAAGATGAACTTGCGAAACGATAACTTATCAAGGCAATGATTTAACCATTCGATGGATTTATCACACGATTAACTTACTTGGCGATGAAATTACTGCGTCATAACTGCACAAAGCGATGAATTTACCGGCTCCACCCTTACAACTACTGGGCTTGTTTCTGTGCTCAGTAGACCTGCAGGCTGACCTTTCAATGCAGGGTGGTCCAACGAGTGGCCCACCAGTTGATTTTTGTTACCCGCGAGTCGCAACTGCTTGTTACCTCCTCCATTCAGTTCATGTTTTGTCAGAGTTTATCTATTTGCCTCTTTGTCACCAAAATAACTTAAGAAGTTATGGACGGGTCTTTGTGAAATTTACGGGGAATGTTAGGTATGTTAGAAAAAACAGATGATTCACTTTCGGTCAAAATCCGTTCAACCATTTATTTGTTTAGCTTCTTGTTTTTTCTTTATAGCTTAACTCTAACGGTTACGAACGGGTTTTCCTGTAATGAGAACCAACTGTTGGAATTGTTACGAAGAGCAATTGACCAAGTGTTTGCGACGGTCTATCAGTTCGTTTGTATTTTTGTCTTTATATTTTTTACCCCCATATTCAAAATTAATAGTATAAAAACATTACTTTTCCGTGCTTTTAGTATCTCTTCTAATTTCCAAATTATGCACTCAGAGTTTGAGTTTCTTCTCAATTTCTTCCGTGCCAACGGTTACCCTTCATGTATCATTTATTCCCGCATCAAAAATTTTTTATCTAAACGCTAATAGCCAGCCGCAACCCCTCTTGTATCAGGTAACAAGTTTTTCCTCTCTTTACCATTTTTTGGACACCAGTCGGAAAAACTAAAGAAATGAATTAATGCAGTTGTTATCCTCGTATCTTCTAGACCTTGACTTCAAGCTTGTTTTATCCAAAAAATTCACTGTAGGTTTGTTCTTCCATCACAAAGATAAACTTCCTCCTAACATGCAGAACTCTCTTGTTTATAAATTTTGTTGTGAACTTTGTTCATGCTCGTACGTGGGCTCAACTACCCGTACGCTTTTTGAGAGAGTTTCAGAGCATGCTGGGAGGAGTTATCGTACGGGTAACATTTTAGCTCAACCTCCATTTTCCGCTGTACGCCAACATACGGAAGCTTGTGGCTCTCTTGTCCGATTAGCCAATTCTAAAAAGCTAGCAGTTTGCAGTGGTTTAGATCTAAGGCTCCTGGAATCTCTGTATATATTTAGGCAAGAACCCATTTTAAATGATTAAAATAGTGCCCAACCCCTTTATATTGCTAATCATTAGTGTTTTCAGTTATTTTTATTCAAAATTAATTTATATATGAGCGGTATACGACATTAACTCTTAATTTCAATTGTACTTTTGTGTATTTTCAGATGTACTGAAGATGGGCGGAGACCCGAAACGTTTACTGATTTTACTTTTTTGTTGATTTTTGTTTTGCCAATTTTTTTAGTATTAGATCTCATTCGAGTAAAATGTTTTCATTTGTGACGGTTCTGGTCGTGACTTTTATTTTGAGACTGCGTAAAAAAGCAGACCTAGATTTCTTGAATTGTATCTGTTTCACGTTAGTCAAAACATAAATCAAAGCTACTGACAGTTCAGAAACACTATAGGAGCTTTATGTACCATCATGTGGCACAAATGATCAAATTTTGGCGACGGTAAAGGAAATCTCGCATGGCTTTAGGACCACCTTGAATTATTCATTAATATCGTCTTGCTTGGCGGAGGTATGCGCTCTCAGAGTACTTCTCTAATATCGCATTTTTTTGTATATCCGTGAAAAAACAGAGTTTATGAAAATAGTATACTATTCATGTCATATATACATATATATATATATATTGGCCCTCCATGTAAGCGCTGAGACCCACAGTGGCCCGCAATGTAGAAGAAATTGGACCACCCTGGATTGAAGCTTTGAAAGAAACTGTAATGCTATTTATGTTCAACGCCCAGTTTAGTTAAGAGTTTTGCCTACGAAGCAGTCCTTTAGGGAGTTGTGGCTTCCCTGTGTAGAAACCAGTAACAGTAAGTTTTTTTTTCTCCCTCTCCTCTAACTCTTTATTTTTCAATTTATAGGACCATTAAGTGACAGGCTGCGTCTTTTCCTGCTATGAATGCAAGAAATCTTTGACAGGCTTCTCATTTGTGTTCTACAATATTTTCTTTGTAGCTTAGTTCGTATGTCTGGCGATGGATTGCATAACCATACTGCGTCTGATACGCCTAATTTGCAGTAATATCCCATCATAAGTATAGCCTTGCAGATTCATTTAGGTCCTCTGCAGTCTTGTTATGTTCACTATAATGATTGTTTTACATTCATGGATACATCTACACCAAGTAAGTATTTTCCGTTTACTTTTTAGGTTTCAGCTGCAAGTCCAATAGGTACACAATCCTCAAAAAACATTAGCGATGATATAGAGGCTGTCACTGTCCTACAATCACAAAAAGTTCTAAGAGCTGTTAGTAAGTTGAATTGTTTCTAAGTTGTTATACATTGAATTTTGATATGTAATAGCTATTTGGGGTTTTTAAATGTCATCATACTACTTTAAGTAAAATGTTCTTCCAAAAGACTTACCAGAAACAATTACAAGAGACGAAAATAACCTATAAACATGGTTATGCAGAATAGATGCGAACTTGCGCTCGCTAAATGAAATTTCTCGAACAGTTATTGTCATCAGTCACGTTGTTCGTATTTACGAATGATCTTCGTAAGTCGAAAGTTCGTATGTTGGGAACTACTTTTATTGGCGCTTCCACGTTGAACTTGTTTGAGAGATTATTGTTTGAGTAATGATTAGGAGCTGAAGTTCCTTCATTACTCGACAGCGGACATTAATCTCAGTATCTCCATTCTTCTAATCATATCTGGGTGGTAGGGAGAAACCGCCCCGGAACATTCCAAGAGAATCCATCAGATTTTGGTATTTTGATGAATTAAAATAACGCGCAACAGCTGCACAGTTGAGTAAAACATTTAGGAAACTAGGGCACTCAGAGAGTGTATATAGGTACCTCCGCCAAGCAAGGCAGCGGTAACTAAAAATTCCAATCGGCTCTGAAACCATGATTTTCTTTGTATTAACTCCAAAATTTGATCACTTGTGCCATTTCATCCTGCTAACAGTGTCTGTAATTGTTTTGGAGATCCGTTCATAACTTTTTGAGTTATGCTGCTAACAAACATTTTAACAAACATGAGTCAAACACATAAACGGACCTACCGATCTTCACCAAAATTTAATTGTGTCTTTTAACATCACTAACAATTCCTGAAAATTTCATAACGATCCATCCATAATTTTTTAGTTATTGCGCTTACAAACGTCTTAACTAACATTAGTTGAACACACAAACGGACCTGCTGATCATCACCAAAATTTAATCAGTCACGTCTTTTAACATTATTAACAATTCCTGGAAATTTCATAAGGATCCATCCATTATTTTTTGAGTTATTGCGCTAAAAAACATAAGATCAAACATGGCGACAAAGAAACGAACGAACAAACAGATCTTCGCAAAATTTGATCATTTACTCTCTGAAATAAACCCAGCAACTCGTGTAAATTTCATGAAAATCCGTCCTTTATTTTTCAAGATGGGGCACTTAAAAAAAATAGGTAGACAGACTAACAAACAGATGGACAGATCTTCACCAAAAGTTAATCATCTGTTCTTCCTAGCATACCTATCAACTTCGTCGCAGTCGGTCCATAACTTTTTGAGTTATCTTGTTGACAGACAGCGGGACAGACAGACAGAGCTGACGAGCCGAATACATAACATCCTTGGCGGAGGTAATAATGCCAGCTATTTTCCAAGTGAGTGACATTGCTTTTGATAGATTTTTGGCAATATGGAGGACTTTATTAAGTTCCTGAATTATTATCAGTCAGTCCGCTGTGGCTGAAATTAATTTACCTGCAAGCACTCACAAAATTCTAAGTCAATCTGTGTGTGGTCGCTGCTATCTAAACTAAGGGCCGCCGCAGAAGCTAAAATGGCAGTTCAGCTTCTGCGCGGTGCCGCGGCGGTCTCAAATTTTGATATGGATACGGTCAGTGCCCGCTGCTTTTGGCGACGAATTAGATTTTTTGTCCGCCGTGTCTAGTGCGTGTACGCAACAAATCAAGAGCTGCAGCACTGATAAATTGCAACTGTAAAACTAGCAACGACTTGCCAGAAACTGGGATCGACGCCCCCGACTCACAATGTTATGCCGAAACTTATATTGCGCTATTCCTATGGTAATTCAGGTTTCATTTGAGATACAGACGTGTCACCATATTGTTGATGCTAATTACCTTTGCCAAAACGTTATGTTTTCGTCAAGTTTGCATGTTTACCTGTCACCAGGATAACTTGACAAGTTAACGACGGAACTTTACAAAATTTACAGGGATTGTTAGGCGAGTTAGGAGGAATAGAAGGTTATTTTTTTGTGAAGATCCGTTCAAACGCTTGTTTGATTCTCTACCGTTTTTTTCTTAGTAGCATAACTCAAAAAGTAATGGGCGATTTTATATTAAATTTACAAGAGTTGTTTGGTATAATCACGAACAGTAAATGACCAAATTTTTATGTTGATTTGTTCGTCTGTTTTTTTGTATTTGATTTTATGATTGTTTGCAAAATAACCCAAACGGATCTTTATGATATTGTTACGGCGTCTTTCGAAATAAATATGTGTCGTTATACATATATATATATATAATTAATTGATTGATTGACATGTGACATATTTATCAACGCATAATTGATTGGAAAGTGTATATATATATATATATACATTATATATGAAATGAAATGACACACAAAGGTTATACATGACGCCATAATTATTGGGAGG
>LQNS02278094.1:63843481-63854616 GCA_001587735.2 Parhyale hawaiensis | reverse complement strand
ATAACTTGAATTAACTTCCATCGCTGTTACTGTCCTCGAGTGCCAGAAGTTACTAAAGCACGGCCTCCTCAAGCGGACTTGCGAGCTTATAACATACTTCAACTCCTGCTTCATTTACCATCCTTCAAAGTTACGTCTTTCCAAAGTTAATGAAAGCTCTTTGAAACAGAAGGACGCTCGCTTGCTTTATTTTGTTCGCCTTGTTTTGAATGAGAGGTAATAACTCTGGCAGGCGACTTGCGTCAAAGCGCTTCTTAATGACACTTAGGGGCAATGGAAGAGCCTTCGTCGCCTGCTCCTTACCTTTCCCGCCGCAAACTCGGGGTCGTGTTAGAGTTTGGCTCGGTTTTCGCGTTGGGACTGCAGGAGTCTCGCTCGAAAATATGCCAATATGAGGAGAGAATTATTCGGAAGTCGACCGTGGGGTAATGTTAGATAGGAGAGGCGCGCCGATAGTGCACCCCAAAGGTAAAACTAGTGAGAAGTGGGCCATAGGGTGAGGCTAGATGGAGGGGTTGCGCTCACAGCATACTTCATATGTAACCGAAAGCACAAACATCAATACCCAGCAAGTAACAGGAATGAAATAGCAGTTTTCCCGTACTTTATAGTAATAATTTGTAATAGGAGTCCTTCTCATGATGTTGCTGCAGCGACAGACAACTCATTCAAAAATCGTCTGGAAAAGTAATGGGTTCCACAAAGTCCCCCATCAATGGCTAACGAACGAAGTGGAAGCACACGGCGTCCATGAAGACTATTTACGTTGGATCCGGGCATGGCTTACGGGTCTGCAGCAGCGAGTGTAGCTTGGAGGAGAGACAAGCGGCTGGACACAGGTATCATCAGGGGTTGCACAAAGTAGCGTGCTTCGCCCACTACTGTTCATAATCTACATAAATGATCTCGATCTTAACGTCCATAGTAAAATCAGTAAATTTGCGGATGATTCGAAACTATGTCACCCTGTCACGAAAAGAACTGAGCTCCAACAAGACACTGACCACCTCATGGAATGGAGCACAACCTGGCAGATGACCTTTAATGTCGACAGATATTCAGTTATACGCGTAGGGCCGGAGAACCCTTCAACCCAATTGAAAATGAACGTGACAGAATTGACTGCTATCACCAAAACAACGTGACTTGGTCATAACTATTACAAACTAACTAAAATACAGTCAGCAAGTTGGCAAGAGTGTGAAAACAGCAATCAGTGTCCTGGGATTCATCACCAGGAATTTTGAATACAAGGAGTTAGTGCGGCCACATTTAGAATTTGCTGTTCAATTCTGGACGCCACATCTTTGTAAAGATATTGATAACATGGAATGAGTCCCAACGCAGAACAGCGAAATTGATACCTCAACTGAGAAACAAGCCATACGAATGTCGCCCAGACGAACTAGGCCTGATTTCTCTCTAGCAAAGACGGTTCAGGGGGTTACTAATAGAAACATTCAAGTATTTGAAAAGCTTGAACGACGTGCCTATTACGGGACTTTTAAAAAGACGTTAATGATCGCCTGCGAAAAAACAGTCAAAAACTCAAGCATAAAGCTCGGATAACAACCTTAAGTCAGCAGTTCTTTCCGTATTTCAAAAGGAATATTTGGAATAGACTCCCTTCCGACGTTGTCTGTGTGGAGACCATCAACGCGTTTAAAAATCGTCTTGCCAATCATTGGGAGAGACATCCTCCACAGCTAAGAACTTTTCCTCTAGGAGTCAAAGAAAACTCTGAACGGCCAAAACTTACGAGGCCACCGTCGTCGATCTTTTTCTCTCTTCCGTTCCGACTACACAGATAGACATCTTTAAGCCCCGTATATTCAGCGGCTATTGATCGTGCTTGCTTGCGTGCCTGCATGATTGTCTCTTTGACTAAGATTCTTCCCTCTTTTTTTCTCAGTCATTTGTATCCTAATGACATAATGGCAATAGCTCATAGAGGGCCGGGGAATTAGTTCCGGTGTCACTTAGGGAATGGGCCTGTTGGCTGGTCTCCTCCACCTATCTAATCTAATTGAAGCTGCACCCTCCGTAGCTTGGCATCCCTTGTCCGTGGCTCATTTTAAGAATCTAACCAGCTCAACCTTCCAAGGAAGCTTTGTTCCATTCTCTTCCAAAACTTATCTAAAATGGTATATCGCTGTCATTACCACTGTGCTGCAACTTTTTAGGTTTGCTGTGGTTTTTCGTTTGCGACAGTAAATTTTCCTCTGTATCAAGGTGATGGTAATAACTGATCGTGAACCAAAGCCTAGGCTTCAACTCCTCTTTGGTAATGGACCTCGTGGTCTCTCTTTTATCCAATACTGAATTTAACCTGACAGTAGATTTTTTTTTTCTGTAGCGGAGATCGATGTCAGAGTAGCGAATACTCCAGATTTTGTGTCAGTGCCAAAGCTTCGCCCCAGTTACATTTAGAGAGAAGTTGCGCCATGGGCCGGAGGGCTTTGTTTCAGGCGATCAGAGCTGCGTCAAGTACTTGAGATACCTTTAGTTCGTACTCTTCTAACGGAATTGTTTATTACCTCTGCCAATTAGGTTATGGTTTTGTCGAGTATGTTTGTCTCTCGCTCTGTCTTTTTGTCAGTCACTAAGTAACTCAATACGTCATGGGCGGATTTTTACGGAATTTATAGGAATTGTGGAATATATGATTAATTTACGGTGAAGATCCGTTCAACAGTTTGTTTGTCTGCCACTTTGTTTTTCTTAGTACCGTAACTCAAAAAAAGTATGGATTCATTTTTATGAAATTTACACGAGTTGTTAGGTATGGTACATTACAAAGAGTAAAAGTCTCTGTGTTTGATTTTATGTTTGTTAGCAGTATTACTCCAAAAGTAATGAACGGATCGCTATGATACTTAGAGATGTTAGAAATGTTAAAATACTTAAATGGCCAACTTTTGGTGATGATCGGTTCGTCTGTTGGTGTGTTTAACTAATATTTGTCAGCAACATAACTCAAAAAGTTTTGACGGATCTGTATAAAATTTGAGAAATCGTTAGGTTAAAAATGCTGAAAAGCACAAATGATCAAATTTTGATGATTACCTGTTAGTCCTTTTCTGTATTTGACTAGTGTTTGTAAAAATGTTTCTCAGAACATAACTCGAAACATTACCGACGGATCTTCCAGAAAATCACAGAAGCTGTCATTGCTGTCAAGCGGCACAAATAATCAGATTTTAGAGCTGATAAAAAGGACATCACAGTTTCAGAACCAATTTGAATTTTTTGTTAACGTTGCCTTGCTTAGCTGAGGAATGCGCTCTCATATTACTCTAGTTATTATTAAAATCCTAATTCAATCACCGAGCTCGGGATACCTATTCAGCATGGGGTAAAACTAATGAAATTCGATCATTTTAATTATAATGAACGCTGCGACGACACCTACTTTGCAACTGCTGATTAGCAGCCCACTAAACTCGCTCACTTAGATACAAATGACAAGTGCTATACTGTAGAGCTTCCGCCGACGCAAAAATGAATCGAATCTAATAGAGAGATGTGTCGCAAGCACGGGCATCAGCAGCTGTCGCACTGAAAGTAATATGGGAATTTAACTAGTGGTCCTCGGTCGCCATTGGTTCGTCTACTGCTGCCTATTTAATCAAATCTATCAACAATTGTCCTGCGATTCCAAAACATTTATGGAGGATTGAATTAAATTTTCGTGGTTCTGCAGTTATAAATTGCTAGCCATGTTTTCTCCGAACAAATAAAGTGTTGCACCAATAAACTCCAATGTTAAGTACTGCCTGAGGGTATTGGACTGCAACGTACTGTATATATGTGTACTACCTGAGCCCCAGAGGCAAAGTATTGATCTGCTAACAGAGAAAAAAAGTTGAAATATCTATCCAGCACTAAGCTCATTAATCAATGTCTCTTTAATAACTGTTCATTATTCAGTAGTCTTTGTGCTAACACTAGCCTCAGCTCAGATATTTGGCGTCTCCCGAGAAGGCATCTCGTGCTGCTCCTTCGACCACCGTGCTTCACAATCCATACTGTCATACGCCACAATTCCCGATACCGGGATCCGACTTAGCGGATAGCGGAAGTCTGCCCACCAACATGGGGCAGGGGTGGTGACTGCTATTTGGCCAACGGCAAACCGGAATTTTTTTTTTTTTTCAGGTTTAGCACTATTGGTTAGGTTTCAATCAAGCTCTTAGCACCGCTTTGCTTACGGAACTTAGTTTTTTTGCGGGAAGGCAGCAAACACGAAAAATTTGTAATTTAGTAAGAAAATTGAATCACGGAATTAATTAAAAATCTTCGATCGCGGAATGTATTCTAGTTAATGAAAAATACGCTATCGCCGAGTCTATTCAAACGAATAAGAATCCACGATCGATATTGGTGGTCAGCGTTCGCGCAATCGCGGACGATCAATTTTAAACTCCGATCAATTTTAAACGCCCAGCACTGACTCGCTAACCCGTATAGAAGGGGAATTTTTTGTGTCACTTTGAGCACGACTTCCTCTCCAGGAAGCAGATCCTGGTCGCGGCTATTCAAGAGACAAAGCTTACCAGCGGAGTTTCCTCGCCTATCTTCCAGAACTGCAACCTAATCAGGGCAGATATCGCCCACCCGGAGGGCGTGAGGGCGGTTTGACAATGCTGGTTATGCATTCCGTCCCTTATGAGAACTACGACACTTCTTGCCTGTTCCCCGGTGACGTTGCCGTGGAACATCAGGGTATCAGACTCCTCCTAGACAAACCTCTAGCTGTCATTAACATTTACATCCCCCCCCCCCACAATATCGTGCCCTCCGCATTCCAAGACCAACTTCTCATCTATCTTTACCGTCGAGGATGATGTCATCATTCTTGCTCATCACCCCGGCTGGTATAGCACCACGAGTGTGATGGGGCTATGGATAGGGGAAAGGACCTCCTTGAAGCGCTCTGCGCCTCTCCCTCATGTTTTGCTGAATGAAGACACTCCTACGCGGCTACCATCGGCGGGACGCCCGTCTTCTCCCGATGCATCAATCATATCAGCCCATCTGGTTCCCTCGGCCTCGTGGTCAACTTGCATCAACCCATTAGCGCCTATGGTCCTTTTTAGGACCAAGTAAATAATTAATCATATTTCTCTTTCGCTAATGATTTTTAGAGATATTTTTCATTACGAATCAAGGTTGAAAGCGTTTTCAACTAACTTAGCCATTTCCGAGTAGATTCTGGTGACATTGCCGAAGAGCTTTTCAATAAAGTGCAAAGATTTGGCGGGGGGAAGAATACAATACATTTCTTCTATCTTCAATCACCTGCCATTCACTGAGTTTTTATTTTCTTGAACTCACATTTCTACATATCATAAATGAATAATACCACTGTCGCACAGAGTAAAAAAAATATTGAAAGAAAGCTGTTTTCTCACCGACTCCCCATATCCCCCGGAAAACGTTCATCAACTATAAGAAGGCCGATTGGGAAAGTTTTACGGAACTCACGTAACAAGCCTTCCTAGAGCTGCGACTCTCCTTCTTCTGCGCGCAGTGTGAGAAATCCTTTAGAAGTACTCTTCTCAAAGCGTCAAAGCGCTGCATGCCGGCAGGATTCCGGCGATCTTTCACTCCTGCCCTTTCGGACGAGGCCAGGGCACTGATTCGGGAGCGTGATGAGCTCCAACCCGATACCCCAACCACCCCAACCTTTTAGATCTAGGGCGATCACAGATCTCACCCCTCCCGGCTGTGGAATCTTCTTCGTAGCTTCTTGCGCAATCGTAAATCCACCGCCCTAACCAGCCAATCACCTTCGCTGGCACCCAGGTGTCATCTGCCCGTGAAGTAGCCACCGGCTTCTGCAAACAATGCATGGGCACACGTCCGCTCCTTGACCGGGAGCTAAAAAAAATGAATTCTGGCTCTAAGGAGAAGAATTCGTAAGCTGCCTCTAGACCATGACCAGGAGTTCTTTACTCTTCAGCCAGTAGATGCCTCCATTCGAGCCTCAAGTAACTCCTCAGCCTTGGGCCCTGATGGACTGACACATCAAACATCTTACAAATCAAACATCTTGGCTCCCACGGTCTGCTATTGCTGACCACCCTCCTCAATCTCTCCCTGGCGCATGCTAACCTGCCGAGCGTCTGGAAAGTTGCCAACATGATCTCCATCCCTAAACCTGGCAAACCACTCTCCGACAGTAAATCCTGCCGTCCGTTATCCTTGCTTTGTCCGGCAGTGAATATCCTAGGGCGCTTGCTCTGTCCCCTTCTTGCGGAGTTTTTGGATGTGTCAGACTCCCAACGTGGGTTCTGCTTTATGCGATCGTCCACTTCAGCTCTTCTTCCCTTCGTCCAACTTATTGTACAAGGGTTCATACAATATCAGCCCCCACCCGGTCGATAGCTTTAACAGTGGATTTCTCCAAACTCTTTAATACAGTCTCCCACCATCACCCGCTAACTAAGATCACGCGATCAGGCCTACCTAATAATTTCAATAGGTGAATATCTGCCTCCCTGCGTGGGCGCCGTGCATGCCTCCTGCTTGTGGGCTGGTAAGAGGTCGCCTTTCCGACCCATGCACGCAGGAGTTCCCCAGGGTTCGGTGATTTCGCTGCTACTCTTTATTACTATATCAACGACTTCCCCCACGTTGATGATGTCACCTCTTCTTACGCAGACGACTTTACCGTCCTATCCTCGGATACTCGCATTCCGGAAGCAGTAAAGAGCCTATCACGTCATGCGTCTACAATCGAAAAGTGGGCCGGAGAGAGAGCCGTGGCCGTCTCCTACTCCAAGACCCATTCCACATTGTTTACGTCAGACTCTAACCAATCTAGGACGTACCCAGCAATCGAGATCGGTGCGTTTGACCTCACCCTGGAGCGCAACCAGAAAATCTTGAGCGTGGTGTTGGACCGACACCTTACTTATGCTGCTCACGCGAATTATGCTCTTGACAGATGCTGCTCCCGCCTGCGCATTCTCGCCGCGCTGGCCGGCGCATGGTGGGGACAACAGAAAGAGCTTTTACTACTGACCTAACGGGCCCTCATTACAAACGTCGTGCTTTACGCTGCCCCGCTTTGGTTTCCAAATGACCTAATGCCTGCCCAGCTACAGGCAGTACAGAATGCAGCCCTGCGCATAGTCACCGTATCCAACCGCACGGCTTCGGCCCATCACCTCCACTAAAAGGCCTCGACCCTACCAGTTGGCGACAGTCTAGCGTTGCTGTCAAAACAGTATATCCTCAGCGCATCGCGGGTACATCATCCTGCCCACGACACTATCACGACCCTCTCTGGCCCTCGCCGTATTCGGCACACTCTCCAATCAAAGTTTGAAACGGCCATCGCTCCCCTTCTTACAGATGGGATTCTCCCTCCCGTGCAGTACCGCAATGCCCCGAGTGCATTACAGCCCTCTGCTGTTGTAACTGCAGCAGCTGCATATCACCCTAGCAGGGTTCTGGGCTATCAATGCCCACCTCTCTGTGCGGAGGAGTCTCTACTTCCCAGATCTTTCCGAATTACCCTATCTCAGCTACGCTCTGGCCACTGCTCAGTCTTCGCGAATTACAAGTTCCGTGTGGGACGGATTGCTGATCCCTCCTGTCAACTGTGAGGACGAGACGAACAGTCTGTTCGTCACCTTTGCTCGTGTTCTAGTCACCCGACTGACCTTTCGGTGAGCAGTCTCTGGCCGGACCCGCCGGGGGCTGTGCATTTCTTCGCTTCTCTTCCTCTCTTCGACCTTCTCCCCCACTGCTTAGGCCCCCTCCGGAGCCTCCTCCCCAAGCTGGCAATGGTGAACCCTCACTATGGTAACCAACAACAACAGCACGAAGTTTCGAAATAGCTTGGGAATTTAACGCTGCAGTGTGGCAACCATGCCCCTGCAGCAACACGAGGCACGAGTGATTGTTGCTCTCGATCAACTGTTGTTACTACTAGATCTTGAAAGAATACTTGCTTTACTTGAATGAGTTTGGTAAAATAGAACATCCTTTGATGCATGTGAAGGGGAGATTGCACAATGCAAATCGAGTTTTATCCCCTTACGTTCTTGTTTGATACAATCGTCTCAGCTGGTGGAATTTATGTCTTGGAACATGTCTTGTAGTATCAGCGGGGAATAAAACGATGCTAAAATCTGCAGCTCTCGACAGTGCAGCATTCTGTAATTTTGCACTGAATTTCGTACACCCAAATGTCAAACTGTCTCATGTGTTATATCGATATACAGAACGTGTACGCAATAACAGCGTGCCGCTCAGTGCTGTTCCATCGTGTTAATGGACACCGAGAAGAGAGAGGCTTACGCAAGACGTGCATCGTGCTCAAAGATGTTTAAGTAGAACCTCCTTCGTCGTGCTGCACTGAACTTTTGCATGGTATAAAGGGGCATTGGAAGAAGGTTTAGGAAATACCGTCGCGCTGCACATCAGCTTCTCACTGTGTGAAGCTCTATATATAGAAGAGGCGTCGATTGTTGAGCTGTGCTACATTGTATTACGTTAGCTCAGTTTCATGCAGCCTCCCTTAAAACAACTTTTGCCTTTCTGTCGACGCTACAACATCCGTATCCTCGGTGTCTATATGTTATCAGGGCATGTAGCGTATGCGTTGTCGTGTTGATACGCTGCAACTTAATACTTCTCCATCCTTCCTGGAACTGCGTAATGTGTGTCCCGATTGCTTAGTTGCAGGCGTTATTGCACTAATTGCTCGTTCTGCATGTCGAGGAAACGTCTCCATCTAAAAATCATATAACGTGGTTCTTCTATTGCTTACACGCTCGCCTTCTTTCCCGACATCCTGTTCCCATGCGCCTTGATCCGGTGTGGGATCACCCTCATGAATGGTTTCCACACTTAGGTCAAAATCTTATTTGTTCCGTAATTTATTCTCAGTTGAATCACCTTTTAAATGGATCCGGAGGCTTAAACTATTCCATATCCAATTGAGTATTTCGCCGTACCCATTTGCGGCGCTGGTTCGCTATCCTCAGTCAATAATATTACAAGCAGCCGCGGAGTCACAAATAGACGCTTCGGCGCAGTCTATATTTTATATTCTCGTAATAGCGTTGCCCTGTCGTGAGCAGCAAAGCCTTGTTCCTCGAGAGCTTATGTTAATTAAACGCTGGATAAAAGAAATTTTTCGAACGCTTCGTTTAATTAAGCTGGATGCTATTATTATTTAATTTCTTTTTAAATATAAGTACATATGTACGCTCACATCTCAGTAAAATTAGCGCATCATTTTGCGACACAGCATCCGTGAAGATGATTATTTTCAGAAAGTTTCAAGGAATGCGTGACATATCTCGATCTGACTGGAGCTGTACCGGAACTTCAGCTACTTCACAATGTCGTCATAATGATTAGAGAGGTTTTCAATTCACGTACAGTGACGGTAGTAAGATTGCCGTCAAATAAGGGAATCGCTAAAATTACCCTCAGACTGTTGTACAAAGAAGGACACTCTACTTTATTCCGTTTTGTCCTGATGTTGTCCCTTGTGATGTTCTCATAAAATGCAAGTAACGAGCTTGTCATCTGGGTGAGCATTATTGGGAACAAACATGGTGCCGTCAGTCAAAAAGTTGACAAAATTAAAATGAATAAATATCGTGTATAGGTGCAGTGCGCTGCCTTATGTCTTTTTTCATTATTATCTTGCGTGAAAACACTTACTACATAGACATTTTTTCCTTCATTCTAAAGCTTTGAGATTCTTGTAGCGTAAAGAAAAGGAGAAATCGTCAGTACCAAGAGCCATTTTGAGAATTGCACGTGGTACTTCCCCCAACTCTTCGATGCCGAAGCGCTCCAGCAAAAATACTGTTGAACGGCGTTGAGAACTGAACCAGCGGGTTCCGCTGAAGATCTAAACTCTGTTCACTCCCAGACTATCGAGTTGCTTCCTTAAAGAATAATCAAAACAGTATGATAAGACCATTAAGTATTTATGTCTTCACTTATTGCTTTAGATGGAGATGTGGAATTAATCGAAGTTGATTTTTTTTCGCACTAAGATTGCTCGCGATGGACTTCGAGGGTTGAAATTTCGAAGCTGATATCCAAACAAGTTCTTGCCGGCTGGGTCTGGACGCATATGGTGTAACGTATCTTAGCTACGCCTCAGACACGGTGGCAATTATTGCCACGTCTTGCTTTAAACACTTCTTGAAATCGGAACAATATGTGTGCAGATTCTGGAGTCAGATTTTATAACTTTTTCTCTTAGGTTTCCACGCGTAAATTCGGCAGATGATCAACGGAACACCCACGAGATGATGATTTTTTAACGGGCAGTAGACAACGATTTCTTCTAGATTACTGTCTTGCTCTTCTTCTTCTACAGCAGTATTATCCCTGTCCAAAGGGGGTCGCTGAAGCAGATCTTGCTATTCCATGTATTTCAGGCCATTACCATGTGTTCCTCCAGCTCCGTATCACGCATATCATATCTCACACTGTCTTTTTCTGACTGTGCGAATTTTCATAGCCCAAAAATTTCAGCACTTCAGTGAAGCAGATATTTAAGTTCGCAAGACCGTATCTTGGCTACGAACCGCTTACATGTAGGCTATACAAGCTGGCTGGAGTTACATTCAAGTTTATTGCAGTGTTTTACTCAAGATATGCTTCTGCCTTTCACTATATTGAAGACGCACATCTACTTAAGAAGGAAGATAGGGAACGTATAAGAAGTACGAGACGAGACTAATACAGTCTCAAGAGTGAAGACGTGCTACGAATGGAGAGAAATGAATCGTTTATGCGATACAGTCAAGAAAGATTTGAAGCAGAAGGGTTTCAGAAGTGAATGAAAGCTGCTGATAAGTGTGAGCGGGAAAATGTGGAAAAAACTG
This sequence comes from Parhyale hawaiensis, assembly GCA_001587735.2. Taxonomy (NCBI): domain Eukaryota; kingdom Metazoa; phylum Arthropoda; class Malacostraca; order Amphipoda; family Hyalidae; genus Parhyale; species Parhyale hawaiensis. Next base: position 63,843,745 of record LQNS02278094.1, on the reverse strand, counting down.
CAAGTCATAGAAAAGAGGACTCTAGGTTAACAGCACGACTATGGATCAATTAAGAACATGAAGCAAGTCAGAGAAGATTCCGCAACGGTATAGATTAATAAAATATATCGATTACTGTTGTTAAAGCCCTTACGGCTTTAGGGGTACCACGTTTACTGAGCTGGGTGTTCAGGGTTAAGAAAATAATAACGAATACCAGAATTTACTTGGGTGTCCTGCATTTACAAAATTATAGTTCAATCGGATGGAAGGTTGCTGGCTAGC
>LQNS02278094.1:63799775-63809862 GCA_001587735.2 Parhyale hawaiensis | reverse complement strand
ATATTATATGGTAATATTAAAATAACATTGAAATGACATAACGAAACTAACATCTAACACTAATATAACATTGAAACATTAAAATAATATTAATATAATATATGATTGCTACCTGGGGACAGGGACCCGCAAGTCCGAAGCGCTAGTGTCGACAAAAACTGGTACTCTGCTCCGGTGAGTTTTTGACCATCTGGAGCATCAAACTTGATCCATTCGGTACGTTACTTTGAATTAATTTCAGGCGTTTAGCTTTAACCGATAACTCTCTGTGGAAGTGAGTTTCGGCCGCATCAAGGGTTGTCGCTCTGAGATTATCTCCTGGACCCCGATCCTAGGCATAGCGAAACTGAGACTCAGGAATAAATTTCCTATCACGTTAAAGATGAAATGGTTAGCGTAGCTTAATGGAACTAGCCCAATAGATGACCCCTTAAGTCGTATGGCTGCAGTGCTATATAGGTAACTTGTAAAACAATATGTGCTGTCTCGTAGGAGAACAATCGGTCCGGCACTACCTCACGAGTTTAATGAATTTGAAATGCATGGAAATATAACAGGTACTTGTCTCGTTTGCCAAATTATTTGACTGTCTGCTATGGATCAAACATTTGGGCCTCCGCCTCTGACCATCAGTGGCTATGCTACCAATGGCGCATGGGAGAGTGCGACTGAGGCGTGTTGCAATCAGGTCTTCGGTGTCACCCGTGCTACACCGGCCTCCAATGTGACACAGGTTGGGTAACACCGGGTGACACCGCCGACTACCCTTCTAAATTTTAGGGTTATCAGCTGGGTAGCACTGCCTTTGTTTACAAACACTGACTATGATACTCGACAATTAGTATTACAAAATTATGACTGCCCTATATTGCTTAAATTTTTGTATGTGAAGCACTTTTGTGTAGTTTTCTTAACTTTTTATCCTAAAATACAGCCAAAATAAGGCTTCGCCAGAAATGTATATGTTTAAGGTTGTCGAAATTTTCGCAACACTTTGTTGGGGCGCTGGGATCGCACGTCGCATTCCCTGGTACACGGGTAACAACACTGTAAGGGTAACACCGGCGTCTACTTGCAACACGCCCCTGGTGTAACTTAATTCTCACTCAAACGGGGCGTTTCTGACTGCCGCTACGTCAGTGACTTGGTTAAAGGCCTTCATTGTGGAAGTTGTGGGGCGTCGTGTAGGTGCTGTGATTAGCAATGCCAGTGCTGGTCATATTCCGTAACAGATAGACTTGGAAAAACAGCATCCCTTTGTCATTCCCAAGCTTGACTTTCAGTACTTGATAGCACTCAGCATTGTGCAAAGTAGTTCTTTGTCTATGTATACCGTAGACAATAGCCAGAATAAAATAATTTTAAATAAACTAATATGACTTTTCAGCTCTAGTAATTGGTGCATCCCGACGTAGGGGCTGCGCTTCTCTGCTGGACACCCGTGACTGTTACTGGGCATCAGTTCTCAGAAAAAATGGGTGGTGTGTCATGGGTGGGCGGGTGGTGTGTCATGGGTGGGCGGGTGGTGTGTCAAGTGTGGCTCCGTTGGGACCACAATCTAGGCTCCTTCTTCTCCCTGGGAAGGAGCCTCTTGCACTGTTCGTTGTCTTATTATCCCTCTGTAACGAAGCGACGGCGTAACGGCAACAGTACCGTGTCTGTTGGGGGCTCAGTCAAAGTTGTCTTGCCCTTGGGCTTGGCTCGGTGTCAGTCACAATCCTATTGGGATATCAAGCTGTGCTGCGGGCTGTAAGTTTCTGCGAGGACTTTATTTTTGGTTAACCTAACAATATAATCGTGATAACCTTTACGGGCAGTCCTTCCCCCTCCTGCGCAAGCGATCGGAAATCCCTCGCTTGTACGCGCCCGCGAAGATACCAGCTAAATTAGTCTAGTTTGGCCTTCGCGATAGATTTATATCGTGCCCATATGCGTCCTTTCTATTCATGAGGCTACTGCAACATTTGTTGTGTTTTTCGTCTCCTTTCCTGACGAGCAATTTTGATTATCCGTGCTTGGATTCTCCATTTCTCTTGACGCGCTACATGTTCGTTTCTTTTCTCCTCTTGACACACAAGCGATGTGTGGGAGAAAGCGTACACTAAAGTATTAACCCTTTCCTGCCTAAATTGGAGACCACTTCAGTAGTGCTATTTCTAACTTCCTCGATTGGGTACCGAAGACACGGAAAGTGTTAAGTTGATTTCACTCACCGTCACCCTTGTACCTTATTGGAGCTGATGTCTTCCCTTCGCTTAGCCTTCCAGCCCCACACAAGAGACAAAGGATGGGCCATAGGCCGTAGGATTAGGTTAGCTTGGGTTCGCAAATTCCATGTTATAGGGAGCACCTCCTCAAGGGGACCTTAATTCTAGGTTACTTTAACCATATAGCTAGGCCTTCGAGACGTCCGTCTTTCGTGCTCACTTTGTTCCCTTCCGATTTCATACTCTTGCTGATATTACTTTCCTTTGTTCTTCCTCTTCTTTCCCAACTTGTCGTTCCCATGCGCAGTGATTCTATGCCTCAACACCTTTGTGCATGGGTTCCACGGATCTGTCGACATACTATTGTGTATGTCGCTTCTTTTTCATCTTGCACAATACAGTGTTTACTGATTTAGGGAGACGTAAACTATCTTATATACCTACCATACCTTCCAGCACATCGCCGGTGGTATTTCTCTGAGGATTTGTGAAGCTCCAGCCAATACTCTAAGTCTTCTTTGACTTTGCAATTAAGTATCTGCTCTGAAAGTGACCCTCGTACTTCTTGGGATTTTCTGCACTCGAGCATAACTTGAATTAACTTCCATCGCTGTTACTGTCCTCGAGTGCCAGAAGTTACTAAAGCACGGCCTCCTCAAGCGGACTTGCGAGCTTATAACATACTTCAACTCCTGCTTCATTTACCATCCTTCAAAGTTAGGTCTTTCCAAAGTTAATGAAAGCTCTTTGAAACAGAAGGACGCTCGCTTGCTTTATTTTGTTCGCCTTGTTTTGAATGAGAGGTAATAACTCTGGCAGGCGACCTGCGTCAAAGCGCTTCTTAATGACACTTACGGGGCAATGGAAGAGCCTTCGTCGCCTGCTCCTTACCTTTCCAGCCGGAAACTCGGGGTCGTGTTAGAGTTTGGCTCGGTTTTCGGGCTGGGACTGCAGGAGTCTCGCTCGCCAATATGCCAACATAAGGAGAGAATTATTCAGAAGTCGACCGTAGGGTAATGTTAGATAGGAGAGCTGCGCCGATAGCGCACCCCAAAGGGTAGAACTAGTGAAAAGTGGGCCATAAGGTGAGGCTAGATGGAGGGATTGCGCTCAGAGCGGACTTCATATGTAACCGAAAGCTCAAACATCAACACCTATATTATACCAAGTAAAAGAAATGGATTAGCAGTTTTCCCGTAATTTATAGTAATCATTTGGAATAGGCGTCCTTCCCAAGCTGTTGATGCAGCGACAGCCAACTCATTCAAAAATCGTCTGGACAAGTAATGGATTCCACAAAGTCTCCCATCAACGGCTAACGAACGAAGTGGAAGCCCACGGCATCCAGGGAGACTATTTACGTTGGATCCAGGCATGGCTTACGGGTCTGTTGCAGCGAGTGAAGCTTGGAGGAGAGACAAGCAACTGGACACAGGTATCATCAGGGGTTCCACAAAGTTGCGTGCTTTGCCCACTACTGTTCATAATTTACATAAATGATCTCGATCTTAACGTCCATAATAAAATTAGTAAATTTGCGGATGATTCTAAACTATGTGACCCTGTCACGAAAAGAGCTGAGCGCCAACAAAACATAGACCCCTTCATAGAATGGAGCACAACGTGGAAGATGAACTTTAATGTCGACAAATGTTCAGTGAGATGCGTAGGGCCGGAGAACCCTTCAACCCAATTGAAAATGAACGGGACAGAATTGACTGCTGTCACCAAAACAACGTGACTTGGACATTACTACTACAAATAAACTAAAATACAGTCAGCCAGTTGGCAAGAGTGTGAAAACAGCAATCAGTGTACTGGGATTCATCACCAGGAATTTTGAATACAAAGAGTTAGTGCGGCCACACATAGAATTTGTTGTTCAATTGTGGTCGCCACATCTTTGTAAAGTTATTGATAACATGGAAAGAGTCCAACGCAGAGCAACGAAATTGATACCTCAACTGAGAAACAGGTCATACGAATGTCGCCCAAAAGAACTGGGTCTGATCTCTCTCGAGCAAAGACGATTCAGGGGGCTACTAATAGATACATTCAAGTATTTGAATAGCTTCAACAACGTTCCTATTACGGAACTTCTGAAAAAGACGTTAATGATCGCCTGCGAAACAACGGTCAAAAACTCAAGCATAAAGCTCGAAGAACAACCTTAAGTCAGCAGTTCTTTCCGTATTTCATAGGGAATATTTGGAATAGACTCCCTCCCAACGTTGTCTGTGTGGAGACCATCAACGCGTTTAAAAATCGTCTTGACTAACATTGGGAGAGAAAACCTCCATAGCTAAGAACTCCTCCTCTAGGAGTCAAAGAAAACTCTTAACCGCCAAAACTGCCGAGACCACAGTCGTCGATCTTTTTCTCTCTTCCGCTCCGACTACACAGATAGACGTCTCTAAGCCACGCATATCAGCGGCTATTGATCGTGCTTGCTTGCGTGCCTGCATGATTGCCTCTTTGACTAAGATTCTTTCCCATTTTTTTTTTCTTTTTTCTCAGTCATTTATATCCTAGTGACATAATGGTAATAGCTCATAAAGGGCTGGGGAGTCAGTTCCGGTGTCTCTTAGGGAATGGGCTTGTTGGCTCATCTACCGCCACCTATCTAATCTTATTGGAGCAGCACCCTCCTTAGCTTAACATCCCTTGTCCATGGCTCATTTCAAGAATCTAACCAGCTAAACCTTCGAAGGCAGCTTTGTTCCATTCTCTTTCAAACCTTATTAGAGGATAACGTAGCAGTGACATCTGGCCACACTTGAATCGCTGCTTCCGTGTTTTATTGTTCTCCCGATTGTGGCTCACTTTGTATTGGGGTGCCACGGCCTGTGTGTTATTTTAATTTGGAATGTGTTAATAAACCTATTTTATTGAACACGGGTGCCATACGACATGTTGTATATAGAGTTCTACAATTCGTAGTGGCATTTTAGTGCTTATCACTTGTATGGCGATAAGGCTTTAATTGGTGGATGCCGATGCCACTCGGATGAGTCCATGATGACCTTCTTAGATTAAGGGGTCATCCCTGTGTTGTAACTAGCCCATAGCTATACATAAATAATCTAAGGTGTTTTAAATGTCACTAGTACTTTCTATTTATTGCCGTTGAAGTACTGTGGATTTAACTTGTTATTGTATGTTCCAGATGAATATCATTGTCGCAGATATTTGATTTTAAACATTGTCTGTCCAGAGCACAAATGGGTTTTACTGCCTTATCTACTTATCAATAATGGTGCATCACTGTCACTACCAGTGTGCGGTAACTTTTTAGGTTTGTTGTGGCTTTTCACTTGCGACAGTAAATTTTCCTCTGTATCAAGGTGATGATAATAACTGAGCGTGAACCAAAGCCTAGGCTTCAACTTCTCTTTGGGAATGGACCTCGTGATCTCTCTTTTGTCCAATACTGAGTTTAACCTGACAGCAGATATATATATTTATATATATTTTGTGGCGGAGATTGATGCCAGAGTAGCGAATGCTCCAAATTTTGTGTCAGTGCCAAAGCTGTCGCCCCTGTTTCATTTAGAGGGTAGTTGCGCCATAAGCCGGAGGGCTTTGTTTCAGGCTATCAGAGCTGCATCAAGTACTTGAGATACCTTCAGTTCGTACTCTTCTAACGGAATTGTTTATTACCTCCGCCATTTAGGGTATGGTTTGTCGAGTTTGTTTGTCTCTCACTCTGTCTTTTTGTCAGTCACTAAATAACTCAATACGTTATGGGCGGATTTATACGAAATTTATAGGGATTGTGGAACAGATGATTAATTTACGGTGAAGATCCGTTCAACAGTTTGTTTGTCAGCCCCCTTTTTTTTTCTTAGTACCGTAACGCAAAAAGTTATGGATTCATTTTTATGAGATTTACACGAGCTGTTAGGTACGCTATACATCACGAAGAGTAAATGTCTCTGTGTTTGATTTTAGGTTTGTTAGCAATATTACTCCAAAAGTTATGAACGGATAGCTATGATACCTAGAGATATTGTTAGAAATGTTAAATTACTTAAATGACCAACTTTTGGTGATGATCGGTTCGTCGGTTTGTGTACTTCACTAAGATTTGTCCACAACATGACTCAAAAAGTTTTGACGGATCTGTATAAAATTTGTAGAAATCGTTAGGTTAAAATGCTGAAAATCACAAATGATCAAATTTTGATGATTATCTGTTAGTCCTTTTCTGTGTTTGACTAGTGTTTGTTAAAATGTTGCTCAGAACATAACTCAAAACGTTACCGACGGATCTTCCAGAAAATCACAGAAGCTGTCATTGCTGTCAAGCGGCACAGATAATCAGATTTTAGAGCTGATAAAAAGGATATCACAGTTTCAAAACCAATTTGAATTTTTTGTTAACGTTGCCTTGCTTAGCTGAGGTATGTGCTCTCATATTACTCTAGTCATTATTAAAATCCTAATTCAATCACCGAGCTCGGGATACCTATTCAGAATGGGGTAAAAGTAATGAAATTCGATCATTTTAATCATAATGAACGCTGCGACGACACCTACTTTGCAACTGCTGTTTAGCAGCCCACTAAACTCCGCTCACTTAGATGCAAATGACAAGTGCTATACTGTAGAGCTTCCGCTGACGCAAAAATGAGTCGAATCTAAAAGAGAGACGTGTCGCAAGCACGGGCATCAGCAGCTGTCGCACTAGAGTAATATGGGAATTCAACTAGTGGTCCTCGGTCGCCATTGGTTTGTCTACTGCCGCCTATTTAATCAGATCTATCAAAAATTGTCTTGCGATTCCAAAACACTTATGGAGGATTGAATTAAATTTTCGCGGTTCTGCAGTTACAAATTGCCAGCCACGTTTTTTCTCCGAACAAATAAAGTATTGCACCAATAAACTCCAATTTTAAGTACTGCCTGAGGGTATTGGACTGCAATGTACTGTATATATGTGTACTACCTGAGCCCCAGAGGCAAAGTATTGATCTGCTAACAGAGAAAAAAAGTCGAAATATCTATACAGTAGTAAACTCATTAATCAATGTCTCTTTAATAATTGTTCATTATTCAGTAGTCTTTGTGCTAACACTAGCCTCAGCTCAGATATTTGGCGTCTCCCGAGAAGGCATCTCGTCCTGCTCCTTCGACCACCGTGCTTCACAATCCATACTGTCATACGTCACAATTCCCGATACCGGGATCCGACTTAGCGGACAGCGGAAGTCTGCCCACCGACATGGGGTAGGGGTGGTGGCTGCTATTTGGCCAACGGCAAACCGGAAATTTATTTTTTTTTTTCAGGCTTAGCAGTGTTGGTTATGTTTGAATCAAGCTCTTTGCACCGCTTTGCTTACGGAACTTAGTTTTGTGCGGGAAGGCAGCCAACACGAAAAATTTGTAATTTAGTAAAAAAATTGAATCAAGGAATTAATTCAAAATCTTCGATCGCGGAATGTATTCTAGTTAATAAAAAATACGCTATCGCCGAGTCTATTCAAACGAATAAGAATCTACGATCGATATTGGTGGTCAGGGATCGCGCAATCGCGGACGATCAATTTTACACGCCCAGCACTAACTCGCTAACCCGTATAGAGGGGAATTTTTAAATATTTTTGTGTCACTTTGAGCACGACTTCCTCACCAGGATGCAGATCCTGGTCGCGGCTATTCAAGAGAGAAAGCTTACCAGCGAAGTTTCCGCGCCTATCTTCCAGAACTGCAACCTAATCAGGGCAGAAATCGCCCACGCAGAGGGCGTGAGGGCGGTTTGACTTCGCTGGTTATGCATTCCGTCCCTTATGAGAGCTACGACACTTCTTGCCTGTTCGCGGTGACGTTGCCGTGGAACATCAGGGTATCAGACTCCTAGACAAACCTCTTGTTGTCATTAACATTTACAGCCCCCCCCCCCCACAACATCGTGCCCTCCGCATTACAAGACCAACTTCTCATCTATCTTTACCGTCGAGGATGATGTCATCGTTCTTGCTCATCACCCCAGCACCGCGAGTGTGATGGGGCTATGGCCAGGGGAGAGGACCTCCTTGAAGCGCTCTGAGCCTCTCCATTATGTTTGCTGAATGAAGACACTCCTACGCGGCTACCATCGGCGGGACGCCTGTCTTCTCCCGATGCATCAATCGTAACAGCCCATCAGGTTCCCTCGACCACGTGGTCAACTTGCATTAACCCATTAGCGCCCATGGTCCTGTCTTAGGACCAAGTAAATAATTAATCATATTTCTCAGAGATTTTCAGAGATATTTTTCATTACGAATCAAGGTTGAAATCGTTTTCAACTAACTTAGCCATTTTCGAGTAGATTCTGGTAGCATCGCCGAAGAGCTTTTCAATAAAGTGCAAAGATTTGGCGGGGGGAAGGATACAATACATTTCTTCTATCTTCAATCACCTGCCATTCACTGAGTTTTTATTTTATTGAACTCACATTTCTACATATCATAAATGAATGATACCACTGTCGCACCGAGTAAAAAAAAAAAAATTGAAAGAAAGCTGTTTTCAAAATTTGGTCCTAAAATAAGGATCATGAGCACGTGGAGGTCGATGTTTCCATTTTGTGTTGACGTTCTATAAAAGAGAAAATTGTTAACAAACATGAACTAATATGCAACAAAATCAAGTTTTACATGCTTTATATCTATAAGAAAAATCCTTCACAAAATTAATCAATTTATTACAAATCAAGCATTATATAAATATTTTTAGTTTCCTGACACATACGTAATGCCTGGTATTGTTAGTGGGCGTGGTCATTGTTAGCTTAGGACACAAGTGTTATTAGCTCTTGTTGGTGTTAAGCAGGCATTCTTTGTGTTTTGGGAATAGGTTTTTACACGTTTTGTTCGGGACATCTGTCTTTTGTGCCCTATCCTAGCCTTATTTCATCACCTACTGCTGTTCCACTCTTGTTCTATATTCTTTCCTTCAACGACTGTAGACTAATTACTGTTAGTCATTGATTCATTCATATCTTTGAGTGCCGATGTATGTGTACGGAGATCCTGTGTAGAAATAGATCTGTGTGGAGGCTCCCCGTCCCCTGGATGAGCCGGTTTTGTGGCCCCTCATTTTTCGTAGCAAAACGATCTAGCAAAACCAACTTGCTGCTATCACAGTTGAGTCGAGATAAAGCAGCAACTCGCTATAAATAAATGAATAAATAAAAAGTAAATTACTCATTATCGTTTCCTCTCAGTATTTCTCCGTGGATATCCCACTTCAGTGAAGTCATTCTAGTCAATTCGACGTGTAGTGAGCTACGCAGAAGTAAATGACTCTACCCGCGATAATTTCGTTCATATACTGTAGTTGAAATCCCTCCACCAGTGAACGAATTTACTGTTGAAAGAGATATTGCTGATGATGATAATTTGGATTGATGTTCTTGAGGGAACAGAAGGTGGTAAACAATGAAAGTGTGTTGTATGTAAGAAAAAGTTTAAAAAACAATGTCTAATTTGTGATGTTGCTCTACATGTGGATGACTCTTTCACCATGCAACGTAGCTAATTCCCATATACAGATGCAGGTGTTATCTGCATTGATGTTTTTATGCAATTTCCGACACATTTGTGTGGATAAATATGCAGAAGATCTTCTATATTTTTATCTATAGCTTATAAAATTCCACGGAACTTGAAAGTCCTTGTTAAAGCCCTTACGGCTTTAGGGGTACCACGTTTACTGAGCTGGGTGTTCAGGGTTAAAAAAATAATAACGAATACCAGAATTTACTTGGGTGTCCTGCAGTTACACAATTATAGTTCAATCGGATGGAAGGTTGCTGGCTAGCATGGATTTAAAATGCGGAAGTTCAGCACATAGTCTATTCACTTGGTACATCCGATAAAGTAGAGCAGAGTAGC
>LQNS02278094.1:63778061-63792078 GCA_001587735.2 Parhyale hawaiensis | reverse complement strand
GGGACATTTTCAACCTTGGTATGTGTGATACTGGTCCGAGGGTATCATAAGTAAAGAACAATTCTCTTGTTTGTAGAATTTCCACTGGTTCATTCAGTATTAGATAGAGGAAAATTCGGATGATACGGGACTGAGAGATCACTGAAGAACATTGCTTCTGTTCTGTGGAATTTCTGAGGGGTTCCAGCTACACCCACAGCAGCGTAATCAGAAGGGTAGGAAGTAACGTTCCCATTTTTCGTTAGACTTAATTCGTGAGGATTAAGCTACTGGCGTTATTTATGTAGTAGGTTATGTTAGAGGAGCTGTGTTAGATTAGGTGCGTTATAGTAGCGTATTGCTTATATTGCTACATCTTATAAAGTGGGAGCATTAACTAATCGGTGAATTCCCACCGGTCCCGTTAGCTTATACGACTTAATTAGGCTTGTATAGACAGACATTGTTGAATTGGAATGAGCGACGGACATTTACTCAGCCGGGATGGGCTACGTTATAAGAGTTGCATTAGGTTAAACTGAGGTAAATTGTAATAGTGTAGCGTGGGTTGGTTTATTGTGGAAATTATAGTCTTTATTCAACCGTGGAATTTCACGGGTCCCGCTAGTTAAGATAAGACCATTAAGTATTTATGTCTTCACTTATTGCTTTAGATGGAGATGTGAAATTATTCGAAGTTGATTATTTTTCGCACTAAGATTGCTCGCGATGGACTTCGAGGCTTGAAATTTTGAAACTGATATCCAAACAAGTTCTTGCCGGCCGGGTCTGGACGCATATGGTGTAGCGTATCTTAGCTACGCCTCAGACACGGTGGCAATTGTTGCCACGTCTTACTTCAAACACTTCTTGAAATCGGAACAATATGTATGCAGATTCTGGAGTCAGATTTTATAACTTTTTCTCTTAGGTTTCCACGCGTAAATTCGGCAGATGACCAACGGAGCACCCACGAGATGATGATTCTTTAACGGGTAGTAGACAACGATTTCTTCTAGATTGCTGTCTTGCTCTTCTTCTTCTCAAGCAGTATTATCCCTGTCCAAAGGGGGCTGCTGAAGCAGATCTTGCTATTCCATGTATTTCTGGCCATTACCATGTGTTCCTCCAGCTCCATATCATGCCTCACACTGTTTTTTTCTGACTGTGCGAATTTTCATAGCCCAAAAATTTCAGCACTTCAGTGAAGCAGATATTTAAGTTCGCAAGACCGTATCTTGGCTACGAACCGCTTACATGTAGGCTATACAAGCTATCTGGAGTTACATTCAAGTTTTTTGCAGTGTTTTACTCAAGATTTGCTTCGGCCTCTCACTATATTGAAGACGCACATCTACTTAAGGAAGATAGGGAACGTATAAGAAGTACGAGACGAGACTACTACAGTCTCAAAAGCGATGACGTGCTACGAATGGAGAGAAATGAATCGTTTATGCGATACAGTCAAGGAAGACTTGAAGCAGAAAGGTTTCAGAAGTGAATGAAAGCTGCTGATAAGCGTGAGCGGGAAAATGTGGAAAAAACTGCTAGTCATAGAAAAGAGGACTCAAGGTTAACAGCACGACTATGGATCAATTAAGAAAATGAAGCAAGTCAGAGAAGATTCCGCAACGGTATAGATTAATAAAAAATATCGATTACTGCGTAAATTTTTTCACGCACGGGTCCACTAGTAACTTAAAATAACTGCCACGAGCGTGGACAACGAAGAAGTGCTAAAGGTAAAGTCAACTTGACCGCACCCTCTTCTGGGAAACCCACTCGCACTGGTTCGTGCTCCAGCTACAGGCCAATTGACCCCTGAGGAGTATGTGCGACCGCAATCGACTACAAGTCGCTGAGAACTCTGGCGCCAATGACGGAAGGTTCAACGACCTGCGACCTCCTTCCCTCCTATTGTTAGGAAACAATGTGTACAAACTTATATATATCCAAAATTAATATATAAATATACATCAGCGGGCATATTAAAATTACTTAAAATCTCAAATTTGATAATTCCAATTATTCAGCAACAAACTTTTTTTTAATTACTGTAGAAACAATAGTTTGCTTCGCTTTGTATCTGAACACACACAAAGCGGATTCTCGAAACTTCTGTCAGAGCATAGGTCCCATTGTTCTAAGTGCCAGTGTTGTTGTCGTTTTTTTCATATTGCGTTTCGAGAAACTTCTAGAGCTTAAGCGACATGGCCTGTGGGGATGCCACAGAGCGCCGAACGCGCATAGAGTTGAAGAAAATTACGCTGAGCAGGTACTTATACTCGTAATTTAAGTAAGGCACCACCTGTGTATAAATGAGAGATACCAATTGGTGTACATATTGCATATATAATGCCAGTATTTTTTAAGGTAGGAGATAAATACCGGGTTGTCATAGATCCGTAACTGGGTTTTGGTAACCGAAGCACCAATAGGAGTAGAACAAATAGGCGCGGGAAAGCCCGCGCAGAAATCATCGAAGGTGATTGGCCAAGGGCCCACGAGGAGAGGTGGGCCTTATGGATAGTGGAATTTTCCAGAAGAATCGCGAAGATACCCTGGCTTTGGGTATGTAATATTCTGACGAAGATCATAGGGTAGTATTTGTACCCGGGCGGTCTTGCCCTAAGGGTACGTGTTCGCCAACCTTTTCCGTGTCCGTTAACTCCCATCGGCAAACTCTGCATTGTGAATTTACCAATGTGCGGTAGATTGGTTGAGTTACGCGCGGACCAGTGTAAATATTTGCCAGCACTAAAGTTTGCTCCCAAACGTGCTGTTGTGATGTGTCGATTGTGACGTTTGCAGTCTCCAGCGTATCTGTTCCGCAGTGTTGTACCTGTAATGATGTCATTCGTGTTACCGTCGGCCGCTGTTCCCGACGATGTCAGCGCCTATCGATGTGCATCAACTTTCCCTGATGCACCAAATCTCTTCGCTCTCCAAGTGATGCGTGGTAAGCCGTGTTCGTTTCCCTGATGATGTCCCTGGAGGTCCCTGTTCTCGTCCCCGGAGTTTGTGTCACCATGAAGATCCCGATTTGAGTCGTAAGTTTGCGCCGCGTACACCTATACCGTGCACCAGGAATTTGTGTCGCGCCCATACTTGTCCCTGGAGATCCCGGTTACACTGAAGATGTCCCGGGGGAGTTATTTGTGGTGCTGGCGGCCGTTGTTCCCGACGGCGTTTGCACACATTGATAAAGGCAGAAATGTGCAGTGTCCGGTAAGACCCGTAGATTTGCGTGCCAGCCGCGTGCACAAGTTGAAGTTCTGTATATTCCACTGTATAATTGATGACTTTGTCCACCATGTCAGAACATGTTGCCGAGGAGCATTCCTAGATATGACGTTTCCTATATTGCGTTGCCTTGTCCATGTCAATCATTTCTTGGCACATTAACTTCACATGCAACCGTCATTAATAAACGATGTTGATAGGCTCCAGTTCTCGGTTATAGTCATGCAATACGGTCGAGAATTGGACGTGTCACAGTTCAACTGTCATTATTTTCACGGGAATCTCAATTTGAATATGTTGTGAACGTGTGGGTTTTCTCCGAAGTTGCCGAACCGCTCGATACGAGCCTTTTGCATGCATACACGCATGTCATAATGCCTAGATCGAGCGCGCGACGTTCGTTTCCCTCTACGTCAAATGTTTGGTTTAATCGGGCGCGCCTTTCAATGATTCAATTTAATGTCCCATATTTTGCCTTATCTCATGACGCGCCCATTGTATCAAATAACATCAGTATATGTTTATTTACATCCTGTGTTTCCTTTCCCTTGCACCGTATGTTATTTTGAACACATGTAGGATAGATTAGAGGCGTGGCTCACCTCATGTGTGTTGGGTGCTGTTGTGCGCCATTTCATGCATTATGTTGTTAATTAATTCCCTATGTCGATTGTTCAATTAAATTCAAATCATATCGTTATTAATTAATTTCGTGTCAATATTAATTAGGTCAATATTAATTTGTGACTTCATAATATATATATAAATAATAGATGGCGCACAGCAGCGAATAAAATCCTAACACTATTTCTGGGAAGCGAAGTGCCCCACGGTAGCTGTATCCGCTAAGCAAATTTACTGCCTCAGCGCAAAGGGCTCCACAAAGATCGCTCACATGGCTCTGCTTTCGATTCCGGCACCTTTAGCACATCAGTCCAGCACGCAAGGCTTGGTGCTACCGTGGGTGCAAATTTCACACCGTGCATATATCACGCCATCCTTTCGACAGTCAGGTACGCTAGTTTAAGTCGGAGAGCATCCAAGAATGAGTGGGCGAACGACAAACTACTAGCAAGAATATTTTTTAGCATTGATTACTTCAAACAATATTTAGTGGGCTAGCAGAGCGTGTACTGGTAGGTTTTACAACACTGGAGCCAGTAGAAGGCAGACAGGCATAATGTCCTAATTTCGGACTGACTTTCAGTTTAGGGAGGAGTGTCAATTTAGAGAGAAGTTTTTTTTTAGCTTCAGAGATCTCCCATTCAAGAGTTCTCTCTGTTTTGAGAGCCTGTGTGAGAAGAGTTTAACCGTACTGTTTGTCAATTCTGTGCAATGGATATCGGGTTTCCATAAGAGCGCAACATACATTGGCCTCAGTTAAGCTTGCGGGACCACTTTGTTGTTTTCCCTATTTCATACACCTAATGCCTAATGCTGAGGGGAAGCAAAACTTGTCGAAAGTGGCATTTCGCCCACAAATGCTCCACCAGACTTGGCGAAGAAGTTGCCTGAAGAGCGAATTCAGCAGGATGCGTCCAGGCGAAGCTTTTTCGCAGCTTTGGGGCAATTCAAAGCAACTCACAGTCTAGTTTTCCCTATTATCTGTTCACTACTATGGTATGCAACGCCTCCGATTTTCTTAAAATTTTACGTTAATGGTGTCAATTGTAACTGCAATGTCAATAGTATAAAATGCGACTGTCTGCAGGTTACAACGATGATAGCCGCAGAAAACTTACATCTCAAAACTTTTTACAATCTAAGAGATAGCACAAAGCATTCAATTGCTGAGTACAATACACTTTGACCAAAAAACAGGCGTCTAAGCAAGCAATAAAATTATGAAACTATGTTTAAATTTCTTTTCCATGCAACTTCTAAAAACTTTACCTTAGGATTTTGCCGCTAGAAAAACGTTTCACCCGCTAGGTGTGCATTGAAATGTCGAGTCAAACTTAACGATCCGACAATTTTGTCTGGTCAAAATCAGCGAAGATGTCGCTTGATCGTCTGCACACGGATTAATAATGGTTTTCTTTCGTATTCTTTTCTTTTTCGATTTATTGAACCTACACATCTGTATCCAGTGGGGGAATCCCCTCGTGCACGGATGGTTTCCACGTCCGTCTCATGTCCTTCTTGCTTCCTCTTTGGACCACAGTTTACTCTGTTATAAGCTTTTTCAAATATTAAACTAACTCTGAGAAACTGTTTTCTGAAAATTTGTTTTCATGAAAAATATATTCTGGATTATTGATGCCCCCAATATGTGAGAGCATCCTGTTGACTGCAGAGCTCTGGAGTAAAATATTGAATGCAGTGTAATATTTTTCATAAACCTTCTTATTTCATGGCGCTACGGGAGACAGGAAAGTAATTCTTTGCCGAAGCGGAATTGGCCACGCCCACATCTTGCGATACTTTGATCGAAGTCTGGTCGACAGGTGTTACGTTTTATTCATTGTAGACTCACGACCATGAGCGAATGGCGAGTTTGATGCCTGCGCGTACGGAAGCCAACGACAGTAGTGTGCACCCGCCTTGACTCAGCCTCCCTACAGTCACCACAAATTTTGCACTTTCACACAAAGCGCTAAGATGGCTGCATGCCGCTACTGCACATTCTTTTCTAAAAATGTGGCATTTCTTTTCCCCTAGCCAGTCCCCGTACCTCTCCCCTTCTCTGCTGTATCAAATTTTTACGCTCCTGCTCCGTTGTTGCTGCCCTCGCTCCCTCTTTCAAAAAAGAAAAAGAACTAAGGGAAGAAGACCAGACAGCGCTTCCGTCGCAGCTGGTAAATCTTTTACTGCGGAGTTATTTATTTGTATATTATAGCCAAGTGCATGACTGGGCGAGGCTGTGCTCTTTCGTTAGTTTACATAACCCTTTATTTGATGATTTATTGCTGCCTTTCTGGTAGAAATAACACTGTTGGCATGGCAAATATATACAGCAGACCTCGGTCCATCGCAAAAGTTAAGGTCCGACCCGCGCGCGATGAGCGAATTTCCTCCCTATTTTTTGCTTCACTCCTAAAGACAAGTAGAAATGAAATTTCAACACCTTTTATCCTGCCAGAATGGTAGGTGCACTATTGATTGATAGCATTAGTGCGCTTTGTTACACTGTACAACTGGCATGTTGCCTGTACAAGCTGAGCAGTGTAATACGTTCGGTAATGGAAATACAAAGCAGTTGCAGTAAACCTTGGTTAAGACTGCGAGGGAGCATCAACTTAGTGGTTTATCACAACTACACTGAGGCCAGGGGGCGCGGTGCTCAGGCCTAATAGGTACGTGGAAATGTCGCGAGGGAGTTGGTGTTGGTGCCAAATTGAATAGGTGGCATTTTGTTACATATTTTCCCTCTATTCAAAGGACAAAAGCTACTATATAACGTCATTATTATTATTACCTCCGCCAAGGAGGCTATGTTTTCGTCGTGTTTTTTTGTCTGTCTGTCACCAAGATAACTCAAAAAATCATGAACCAATTTGGACGAAATTTACAGGGATTGTTAGGAATGTTAAGAGGAACAGATGATTAACTTTTGGTGAAGATATGTCCATCCGTTTGTTTGTTTGCTTGTCTGCCTCATTTTTATCAATGCCAAAACTCAAAAAGTTATGAATAAATTTATATGAAATTAACATGAGTTGCTAGGTATATAACAAAGAGTGGATGACCAAATATCGGTAATGATCCGTTAGTTCGCTCATTCGTTTGTCAATGTTTTTAATTTTATGCTTTTTAGCACAACTCAAAAAATAACTAATGGATCTTAATGAAATTTATAAGGGTTGTTAGTAATGTTAAAAGACATAAATCCTTATATTTTGGTGCAGATCGGTTTCTCCATTTGTATGATTGACTCATGTTTGCCATAACTTTTGCTAGCAGTATAACCCAAAAAATTATGAAAGGATCTTCAAAAAAAAAATTGCACAAGCTGTTATTACTATCAAAAGGCACAAATGATTAGATTTTGGAGTTTATACAAAGAAAATTATGGATTCAGAGCCAATTTGATTTTTTTGCTACCGTTGCCTCGCTTGGCGGAGGTATGCGCTCTCAGAGCGCTCTAGTTATTATCACGTTTTCCTAGTTCACAGCCTTTCCTAAATTAGCTCTGATGGGACCTTGTCCTCAGAAGTAATGCGTAAGATGACAGCTGATGATCGCTAGAGCAGTGCAAAGAGATTTTTCTCGATATTTTAAAACGTACATTTAATATCGGCTGGAATGGCCTACTCCATTCGCTAGTTTTGTTCTGGGCTCCGTTGCACCTTCGTTGCTATACAACTACAGTGTTGCGGTCTATCATTTAGGTTTGTGTAGTCTTCAAATTTAACTTCAAATATTGAGTGAAATGCAAAAGTGTTCACTACAAAGATTTACTGTAGAATTTTAAATTCTAACCAATAATAGCAGCTCAAATAGAAATGAATTGTTCATTTAAGTAAATGCAATAGTGCATTCTCAAGAAGATACTAAAAATAAATGCGTTTCTAATTATGATATGAGAAAAATATCAAAAGTGCTACGGCTCAAGTAATATTGCTCTTCAAATTTCACACTCGGGCCACTACGGACAGGTCGTACTACTCAAACGAAGTATAATGCAAAAATCGGGAAGCCCGAAAAGCTGCCGAGGAACATCCATCCATAAACAGTTGACTTGAGCGCCCGCAGGCCGACACCATCATAAGCAAATGCCGGCAATGAATTCCAAGCTGACATGGACCAGGGCAAAAACACCGACTAAATTAACAAATTAGGCACCTAACAGTCTCCAAAGTGGAAGAGTGCGCATCAACCGCAGTACGCATTATTCTCCCAAAGACCATGAGGGTTCGGACAGAAAAACGCAACCAATGTCTCTCATTGTTGTACACTTTAAAAACATAGGGGGTCCTGCCACACATCTCCTAGGGGACAGATTCACCAGTCACATTCAAAGCACAGCCTGCTGGCTCAGCTAAATAGTCGGTCCAAGAGGCGCAAGTGATTGGCCACCGCCGAAGCCCAGACCGGCGAGGAATACTCCAACGCAGGAGGCATAGAAGTATCTACGGACTACATCTTTATCACCAAACACAGAATTAACCTTAAGCAGGAGCCCGATCTTACTGGAAGCATGTGCCTCGAGTCGCCTAAAACACCGCTCATAGCTAATTTCCTCATCAAAGACAACACCGAGATTCTCCCAAGAGCTAGACTCTTGAACTATAGTGTCATCTATCTTCATAGGTGGATGCTGCGGTAGAAGTGTCCGAGACCGATTGACAATCGTATTTAGTCTTACCGGCCTTCAGCTTCATACTCAAGACTGAGCACCATGCGCTAATGCGCGACAAGTCACTATTTAGAAATTGGGCGACAATATTACGCATGTTGGGCGTAGGTATCACGGCTATCAAAGCAGAATCGTCAGCATAGTTGATCTTTGTGTTCTCCAGCAAAGAGAGGATGTCATTACTGTACAGAACAGATAGCAGCGGGAAATGTACACTACCCTGAGGGACGCTATACACCACCGCGACTGAGGCACTCAAAACATCCATCGTAATATTTACTTTATAATCTATTGTTCTGTTTTACAACGTTGGGCCTGTTTGCATAGTTGCAGGTAAGCTTCTTACATGTTTCAGATGCAATATGGGACATCTCTTCAATAAAAAAAAACTTCAAGGTCTTTGATATTCTAATGACTCTTTCTTTTTTTCTCTGGACTTTGATGTTAACAATTCTCCACAAATTCTTGATTGAGCTTTGGTTATGCGACTAGCTGGTCCACTTCATACCATTATTTTCATTATCATCAAAATATTTTTGTATTAGTCTCGATATGTGTCGTTTCGTTTTGAAAGACTTTTACCTTCAAATTGGAAGGTATTAACAGACTTCAGGAAAGTTTTTCATTGAGAATATCTCTGTACATCGTGGCATTCATTTTTCCCACTCCACATCCACGTGAAGAGAGCTTCCCTGAACCATAACGCTTACCCCTCCTAAGTTTAGTTAGGATAACATTTCTCGAAGCATGGGTTTTTCTTTCTACCCTCCAAACATAGTAACTAGCGTTGCATCTTGAAATTTTTATCTTTGTTGCATCAGATCACACAACACAATTCCAAAATGTGTCTGGTTTCTCTAGATACCCGATAGCAAATTACAAACTGTCAGAAACAGGTTTCTTCTTCAGTAAAGGGGTTTTTCTTGGTGACTTCGAGTCAATGCCCCTCCGATGAAGAGTTCGACTGATGGTGTCTTTGCTGACAGTTACCTCAGCGTCTCTAAATCTTCTCTAAGCTCGGTCGGTGCAAGTGACGAATGGTTTTTGTTATAACCTACTTTTTCTGATTACGAACATTTCTGTTGCACCAGTGCTCTACCTCGGACGCTCGCTCCTAGCTGAGCGCATTGGTGATAGAATCAGTCTTCCTTCATTTTCTGATCACACTCCCAACCGTGTTTACACCAACTTTAAAAGGCTGAGATATCTACCTGTATCTGTTTCCTTCTATGTAGAAGTCCACTTTACGTTTCCTGACGCTATTTAAGGGGATAACTCGCCCAAAAAAATCATTATTGGACCGATATGCATAAAAGCTGGTACACGTATGTAAAATCGAACATAAATGTGGGTTAGACTCGTACTTTTTTCCCATTTTCGCCATACAAAATGAGTTATTGGTAAAATATCGAAAAAAGGGGGTGGGGTGAAACCCTACTCCTCATGCATTTTTTGAGCAACAGAGACGATTTTTGGTATCAATGGAAGCGGAATTTAATCCTCTACAAATCCGCTATTGGGGTTTTAGATTTTCCAATTAGTTTTTTGAGAAATTTGAAGGGAAGAAAATAATGTTTCAAGTTATTTGCAAAATGTTAGCTCACATTCCCCTGCTAATTCGAAATTGGAAAAAAAATATTAGGTAACTGATTTGTAGAATCCACAATCATTTCTTCATCTTAAAAACTGAAGGACGAGTAGGGTTTGGAAATCGAAAAAAATAGGCTTTCTAGGAGAGCCTGCGCTTCCGTTTTCTTTGAATGACTCGTTTCCTATGGCGAAAATGAAAAAAATGTACATGAATGTAACCCACATTCTTTTCCGATTTTACACATCTGTACCAAGTTTCATTCAAATCGGAATAAAAATCTGAATCCTTTGTTTCATATACTGTATGTACCAACTTGAATGAAACTTGATACAGCTATGTAAAAATCGGCAACGAATATGAGTTAGACTCCTGTACTTTTTCTGCTAATTTTCGATATAGAAAGCGAATTATTCAAAGAAAACTGAAAAATCGGTGTCTTCGAAAAATTCGTTTTTCACGGCGAAAACGTGAAAAAATACAGGAGTGTAACCCTCATTTTTTTCAATTCAATGTATAACGAAGCTTTATTCAAATCTGATGAAAATAGATAATTTTTTCGATTTATTTATTTATTTGGCGGGAAATTAAAACATAATAAAAGGAAAAGTTTATTTACGTACCAATTTGGATGAATCTTGGTAGATATATGTAAAATAAAAAGTGTGGGTTAGACTCATTTACTATTTTACATTTTTCCTATAGAAAACGAGTTATTCACAGAAAACGGTGAAATAAGTTTTCTTTGAATAACTCATTTTCTATGGAGAACATGGGGAAAAGTACTTGAGTCTAACCTCCATGTTTTACTAGTTTTACACAAGTACACAAAATTTCGTGAGTATCGGGTCAATAATAAAAAAGTTATTGAAGTAAAAAAATGAGCTCTCAAAAATGGGCATAACCCCCGCCCATATCCCATCATTCCACCTACTTAGGGTTCCACAGGGGGCCTTAAATTTTATCTACGTGTCCGTCTGATGTATAACCGCTGTTCAGTGGGGAAAAAACGAATTTTTCAATTTGAAAGGTTTTTTGGGCGTGTGCTCCCTTGAAACATTTCTATATAATCGAAAATGATATTTCCCGCTGCCTTCTATGGTACAACACACGTACTTCAATGATTGGCTAAATGTTTTCATAGCAATATTAAAGTAGCTAAATCGTTTTGAGATTCATGTCAAGCAACTAATTCTTATTCATTTGAGCTGGTATTATTTGAGATTGTGGCAATAATATTTCGATTTACTGAATCCTTTTGCGTTTCACTGTATGAACAGAGTCTCAAAAAAAAAAGTCCCCATTTCTAGTAAAACTCATGTCTCCGGTTTAAACTGGAATGATTTAAACGTGCTTGGTGCAAATGAGCAGGAGATTTTAAGACTACATTTTTCAGACATGTGTTGAATAATAAGTTCTCCGTAAATAGTACAACTGAAGCGTTTCTTCAAGTCAACATTAGGTAAAAGTATTTAGACTAAAGTTTATTTAAATATCAAAGAAATAAACGGAAATCCAATTTTAAATATTTATAGAATCTCATGTGGTGCAGTAAATTTTTGTATTCTTCAGCATTTTACCATCATTCTCTACATGCCTATTAGGCCGATCTGCCATTGCTCTCTGATAATCTGTAAGCTGTTTTTAACACCTGGAACTTGTTTTCGATTCATAGATGCAAGATATCCGTTGACGAAGGTGGTATTTTTTAGACTTTGTTTATTACCTGCAGCCTCGTTATGCCCGCTGGAGACGATACCTACTGATTTCGACTGGGCGTCCTAGGTGTTCACTGTAAATGAAAGGAAGCTCGGGTCATATGGCTGTGACTTTGAGGGACATCGGCTACGGGACACAAATGCAACATGTTACATATTATTTTGTCCTGATAATGCAGGGCTTCTTGTTGTTGTATTGTTGTTGCTGGTGATAAGTGGGTCCCGTGTGGCCCTGAGTTTCGTTCGCAGACATCTGTTGCTTTGAACTCCATTCTTCGTCTGGATTTGGTGGATCGCGGGCTAGTAGATCCCGACGTGTATACAACGTCGGTTCTGATGCGAGTAGTGTACCGGACGGGGGAAGAGGCACACCAAGCGTTTCCCTAGTCGCCTTGGCGACATACCTACTACTTTTCTTTCCGTGTCTACATTACTTCCCTACGTTTTATAAGGCGCGTTCGATTGAACGCTGAAATTAAACGATCGAGGCTTGACTTGTCTGAAACTTCTGACAGAAGCTTTGGCTTTGCGACTTTGGATCGAGTTGCAAGTGTTATGGCGAATGCCCAATATTGTAATAGTTGCTCACTCAACTTTCCTCTTTGGCGGTCACGTTGCCGTGACATCAACTTACGACGTTAGTACGTCAGGCTGAAACTATAAGTCATTTGCAACTTTCACCTGATTCAGAAGTAGTAAGTATACTCAATGCTTGGTCATTATTAATTGCTGCTTGTCATAGCTAACAAACTGCGAGAAACGACTCAGGTTTTAGGTATTCACTAGACGACCTGTGACCCGTTGGGTCGTCATCACGATCGTTTTCGCTTTCGCAAAAAAAGCAGGTGTTATTTAGCTGGTCATAGACCACACGCTATTCGGCCGTCCTCTGCTGCCGGTCAAGGAGCGGCCCGTACGGTTCACTATCAACAGATTCTTTGCTTCTCTAACGAATATTCAACACCCAGGCTGTAATTGAATTTATTTTATATATTACGTATTTAAGTTGCATTGCCCTTAGAACCGATGAATGAATCATGCCCGTTCTTGAGGCATTGCTCAGTTTAACTTCTGTCTCAAAAATACAATCGAATTAAAGAGCTGAACCATGGAAAGAATGCGGCTGTGCCCTAGTCCCTCGAATTTCATCCCGTCTAAAAGCGAAAATGCTGTTTCAAATACGACACAAGCAAGTAACATGACACAAGTAGATAAACAAGTAACCAAACACGGTTCACAGACTTTTAGTATAATATAGACTAGCGGAAACCGTGGAAACTCCACGGTTGATGAGCGTCTTTACTTTTAAAATGTCTCCGACCAACGTTACTCTATAATAATTCAAGTTAGTTTTGATTTAATGCAGCTCTTCTAACGGAACCCACACCGTCTAAGTTAACGCCACTCACTTGAGGCTGACGAACTCTGTCTAACTCAACAACGTCCGTTTACGTTAAAATACATCGTCTAAGCTAACACCAGCCATACATCCGATGTTCCATGTGAGTCTTAACACATGCCGCACCACCTATTGCCCACATCTCCCCAACGAACTTCATCTAACGTAACGGTGCACCTTACCTAACCCAACACACCTAATCTATCTCGAGCAGCACTCACCATTTACCACTTCTCTATCTAACTTAACGTACCTCGTCCAACTTAACGCTTCTGATCTAACCTAACGTTTCTCATCGAAAATAACGCTAATCATTTAACTTATCGCTCTTAGCCAACCTAACGCTCGTCGTCCATTGTAACACTGGCCATTTAAGCTATTGAAGTTAACGCTCCTCATCCAATCAAAGGCCCCTCACCCGACCAAACGTTTCTATCCAAACTAACACTCATCACTCAACATGGCGCTTTTCATTCATTCTTACGCTTCTCAATTAATCTAACTCCCCTCAGGGGGCATAGGATGGGCCATAGGCTATAGGGTTATGTTAGTTAGGCTCCCCTATCCTATGTTATGGGGAGTAGCGCCCACAGGCGGTTTGTGTAGGTTACATTAGCCATTGGCTGACCTTTGGGACAATTGTCTTCCGTGCCCACTTTGCGTCCTTCCGGAGGCGAATTTTTTTCCTGAACCTTTCAGCAAGTACAGTCTCAAGGCAGCCAATGGCGTGGCAGGTCACAGGCCACAGTGGGAGGGGCGAAGGGTGATGCTCAGTGATGGTGTTGCACTCT
>LQNS02278094.1:63759871-63776725 GCA_001587735.2 Parhyale hawaiensis | reverse complement strand
TTTACTCTCTGTAACATGTGCATAAAATACACAGAGACTCGATATACACTGCTAACACACGAGCAATTTTCACATGCTGCTAACATCGAAAAGAAGTTCAAGTACATCACACACCTTAACAGACGCCTATTATTTATGAAAATTAACTTCACGGCACGTAAATAGTCTATTTGCATAGTGTTTTCAGAGTATGCATCAGAGTGCAACACCGTCACTGAGCATCACCCTTCGCCCCTCCCACTGTGGCCTGTGACCTGCCACGCCATTGGCTGCCTTGAGAGTGTACTTACTGAAAGGTTCGGGAAAAAAAATCGCGGGAATTCATACTTCTACTGATCTTACTTTCATCTGTTCTTCCTTTTCTTTCCCGACTTGCTGTTCTGATGCGAGTTTGTCCACCTTCGTGCATGGGTGCCCCATTTCTATCGACATACTACATGTCCCTTCCTTTAGCTCTCTTGATTCACCATAGATGTGTCTAGGGAAGCTTAAACAACTAGTTTAAGAATAATAATCTAACGCTCTTCATCCGACCTAAAGCTCCTTATTGGACCCAATGCACCTACTCTTACAAACCACTCGTCATCTTACGCTGCTTTATTTAATTTCACTCCCCTCGTCGACACAAACACTCCTCACCCAGACTAACGCTTTTCCTCGAACATTATACTCCTCATGTAACCTAATACATGTCATTAATCATCTAATCTAACACTAATCATCCACCATAACGCCGCCACGGTAGCTGCATGCTTCCGTTCTCAGCTCTAACACCTTGTATCGCTCGTTCGATTCCCCGTGCACACGAGCTCTTTGCAGATCTTGGTGTGCTGACTCGGCAGTTGTGTGNAGAGATGAGGGGGGTGGGGGGTCTCGGGTTATTTGTTCCTTCCGTCAAATTGGCGCCATAGTTCGTAACCCGAGGGCGACTGCGACTACACTTACTTATCTGGGGCCAGTGGGCCTATATTCGCAGCACAAACCAGTGCATGTAGGTTTCCCAGGTGAGGGTGTGGTCTAAGTTGACTTTACCTTTACCTAACGCTCGTCACGTAACCTAACATTCCTCCTCCAATAACACGCTTCCCGTCGAACTAACGCTCCTCGTCTACTCTAGCATTCACAGCTCACACACCAATCTAACACAATTCAGTCTATTTCAACGCTCCTCAGCTAACTTTACGTTCTTCATTTAACCATGTTCTTCATATAACCCAACGCTTGTCAACTAACCGAAACAACTTAACGTACATACTTTCTATTCACATATCTTCAACCGCAGTAGCTCACCTTTCATGACTGCGTCTCGCAAGATCTTCGCTTCCTTTCAATGTCTCATGAATTTTCACTGCTCTCTACATAACTTATTTCATTCATTCAATTGCGAAAGTCCTTTAAATTCTACGGTTGTCCCTTGTTACCTTCACCAAGGAGGTTGTGTTTTTTTGTCGAAGTTTTAATATCTGTCATCAATATAACTAAAAAAAATGTGGACAATTCTTATGAAATTTACAGGACATGTTTGGCATGCCAGTAAAAATATATAATTAACTTTTGGTGACGATCTGTCCGTCTGCATTTTTTCTTGGTAGCATGACTCCAACATTTATGAACAAACCTTCATGAAACTTGCAGTAATTTTTGGGAATATTACGGAGAGCGGGTGGCCGAATTTTTGTGATCAGTCAATCCGTCCGTCAGTCAGTCCGTTAGTCGATGTTTGTTCTTATGTCTACCAGAAAATAACTTTAGAAGTTATGCACTGATCTTCATCAAATTCAAAGGATTTTTTTTTTTGTAATGTTGGAGGGTACAAATGACTAAAGTTTGGTGATGATCAGTTTGTTGGTATCTGTGTTTGATTTTATGTTTTAGTATTTGTTAGAACTTAGCACAGAAAGTTACCAAAGGTTCTACATTAAAATTTCACAAACTGTCATTAACGTCAAGAGGTACGATTGACCAGATTTTGATATTGATCAGAAAGAAATATGGTTTCAGGATCAACATAAATTTTGCATAATCAATGCTTGGCGGAGGTATTAGAGCTCAGAATCTATTTTTTTCATTGTTTATGTATGCGTTAAATAGGCTGTAAACACTAACGCTCACACCTGACCAATTTACCAGTAGCTGGCTTCTGTTAAGCTTTGCAGGTTCTCTCTTACCGGTACTTGATATTTTCCCGCTACTTTTCTTTGATGTATCTGTCTTATCTCCCAATTTCTTTGTAAGTGGGCAGCTAATAACCAAGGAGCTTCAGTAGAGAAGGAGGGAACTTTGGGGCCCAGTTACAGACTTGCCAGCGAGTCAACCAGATCTCTTATGGTTGAGACGCTCATTGGCGGAATAGACGGGGGAGCACTGAGTTTCACGGGGGAGCAGCAGAACAACCGAGTTGCTGATATGCGATTGGTGCTTAAGTGACTGGCTGCAGCCTTAAGAGACTCTTTACTGATATGCGATTGGTGCATAGGACAACTGGCTGACAGCCATAAGAGACTCTTGAGCTTCAACGGGCTAGGTTACTGGCTCCCTCCTTCTCTATAGAAGCTCCTTGCTAATAACTAACTACAATTGTACTGACATAGCCAGGCATTCCATTAGTATTTTCGCAAGAAAATTTGCGAGTTAGTTGGCACGGTTTCGTTTTGCATACGTTCGTAGACAGGATACAGGCAGCTACTGCAAGTATAGCTACTGTACAAAATATCGATAATTTTGTGCGGCGAAATTTGATGACCTGGAAGAGAGCTAGAAGGAGCTGGAGCGTGCGGAAATTCAACATAATAGAAACACCGTTCTTCATTGATACCCCAGACCGTATCATGCATACCAAGCACTGTGGTAAGTTGTGTGAAACAAGTTCAGCGTCTGACACCAAATCTAACGATGACCTAAGAGCAACAGCAGCTGAAAAATACCCCCCTCCCCCCGATCCGTATCAAGCATACGAATCGCAAAAATTACACAGCGCAAAAATATGTTCCAAGCCAAAGCACCAATCTTCTGCCTATGGCCCGAAAGCAGTTCAGTCTTCTTCTCTCCCGAGGTAGTATCTAATATGTCGTAATTTTCCCGTATCTAATTGTGACAGCGTGCACTAGAGGAACCAACAAAGGAAGGAGCAAGCAGAATTATCATCCACTATATAATAAAACACAGTTGTTGGTCGCATGCTTGCTCCAATGTTGGTCCGTCTCCCCGTCACGCAATTAAGAGTTAATAGGAGAAAATTTATGTACTGAAAAACAAGTTGAGATACCATACAGTTTCAGCGCTTGGGGTACCGGTGACGAATATAGCTCTGGATCGCCAGTCTCTGGATCCCCGCTCTCATTGCTGACTGATACCGTAGTAGTTGAATCTTACGCTGAGCAGACGCCTTTTTATATTGAATTTACATCACCGCCAAAGTTCGACGCTGGAGGTTCAACAATCAGTTGGTATCCACAATACGGTGAGCCCTGGGCATTTCCAGTGAATTCCTTTGACTGAACTATACTTTTCTTAGTGCAGCTTAAAGCTTGATCAACTCCAAGCTGATATTCACTCCTTATCTAGCAGGGGAGATATTTTGCTATCGCAAAACTCGTGGTTCTACAGCTTGCATTTCACTAATGGAAGATCAGGCCTGAAGGGATGAGACCCTATAATACAGCAAAACCTTTACTGGGAACCAGAACAATAGAAAGCTCAAGCACAAAATTTTTGCCTTCACGTCGTCGCTGCAGTTGCACTTACTCTTCTGGAGCCAATTATTGCTCTATGCCTGCCGCATGAACCACTGCGTGTGAGTTTCCCAGTGAAGGGTGCAGTCAAAGTTGACTTTACTTTTCCCCAGTTTGCAACTTTGATGAACAGCCTTCATCGGTGCATACAGTAAATTCATTTTTTGGTCAATGGTACTTTCAACTCCAACGATTTTTTTTTTTGCAATTTTGTTTACTTATATAGGTTAAATGAGTCATTTTAAGACTTTTTTCTGGAATAACGTTTTTGGTGCAGATATTTGAGATAATTGACTTTGAAGTTCCCATTGTTATCCTATGAGGGAAAATTACTGGTGCTATTAGAGCCCTGCTAATGACCCCATACGAACCTTACCTAACCTTACCCAACTTTACCTAGCCTTACC
This sequence comes from Parhyale hawaiensis, assembly GCA_001587735.2. Classification (NCBI taxonomy): domain Eukaryota; kingdom Metazoa; phylum Arthropoda; class Malacostraca; order Amphipoda; family Hyalidae; genus Parhyale; species Parhyale hawaiensis. Next base: position 63,772,587 of record LQNS02278094.1, on the reverse strand, counting down.
TTGCCTAACCTTTGCTAACCTTACCTTACCTAACTTAATCTAACCATACTCAACTTGAGCTAACCTTACCTAACCTAACGTTACCTAACCTAACCTTACCTAACCTTACCTTACCTAACTTAACCCTTTCGGTACTGACGGCATCTTCGGATGCCGCATCAAAATTTTGACTATTAAAACCAGTGCGTTGTTTCTTTCTGTGGAAATTTGGACAACACGTTTAATAACCCGTCAGAAGTCAGTGATAGTATTTTATCTACGACAGAACTAATCTGTAGGTGAGCTCCAGTGACTACAATGATAGTGTCTTCTATGAGCTTCTTTTAGAACCTCATAGCAGGAGCGGAGTTTTCGTAGAAAAAGAGTTAACCTAACCTTACTTAACCTTCCCTAACCTAACCTTACATAACCTAACGTTACCTAACCTAACGTTACCTAACCTAACCTTACCTAACCAAACCTCACCTGACCTTACCTAACCTTACCTAACGTAACCATACCTAACGTAACCATACCTAACGCAACCATACCTAACCTAACCTTACCTAACGTAACCTTACCTAACGTAACCTTACCTAACGTAACCTTACCTAACGTAACCTTACTCAACCTTACCTAACCTTACCTAACCTATTTTAGGTATGTCTAGGTTCCTATGTGGTCGCTGGATATTTTTTCCCATTGGGAAACAATGGGAACTTCAAAGTTAAATATCTCGGAAACTAAACATCTGCTCCAAAATCGGCATTCGTGAAAAAAGTCTTAAAATGGCCCATTTTACCTATAGAAGTACACAAAAATGAAAAAAAAAACGTTGGAGTTAGAAGTAACGTTCACTCATTTTGTTTCTTCTATGTACTTTCCACTATCGTCATGGACAGCAATATTCGCCTTCACCGCTTAACGCGTACGGTGACCGATTGATAAGGTTTCTAGGAGCGGTATTCCTTGAAAAGCTGCTTTTTAATTACGGCACCAGCGAGTTTCATTTCTTGTATAACTGACTAGCTGAAACTCAAACAAATTAACTAGCTAACTCTCGAACTCCTTAGCTAGTCTACTAACTAAACTAAGAAACTACTAACTTGCACGCTCTTCCTTGCTGCTAGACTCAGAGATTCTTTCCCATTGGCGCCCAAAGTCAGCCGCCTTAACCGAAAGAAGTGCCCGGCCATGGCTCGTCAATCATGCTGCCTCGTGTCCACGGTTCGCGGGATTATCTTTACCCACCACTTTCTTTGAGCTCGAAATTCCGCCCAAGTTTCATCCCTACTTGGAAGTTCTGAGCCTTCCTTAGCTAAGGTTGAGCCGAGAGGAGCACTCAAACACACATTGTGATTGTATCAATCTCTAATTTCAAAATCTTTTGCGATCTATGTAATAATCTTGATTCGAAGATGGAAAAAAGCACTCGGTACTCGCTATGGCTAATGTATTCTGTGGTTGATGTAATAGTCACGGTTTGGAAAATGAGCGGAGGATTTGTACGCACATTTTTAATGCCTGAATGCCTAGTCAACGTACTGCGTGACCTGCCTTATGGGCTAATCATGGTCCAAATGTGGAGGGAGACACTTGGAACGTTATTGTTTCGCCCTTCTGTTCCTAATGTTTTCTGTAACTGATTCGATGGTTTCTAAAGAATTCATAATAATAACCACCTTGTTATTTCAGAAATAACATTATTTGAAATGCGACCGAAGAGTCGCATTGGCCAGTGAACGCTGCATTCCAGAAATATTTTATTTTGCGTTCATCAGTGCTCAATGCTGTCAAAGAGTTTTGAAACATGGACTTTGTTAAAGATCCAAAAGAGATTGCTCCTTGGTTTGGTCTTGAACACTTTGGCCATTGTCCGTCACTTCCGTGCGTGGATCACAAGTGTGCAAGTGCTTAGCATTGCCTGTTGATGCTACAGCACGAAGCTGTAAACTGTCTTTGTATAGCAAAACAGTTTGAAATGGGTAATATTTTTTTGTGTCTTTGATGAAAGTATCTTTACCAGAATGCATTGTGTCGAATTATAATTTTCCTGTAGTTCGATCATGTTGTAATTCTAAACCAAGCTCATAGTTTCCTAATAAATAAAGTTTCTTTTCGTGTACTAGTACGGTAGTTCACTTTTTCTTCTCTGGAGGCTGCTGGTGTTTCACCGCGTGTGTATTTTTATCTTCACGTACAAATATATTATTATTTCATCGCAGTAAAGTTTGACAGTTAGTTGATTTTCCCTGTCCCTTGAACCGCAGTTATTATTCCTCGATAAACTATCAAGTAAAATAGCTAAAATTTATGCTTCTTCAGAATTGAGCGGGCAGTTTGTGTGATAGTGAAGACTTGGAAAATGCACATTAACTTAGTGATTATTTTGAAATATATTTGCAATAATACGAGAGGAATTCAAAAGCTTTGCGGAAAATTTTTCTCCTAGCAACATGCTGACTCGGCTCCAGCTGCGATACATGGCCCAATCCAGGTTATAACAAGTGGTGGCAATGGTGAGATGGTGACTCTCATTTTTTGTTAATATCAAAATACTAAGAATCATTTTTCTCAAATTCACTATCAAAACATAGGTCTAGTTCTCGTTTTCCCTTCATTCGAAAGCAACACAATAATTACTCATCACACAAACAGCAAAGCGCAGAAAAAGTCATATGCCGTATGCTCACGAACTTCCAGCCATATTGGTACCAAACGCTTCATGGTTATGTTCAAAAGAGACGTTCACCTACCCAAGTACATCATACATACGTCGAAATGGGTAGAGTGAATGCGCGGAGCTGAGTACTATTCTTGGCAGAGCAATACGCTTGCATGAAAGCTTCAGTTTAGGTTAAATATTTCAGCTATTCAGCGAACTATTCGAACTCCCCTCGTTTGAGCCACACATATATACATGACGGCCCTCTTGTTGCGTGTATATATTGTCTTTTCTTTTGCACCGCATTTACTATACTCTCGTTCTTCGAGCTGCCGCTGACAATCTTTCACTTCTGCTCGCCCCTGCTTTCCCTGTGTGCTGGTCCCATGCAAGGGATCCTTGTTTTAGTGGGCAATGTTGCATGCTTTTCTCTCTACCTCTCTGCCGATAATGCTGTGAACAGGGGTGCCTAATTAAACTAGCAGTGCATTAAAATTCAAAGGACGGCATCGGCGATTATAGTACGATGGCAAAATCTATGGTACGATGGCTATTGTCATCGCGCTTACTATGGAGAATGCGATACCATCGCTCCATCGCCATCGGAACCAGAACTCGCCAGTTTTTATCGGCAATGACCTACGATGAAATAACCATCGCCAATGGAGAAAATAGCCATCGCTGATAGCTTAGATACAATTCCATCACACAATCGTTTGATCGTCATCGCCGATGGATTTGTTGCGATGTTCCATCGCAAAATCGTAGTTCATCCGATGACGATAGTCTTCACACCATCGCCATCATATAGGTAATCGGCGATGGCCATCGCGCCAGGCTCTGTTAAAATATACATAATCAGCGCTGCGTAATAATTAGCGTAGTTTATTCATATATACTGCAAACTCTAGATAAAAAATGTAAGACCACTTCAAAATGGAGAAAAAATAACAACGTATTCGTGACAAATAAATAAACTCCTTCGACTAAGGATCAGTAATTCCTAACGGTAAAAGGTGAGGAAAATGAAAAATACCTGCTGTAACAATTTATTAAGAAATGTAGATTTTTGTCAAATAATGAGTTTTTCAGTTGATCGAAATTATATGAACGCAAACAGAAAACGTAGGTAACCTTTCGACTAGGATGTTGAGGTGAGCAAAGTTTGAATTTATTAATGACAACTGCCTCCATTCTTGTTGATGACCTCAACAATTCTTCGGGCATACTAGAAATGAGGGTTGGAGGAATGTTGTTCCTGCTCCTATAGATGGCATCACGAATTCGTTTACTGCCACAAATTGTTTACCATTTCCATAAATATCTCTCGCCACCCATCCCCAAAGATTTTCTATTGGGTTTAGGTCTGGCGAACATGCTGGGTGACGTAAAATAGGGACCCCATTTTCTTTAAAGTAGGTCTCAGTCTGGCGGGCAGCGTAGAGTACTGCATTATCCTGCCGGAAAAAACTTTCATCCCCTTAAAACGAGGGCTTTCCGTCGACAAGGATGATCTTTGTAACATGACGACATATCCAGCAGCTGTTTGACGACCCTGCACCTCCTGAAGCTTCATTGCTTTCCTGTAGGAAAAGGCGCCCAACACCATATCGGAGCTTTCACCACTGTGACGCTTGGAAAAATTTTTCAGAAGACATTCTTTGGCATGCCAGTACCGTTAGAAGCCTACAGGGCTATTCAGATTGAACGTTTTATGACAGAAAATAACACTTTAAACTACTTTTCAGTGTCCCATATTTAGTGCTCTCGAGCAAACTCTAAACTTGCTACTTTGTGACACGGAAAAAAACCGATGACCCATCAGACGCTTTTCGTTTTTCATGCCCTTTTGTCGTAGGTGTCGCATGATGGTAGTCGAACTGCAATCACCATCCGTGAGTGTCTTGATTTGTCTGGAAGACCGTCCTCTTTCTTGAGACACAACACATTTAATTCTTCTCCCTACTCAATGTAAGGGAAATTTTGGTCGGTCTAGCACTATATTTTGATGCTCGGTAACTGTCAGGGTCCTTTAGGAAGTTGCAAATCACAGTTTTAGTAGTGAATCTCATCAGCGATTACACACTGCGACAAACCTTGCTTATGCAGCAGTTCAACAATGCGCCCACATTCCAATTCAAAGAGTTTGCTTGGTTTGGGCGTAGTAACTTCTTCGCACAATCAGTGCAAGCCTGTAACTTATCCGAAACGCCCGAAATTACCATCGAACTAAATATTGTGTGGCCTGGTCTTATAATTTTGATCAACTGGAAAACTCATTATTTGACGGAAATATACTTTTCATAATAAGTTGTTACACGTGGAATTTTTCGTCTTTCTCACCTTTTACCTTAAGGAATTACTGATCGCTAGTTGAAGGAGTTTATTAATTTATTACTCATATATTGTGTTTTTGTTTTACATTTTCAAGTGGTTTTAAACTTTTAATCAGGAGTTTATATATTCCTAGTAAGCTGCTTAGAGAGAGAATAGCGAGAATATTCGAGTCTCGAAGTAACGCTCATAGCAGTTCTTCTCTGACTAGGAAGAGCAAATGGTTTGAGCCCTAAGGATGATGCCACTTCATTGTAATAATATAATTTATTCGAGCTTAAGGGCAGAAGATGTCATTTTCCTGTGAGAAGTTCACTGAGTACGAAAAAAATCAGCCAAGAAAACTGGGGTTTCTTTGAAGAACTTCTTTTCTTCTTCATCTAACAACAGTGCAGGCAATTGACGCAAATAATAATAGCATGATATGTGCATGCATGCAAGAGTGTCTGCAATGAGACCCACCGCTCATGTGCCTTTTAGAATAAGTCTCCGGCCTGCAGTATCGGAGATGCTTAAATCATAGCGCGGCTCTCCTTCCACGCGCGGTTATTTTGGTCTGTTCACTCGACCCTTTTCGGCTAAATTGATTCAAACCGTCGCGTTTTCTTGCCAGGCGCTACTTTTCAAATAAAATACAGAGTCCTGTTCCGGGCCGTCCATTCTGTCGAATTCTCGAGGAAATTCAGCAGCTCTGCAACTCGCCGAAGGGTTCCATTCAAGAAAGAATTNAATAGCATCGAAAATATACCTCATACAATTACACTAAACTTGACTGCCCATTCTTAGTTTTTCTGCCCCAACTGTTCTGCAACTGCGGTATCTCCAGGTTACTTGGAAATATGCGTGCATGTAAATATGGTTATAGTGCTTCATAATAAAAATAGAGCACTATAACCATATTTACATGCACGCATATTTCCAAGTAACCTGGAGATACCGCAGTTGCAGAACAGTTGGGGCAGAAAAACTAAGAATGGGCAGTCAAGTTTAGTGTAATTGTATGAGGTATATTTTCGATGCTATTTATTATCGTACAGATAGAAATACCATGGCAATCAGGCGTGCTATTAGACGTTACCGCGCCACTCGGCTGGTATTGTTTTCCGCGCCGCGCTTTTAAAAGTGCTGTGCCAAAACCAACACGCCTCTTAAAGTGGTGGCAATAATGATAGCAAAATTCAGAATTTTTCGATAACTTAAAAAATACTACGCCATATCATGTGAATTTTTGGCATAAAAACCTTATTTCAACTAGTTATCTATTTCTTATCATAGTTTCCCTAAAAAATATTTGATTAAACTTTTATGATGAAAAGTATAAATTTGTGTTGGAATTTGGGTGGAAATAAAGATAGCACAACTCGGAAAAAATTACATTTCCGCGTTGCTACATCCAGATTAGAGAAGAAGAATATCAAAACAAACCGCGTCGCCATATTGGGCAGTTGCTCCCCACCGTTTAACCTCTATATTTGGAAATAAACCCATTTCTTAGCATGGGAAGACAGTGTGGGTTATCTGAAAAGGAAAAGGGTCAAATAAGCGCATTAAATGAAGAAGGATACACTATATCTGAGATTTCTAGTAAGGTTAGCAGATCTAGAAAGGTGGTAACTAACTATTTGAAGAACCCCGAAGAATACGGAAAAAAGAAGTCTCCTGGCCGCCCTTCAAAATTGAGCCCTACAGCCCGCCGCAGACTTCTCCGTGAGGCGTCTCGGACAGGAGAGGGGTCCAAAAAGCCTGCAAGCATCCCTGCAATTTAATGATACACCGAGAAGAGTGCGACAGATCCTGGGTTCATCTAAGAACTTCAGTTATATGAAGAGAAAAACTGCACGAGCACTCACGAAAGCACACAAGGCAAAACGCGAAGAATGGGTTCGAGAAAAAGTGCAATTGAACCATGAAAATTGGTCTAATGTTATTTTTTCCGATGAAAAAAAGTTTAACCTAGACGGACCTGACGGTTCTCAATACTACTGGCATGATCTTAAAAAGGACGACAAAATTTTCAGCAAACCACCTTCTGGTGGCAAATCCCTTATGATCTGGGGAGCATTCTCCATCAAAGGCAAGGCGAGTATGGTGATGATGGAAGGTAAACAGAATGCTCAGAAGTACACAGAGGTCTTAGAAACTAGTCTTCTCCCCTTTCAAACTGATAAACATCAGCAAGAAGCGGTGTTCCAGCGAGATAATGCCACCATTCACACAGCGAGGTTGACCACAAATTGGCTTAATGCCCATAATATCGCCACTTTAGCTAGGCCTGCTAAGTCACCCGATTTAAACCCAATTGAGAATCTTTGGGGATACTCTCACGGCATATTTACGCCAATGGGAGACAATTTCAGGATAAAGAAAGCTTGTGGCAGACCATAAATGAATTCTGGGAGGCTATCCCTGAAGAAATGCTCGCTAATTTAATTAATTCTATGAATAACCGATGTGTACAGGTGTTGCAATCAAAAGGCAACGCTTGTAAGTATTAAGAATTATGTTTTTTTTGCTTTCACTGTTTTCTAAAATACAATTTTTTCCATATGCGCTATCTTTATTTCCACCCCATTTGCACCCACAAACTATTATTTTCGTGGTAAAATTTTGAAAAGACAATGAATACAATGATTATAAGGAATAGGTAACTAGTTAAAGTAACATTATTCAGTTAAAATTTCAACTATATTGATGCAGTATTTTTAAACTTACTACAAAATTTCAGAATGTACTATCATTTTTTAATTGTCACCACTTTACCCGCGCTTCAGAGGGAATAAGGGCAGGTTTCGTGGGGTAGGCTGTCTTGCGTGCCCGGGAAGGAGTTCTGTTTTAATAGCAAGACTTCCCTCAGTGGAGGGATGTTAGCTCACGGGACCTATATGCAGTATCAAGTCCGTCTCCAGACGTTGGTTGTTTGTCTGTCGTACAGTACTCAGAGCCGCTTCAGACTTCCGTTCTGGAGCGACTAACCGTTGACTCTGCAGTGTAAGCCATGAAAAATGCCCCGGCCAGCCCAGAGCTATTTATAATAGTGATCTTGACACGAGGTGGGTTGACTTAGATGTGAAAAATGCCATAACTCTTGAGTGGCCATAAAAAATGATGGCGTTGAAATTTGCTCTCACCGCAGCTGATGGTCTAATGAGACTAGGCGTACCATTTGTTTTCACCCTTCAACTAGAACGCCTCGTGGCGTGAGATCATCACCCGTGACGGGGGCAAATTCAACGCCGTCATTTTCGATGACCAGCTTACTAAAGAGTGTTGGCATTTTTCATATCTAGGTTAACCCACCTGACTCCCTGCAAAAAAAAATTACTGTATATGAACATTGCACAATTCCTTCTTCCTCTTTTTGAGTGGACGGACGAAAAAATCTATCAATATACCGGTATACCTAAATCTTCAACGAAAACATCACCTCTCTCACTTCGTTCGCGAGTGATAAATATGATGTTGATACTTTCATTCAACACCATCAATTAATTGCTTTATCCACTTCTGCAGCTTCTAGTATGATAAAAAGTAGAGGTACTTCAGGCGTCTTCTAGTTTGAGATTTCAAAATTTTATCAAGTCGACGGCCCCATCGCCACTCGGTAGATGAATATCTCGTATCTAATCGTCCCCATAGGGTTGAATATATTAGATTAGATTAGATAGGCGGCAGTTGACGAACCAATAGGCCCATTCTCAAAGAGACACCGAAACTTACGCCCGGCCCTCTATGAGCAATTGCCATTATGTTAGTAGGATATATAAGACTGGGGAAAAGAGAAGAAAAAAAGAGGAGGGAAAAGAATCTCAGCAAAAGAGACGATCATGAATGCACAAAATCATGATCAATAGCCGCTGATACGTGGAGTTAAAGATATCAGACAGTGCAACTGGAGCAGAAGAGAGAAGAATACGGATTTAGGAAGCCTCGGAGGCTTTGGCCGTTAAGAGTGTGCGACTGCTGGAGGAGGAATCCTTAGCTTTGGGGGATGTCTTTTACAATGTATGTCAACACGATTTTTAAACGCGTTGACTGATTCCGCACTAGCAACATCGGAAGGAAGTCTATTAGAAATGCTGACTATGAAATACGGAGAACTGCTGATTTAAGGTCGTTTGTGCTTGAGTTTTTGACCGTTGTTTCGCAAGCGATCACTGAGGTCTCTTTCAAAGAGTCCCGTTGTAGGAACGTCGTTGAAGCTTTTGTTTCTGTTAGTTGCCCCCTGAGTCGGCTTTGCTCGAGAGAGTTCAGACCCAGTTGCTTTAGACGACATTCATACGGCTTGTTTAGCAGCTGAGGTATAAATTTCGTTGCTCTGCGTTCGATTCTTTCCATGTTACCGATATCTTTGCAGAGATGTGGCGACCAGAAATAACCTGCAAATTCTAAGTGTGGCCGCACTAATGCCTTGTACAGGGGAACGATGAAGTCCATGGACTTGAATTCAAAATTTCTGGTGATGAATTAGAGTACTCTGCTTGCCATTTTCGCTCTCATGTCAACTTGCTGACAGTTCTGTAGGTTGTTTGTAATAGTGACTCCCAAGTCACGTTGTTGGGTGACAGGAGCCAATTCCGTCCCATTCATTTTCAGTGGAATTGAAGGATTCACGAGCTCTACGTGCATAACTGAGCATTTGTCGATATTAAAGCTCATCTGCGACATTGTGCTCCATTCCATGAGGTGGTCAAGGTCTTGTTGGAGCTCGGCTCTTTTCGTGATGACATAGTTTTGCATCATCCCAAAATTTACTGATTTTACTACGGATGTTAAGATCGAGATCACTGATGTAAATTGAGAACAGAAGTGGGCCACGCTACCTTGAGGAACCCCTGATGATACCTGCGTTCAGTCGCTCGTTTCTCCTTCAAGCTTCGCTCGCTGCTGCCGACCCGTAAGCCGTGCCCCGATCTATCGTAAGTAGTCTCCCTGGATACCATGGGCTTCCAATCTTTTCATTAGCCGTTGATGGGGAACTTTATCAAAAGCCTTTTGGAAGTCTAAATACGCAAGGTCTACACCCTTTTCTTCATCTTTAACATCCGCAACTTTTGAGGAAAACTCCAGAAGGTTTGTTAAGCAGCTTCTTCCATTTCGGAAGTCATGCTGGGAGTCGGATATGAGCTGATGCATCTTCAGGTGGTCAGTGATCCGCTTTTTTCAGGAGGCGTTCGATTGTTTTGCTGACGATCGATGTAAGACTGATTGGTCGATAGTTGCTGGGGCTTTTCTTGACCCCCTTCTTATGTATGGGCATCACGTTAGCTAGTCTCCACTCCTGCAGAACTTTTCCCGTTCTCAGAGACCGGTTAAATATTTCGAGCAGTGGCTTCACGATGACTGGAGCCATTTCTCGTAGTACACGGGGAGTAAGATTATCTGTGCCAGTGTGTTTGTACACATTTAGGTGGGTCAGTGCTTGAAGGATCTGGATCTCCGAGAAAACACATGTTTTTATAAGAGCAACTTGCTTTGGTGCTAGTTCAAGAATATTCGTAACATTTTCAATAGTAAACATAGAGATAAAATAGCCGTTCAGGATTGTGGCTTTGTCTCTTAGGTCATTGGTGATTGAACAGTCTGGTGCAACCAATCAACAATTTCTATATTATTATATCGCGGGATGTTTCAATAAGCAATAATCCCTGTTGGCGCTACTTTCGGTATAATTATTTCTCTAGCATAAAGTTCTCTTCACTAACTTTTCTCGTTGTTGCCTTGTCTCCCATCTGCATTCGTTACTCTCGAAGCAACTTCTCCCCTCTCTTTGCCAGTTCTTTAATTAACAACAACAGCTTTTTTTCTGATTCTAGCAACTAGTTATTCATTCCCCGCAGTTTCTCAGAGTTCAGCCATTAATGTTAATGATAGGTATTATGTATAGAGCAGGTGAGCTATTCGCATCATTGTGTGTGAATAAAGGCTTGCCTTTTACACTTCACTTTTTTGTATTATGTTTCAGCAGTGCTTCAATAACGTGGTTTCTGGCATTTTTGACAACCCAATCTATCACTACATCTTTATAATACCTACTAGAGTCATACGTTACACATACAGACAAGTGAAAAATCTTACCGCCTACAGTTATTTGAATAACTCGTGAGTCTTGGCTCTAAGAACGTGACTTTTCATTGCTTACGTTTATTATTCTTATAGTATTTTATTCACAGAGAAGAGGAGATGAGTGCAGTTCTTACTGCATGTATTTCATATATAGTAGTCTTAGAGCTAAGAACTTGATAGTTCAGAGCGCATGCACAATATTCGGATTGTAATCCACTATAAAATAACTAGTGGGTCCGTGCCTGAAAAAAAAAATCAGGCAATAATCGGTATGTATGCTTAATATATACCGGAGCGGAATTCTCCTCTTCTCTGTCTTGCTTCTTCATTGATCTTTTGACGTACTCTCATCCTTAGGTTTTTTATTCTCCATTCTCCTTCTTTCACGTGCTTCTCAAGTATTGACAGTAAAATCTTGAGTAAAACACTACAATAAACTTAACTGCAACTCCAGTCAGATTATATACAAAGTGGGAGAACCGTAGCCATGATACAGCCAAACTCAAATATCTGCTTCATTGAAGTGCTGAAATTTTGGCCTATGAAACGAAAGCTGCTTCGTTAAAGAAAGACAGTAAGCTAGAAAAAATAATTGTCTATTGCACTTGAAAAATCATCGGTTCGTGAGTGCTTCGATCATCTACCGAAGTTATACGTTGTGACCTGAGAGAAATTAGGTATAAAATCAGAGTCCAAAAGAGCAACAAATTTATTGTTTCGATTTCAAAAAGTATTTCAACGTTCAAGCAAGAAGTGCCTTTAGATAAAGCGATAAGGATCCCACTTTCGCCATCTTCTGCAACCTGGTCATCGATCTCCATGGCAACGCAACTTGATTATGAAATCTACAACGTGGCCTATTTTTCGCTTATTTCCTTCAGATGCGGACACGAAATATTGTATATTTAAATAAATATATAAACAAATTAATGAATAAATGCACGAAGCCTTTTATTATGTAAGGATACACAGTTGTTAGTCGCTCCGCCCTTGCTTGCTCTCTTGCTCTTTTGGTTGGTGCGTTGTTGTGCGTGCTTCCATAGAGGATTTCTCAAAAAGAAGTGTAGTGAAGGCTCGAGGGAAACATTTTTGAATAATGCTTATACCATATTGTTCCTTCAGTATTTGCTAATCATTTTCTGTAATTGGAGTGCTAAAGAATTTTTTTATTGGATAAATCTGAGTTTTATTTTGAAACTGTATTTATGCTCCACCCTGTAGCTTCTAAAATATATAGTCAAAAGAGGAAATACTGCATTTTCTGAATCTCGCTTCGCTTTCGAAACTAACTTGGTGCTTTTTGATATGACGATGATGATTCTTTTTCTGAGCGTGGTAGATGTAAAGCGATATATATATTTATAGAGTTTTTGATCTTGTCGGGCATAAGCTATGTCGCATATTTTTAGCTGAATTTTTTCTTAGCAGTGCAAGAAGCTCAGTCTTGGTTGGAGTTTTTGTTTCTTTTGTGCATAATCTCTTTAGCTTATGCTTCCTTTAGCTGAATCTCTTCGATGCAGTTGGAACTCACGCTGAGCAGACGCCTCTTTATATTAAACTAGTGGACCCGTGCGTGAAGAATTCACGCAATAACCTATAAGTTTGCCTAATGCCTCTAGGCCGGTGCGGAATCTCCTCTTCTCTTATTTGCTTCTTAATTTTCTTCTTTTCTTCA
>LQNS02278094.1:63740793-63753957 GCA_001587735.2 Parhyale hawaiensis | reverse complement strand
TACACGAAGTCTTCACTGATCGCGTCGAGTGAAAAGTAGCTTAAATAACCATACATGTCACCACACATTTCCCTAGTATTAGGTAGCAAACGGTTATCCAGAGCGACAATGTACCTATACTGATCCATTGTACCTTCACCATTCTCCAAGCGACTTACTCCCCACACCACGATTTTTTGAGGCTTAAAGGTAAAGGTAAAGTCAACTTAGACCACACCCTCACCTGGGAAACCCACATGCACTGGTTTGTGCTGCGGATATACCCACTGACCCCAGAGGAGTAAGTGCGGCTGCCGTCGACCACGGTTCACGAAGAACTATGGCGCCAATTTGACAGAAGATTCAAATGACCCCCACCCCCTCAACTTTGAGGAGGGCAAGTTCCGCCACGGTGCTCTGCACGCACAACTGCCGAGTCATCACATCTAGATCAGTAAACAGCTTGCGTGCCTGGGTTGGCCTCGAACCTGCGAGCAATACAAGGTGTTAGAGCTGCGAACATAAGCATGCTGCTACCTTTGCGGTAAGCATCGTGATTGTACGTATGGAGATTAATCTCCTAATCTGCCTGCCGGATTACTGTCTGCACAGTCATCAAGTACTGTATTGGAGAACACAACCTGAACGGTACTTGGCACTATTTAAATACTGATATGACTTTTGGTGCTAATACCGTAAGCTGAGCAATCAGGAAAGCTATGACATGGAATTATTTTAATCAGAATGTACCCGTAGTTCGTTGGTAAATCTGCATATTTTCTAATGCCATTGCGATTATATAACAGATTTATGCCTCCTTTTGCATAGTATAACGAATAACTGACAACTGTACCCCTCTTGCCTCTTTCCACTTATCAGAGTTTCACTTAACGGAGATCGCCAAGTAGTTAAACTTCAATAGGATGACCGAACGCAGACAGATATTGAGGAAGGGTGGTGAAGACCTCATTGATCGATCCCGCTCAGGCAAAGCTCGAGCTATCACTCGCTCGACTGTCAAAAAACCTCGGCAAATGATCCCAGATTAAAAATGACTCAGCTTACGAAAGGAAAAATTATCGCTGTGGCAAAGTGTCCGTAGTTTCGGTGGAAAGGGCGAGACCCTTGTAAAGAATCCAGGGAACTTTTCGGATGCAGAAGCAACGTGAACAGCGCTGTCGTCTTCTTAACGATTCGAAGAGCCATGCGAATCGTATTGACATTTCCCCAGATTGAAATATTTCAACAGTGGATCCAGTCGTGAACAAGCAGAATAATTAACCGCGATGTTAACTTCGGCAATGACGTCTAGGGGGTATCTTTTATATGATGCAGCAACAAACTATTCTGATGCATGACGGGCTCTGACTGGGTCAGAAGACTATTGTATGCACCCACCTCAAGATATCCGATGCTATGTACGTCCATTTGAAATGTGTTTTGCTTTGGGATCTACGAAGTTGGTTCGGATTTCTTACCTCGGTAACCTCAATTCTTGCAGTTTTCACTGGCTCTCGTATACCTAGAAAATTGCATCAGCGATACCCTGAATTGCCGCCCATTACCTCCTCAGAACTTCTCGCTCCTCAGATTAAGTCTACGTGCCTCCACTCTCTCTCTCTCCCCATCTCTCGTCTTCATAGCAAATTAGACAATGTTACCGCTTTTAGAAGCAAGCCGAGTTTGCCCGCCACTTTTCCTTTTTATGCTACCGTAGCCTTTTCTATTCTTCGCGTCTTTCTTTTGAGAATGAGAGCTTTCTATGGCGAGGCTGTAATTAAACGGCAAGTTAACGTGAATGCCACCTCCGAAAAACTGAAAGAAAGCCGCGGGACTCGAGACCGGAATAAAAGATGATCGGGTAAATTGGTGGCATATTTCCGGCCTTCTCGTCAACGGTCCCAAACTTTTGTCCTTGTGACCGGCCGCATGGGACCATTTTCTGGAACGCTCTTATGTGCTCTCAGGCCGAGCTATAATTAAACTGCGAGTCATCTTAAGCGCTCTATCCTTAACAAAAACCTGAAGAGGTCCGCTTGACTTGAGAATAACCTCAAACTGAAGAAGACTGGATGGGTTTTGCAGATACGCTGGTGACCTAATTTGTTGAGTGACATATTTATTGGACGATCAGATAATCACTCAAAAACCTAGAAATTCGCATTTCAATGTAGGAACTTGTTACTCAGGTAAAGTTTCGCTACTTTGGTGCCCGCGGTATATATTCATATGAATATAAATACATAAGTCTTCTCATAGCGTTTTAATGAGGGGAAAAATTCATTTAGAGCTGCACAGTTTTTATTTTTCATGGTCCCATGATTTGTTTCATAATATTATAATAACTCGAGATATTTATATCCATTATTTACCACTCTATACTTAGGTATATCTGCTGAAAGATTAAATGCAATGTCAAGTGTTTCACCTTGAGTCAAGAAGCAAAAAAGTTTGAATAATGAGCACTGAAGAATGACTCTTTACATTTGATGACTAGAGTTCTAAAGAGTCGTGCCCAAGGTCCCTCTGCCGCGCCATCAGAAGCTGCTCAGGAATTAGCGACGGCAGTTGGCAGGCGAATCCTGGCTAATGGAACGGGAAAACTTTCAAATGAATGTCTGCGAATAAGAAATGACCTCATGCAGTCGTTCAGTATAAGGGAGTCGTGCAAATTTAAGCATTTTTGGAATTATTTGGCTGTTTCTTCGCTTACTACATGTTCGTTCCTTGCCTCCTCAGTTCAGACCGCATCAGAGGCTGTGAGCATAAAGGCTTAAACCAGTGGTTCTTACCTGCAGGGAATTCCCGAACGGTAGCGAATGGCGGAGTTGCCAGGTGGGGAAATTCGTGCTTCTGTTTCGACCCAGAAAAAATCGTTAGTTTTTTAAAATCTAATACAGTGCATAAAAAGTTGACTTACGTCACAAATCACAATCATATACAGACTATTTTATTATTAATAATAACAATAATAATATCCGTTTCCAATGCTGCAGTCATAAATTTCAATTTATTACTTTTGTATCACATGCATGTCGACGTATGTAGTGAAAAAGATAAAATAATACCCAAATAAATTTCAATGCCAACAGAAATGGGTCCGTTGCAAGTAGACACCCATAAAACAGATACTTAGGCTATAGCTATTTGAAAACATTCATTCGTGACTTCACAAAAGATTTTCTCTTATTGTTCTCTCTTTCTCTTATTATGCGTTTTTGCTGCCTGTGTTGGAGTATTGCTCACCGCTCTGGGCTTCAGCTGCTAACACTCACTTGCGTCTGATGGACCGACTTGTTAGTTCAGCCAGCAGGCTGTGCGCTGATAATGATCTAGTGAACCTGTCCCACAGGAGAATAGTAGCAGAGCTATGCATGTTTTATAAAGTGTACAATAATGAGAGGCAATGGTTGTATTCTTCTCTCCCTGCCCTCAAGATTTTTGGAGAGAGACTCGTGCTGCATGCGGAGCGCACTCTTTCACTTTGGAGGCTGTCAGATGTCGAACTAATCAGTTCTGTCGGTGCTTCGTGCCCTGGTCGGCTAAGGTTTGGAATTTGTTGCCGGCATCNATTCTTCTCTCCCTGCCCTCAAGGTTTTTGGGAGAGAGACTCGTGCTGCGTGCGGAGCGCACTCTTTCACTTTGGAGGCTGTCAGATGTCGAACTAATCAGTTCTGTTGGTGCTTCGTTCCCTGGTCGGCTAAAGTTTGGAATTTGTTGCCGGCATCGGCTTTTGGTCGTGTTGGCCTACAGGCGTTTAAGTCAGCTGTTAATGTTTTTTTGCTGGATTTCCTTTAGCAGCGTTTTGGGCTTCCCGGTGTTGCGGGATGCTTCATTTGGGTTGTGTTGCCTGTCCGTGGGAGCTCAAGCGTGAAGTTTTAGTAATAATCATAATAAAGTTGGTAATAAATCTAACATGCTAGTGGACCCGTGCGTGAAAAAAATCACGCAAAAATCGAGATGGTTGCTCAATATAGACCACTGCAAATCTCCTCTTCTCTAACTGCTTCTTCAATTTCTTCATTGATCCTTTGTCGTTCTCTCATCCCCAAGATCTCTCTTCTCCATTCCCCTTCATCTTGCACGTGCGTCTTCCATATTGACGGGGAGAAGTTAAATCTTGAGTAAGACACCCAATTGTTAGCGTACCGAAGCCATGATACTGTCTTTCAAACTGAAATATCTACTTCAAGTGCTGAAATTCTGGCCTACGAAGCAAAACCTGCTCGTTATAGAAAGACGAGCTGGATGACACAATGGTCTACTTCTCTGTGAAAAAATAATCACTTCGTGAGCGCCTCGTTGATCATCTACTGAAATCACACAATGTGACCTAAGACAAAGGTTTATGAAATCAGACTCCAGAAGCTACAAATATACCCATTTGTTTAGATTTCAATAAGTGTTTCATGCAAGAAGTGCGTTCAGATACAGGGATAAGGATCCAACTTTCAGCATCTTCTGCAGCCTGGTCATCAATCTCCATCAAAACGCTACATAATTACAAAATCTGGAATATGGCCTATTTTTCGCCTATTTCCTCAAGAGGCGGACACGAAATAGATAAACATAAGAAGCGTTTTATTAGATTAGGATGAAAACTGAATTGAAGGCCGTAAAATGGCAAAAAAAAAAAAAACTTACATCTACGTACTAAACACTACACAGGTTAAAATTGAATTGGGCAAAGACCGATTTCGGGTGGGGAATGGAGAGTTGGCTCACTAAAAAGTGGGGAATTGAAGAAAAAAGGTTAAGAACCACTAGCTTAAACTGTGAATATAAAATCTTACTTGGCGTCTCTCCACAAGCTGATGAAGTGCCATAGGGGGTAACACTAAAATGCAGAGCCCGTTAGCTTTTAATGTTGACAATTTTTCTCGTAAGAACACTAGGGTAACATGTCTAGTACCCGTCCACCATGCTAGTAGCCGTCCACTTGGCACTAAAAAACTTCGTGTGTGAAAACTAGCAGTACTAGAAAGCCGTACAAAGGCTTAAGCTGTAGACTAAATAGTGCCGCACCATCCCTGAGAATGACTGGCTTAAAAAATAAAACAAGAAGAAATGGTGGTGGTTTTCACATTTTTTCCAATAAAAACATGACAAATGTGAAAACCACCACCATTTTTTCTTGTTTAATTTTTTAAGCCCGTCATTTTCAGGGATGGTGCGGCACTACTTAGCCTACAGCTCAAGCCTATGTACGGCTTTCTAGCACTGCAAGTTTTCACACAGGAAGCTGTTGAGTGCCAAGTGGACGGCTACTAGCATGACGGACGGGTACTAGACATGTTACCCTATTAATTCCGTCCTCAAAAATTGATTGTATCAAGTCAGGGCTACATTAAGAGTCAATGCATGCCAGAGGTAAAAATTACGGGAGGGTCCATTCAGCCACGCAAATGCTTTACTTTATACTAGACAGTGGGAAGAAGTTGCATTTGCAGCAAATTTTGCAGGAAAGATCTAAGCCAATTTTTCTTTGATTACTTCCAGCAACTGAACGCAACTCCATCCTAATCCGGTCTTTCCTTGTAGCACTTCACTACCCGGCTGTGATTATAAAAGCGGCGTAGAAAAGTGTTCTGAATTTCTATCGAAGTTTAACTCTGGAGCTACTATCGCAACACTTTCGCAGAAAGTGTATTTTTAATCTTCCCTTCATTCTATGTAATTTGTTAGTGATTTTACCCCGCAAGATTTTACCTCCAAGCGGCTGTACCAACAACTGCACGTTACTTATAGCGTGAAATGTCGCGTCAAGATTGACTTTCTGGTAATTTTGTCTCGTCAGATTCCTTGAGGATGTCGCTCGTGTGCATACGCCTTTAGTCTATAGTCATTTTGCCCGTTGCCTTGAGAAGCGATTATGGCCGGCAGGAGAGCCCCTAACCCTTGATGTCAAGACGTAGGTTAGTGCTAACACTGTTAGTTTTTTATTTCATGTTGAAACTGTGCTGTATCTGGTCTCATTCCAACGAAAAAGATCTTAAGCGTAAAATAGAGCAATATTTACCTCCGCCAAGGAGGTTATGTTTTCGTCGTGTTTGTCTGTCTGTCTGTTGTCTCTTGTCTGTCTGTCATCAAGAAAACTCAAAAAGTTATGAACTGATTTGGATGAAATTTACAGGGATTGTTAGGTATGTTAGGAGGAACAGATGATTAACTTTTGGTAAAGACATGTCCATCCGTTTGTTTGTTTGTTTGTCTGCCTCATTTTTCTTGATGCCATAACTCAAAAAGTTATGAATGGATTTTGATGAAATTAACATGAATTGTTAGGTATATAACAAAAAGTATATGACCAAATTTTGGTAATGATCCGTTGGTTCGTTCGTTCGTTTGTCACTGTTTTTAATTTTATGCTTGTTAGCATAATAACTCAAAAAATAATGAATGGATCTTTATGAAATTTATAGGGTTTATTAGTAATGTTAAAACACATAAATGATCAAAATTTGGTGCAGATCGGTTTGTTCGTTTGTATGTTTGACTTATGTTTGTCATAACTTTTGTTAACACTATAACTCAAAAAGCAATGAACGGATCTTCAAAAAAGTTGAACAAGGTGTTATTGTCACAGCACCCGTGTGGACCGGGCCTAACTGGTGGACTAGCGGATGTGGGCGATGTCCATGGGCCAGACGAACGCGCAAGCGCTGCCAGAAGGATATAAGGACACTCCATGATGTACAGCTTGCTGTATTTCGACTAAGTACAGGTTGTGTCTCGGTACCTATTGTAACGTAGGTACATGGTATAGCTAGACAGGTGGAGTCTAGTCTTGACGAGCTGATGTGTATCTGAGCTGTGGGCTCCGAGGTAACTGGGCGAGCCCTTTTATAACCTACGCAACATCGCGTGACTATCACGCGATCATGAAACATCAGATCAGCATTTCCGGTTGGTGAACGGACGGCGTCACATTATTAATATAAAAAGGCACAAATGATTAGATTTTGGAGTTGATACAAAGACAATTATGGTTTCAAAACCAATTTTAATTTTTTGCTACCGTTGCCTCACTTGGCGGAGGTATGCGCTCTCAGGGTGCTCTAATTTCTTATGTTATACTTCTGATACTGGACAGTTGTACCCGAACGTCATGGTGAGTTCGTCGGTCGAGGGCGCTATGGGCCAACGCAGTGTGGTAACTACTGCGGAGGGCCGCAATTGGCGTGTGCATGGGTAAAAATCAAAAGTTATGGCCAGATCTCTGTGAATTTACAGGGAATGTTAAGTATGTTTGGAGGAACAGCAGATGATTAACTTCGGTTAAACCCTTTGTTTGCTTATCTGCCTCTTTTTCACTGTCACACAACTTACGTGGTTATGGATTGATCTTCATTAGATTTGCCTGCAGGATATGTTGGAAATATTAGAAAAAGAGCAGCTAACCAATTGATTTTGATGATCTGTCGCGCCCTAGGTTTCTTTGTCTCTTTGTTTTATGGTTGACGGACACAACTAAAGAAGTTACTGATGGATTTTCAGGAAAATTAGAGAAATTGTTACCAAAGTCAAAAGGCGCAAATTAACTTATTTTAGCGATGATACAGAGGAAATATCTGAAGACCAGTTTGAATTTTTCGTTAACATTGCCTTGCTTGGTGGAAAAAGTATGCGGTCTCAGAGTGCTTCTCTAGTACTACAATTTTTGGGTATGTACGCAAAAACACACACTTCCTCTATCAGTATATGAAAATAGTATAGGAACTATTTATGTCATCTCTATAAATATTTGCCCTTTCTATGTAACCATTTTTTACCCGAAGTAGCCCGCGATGTCGGAGAAGTTCGACCAAAGGATACCACTTGTAGTATTCGGTGGTATGTGGTGCTCACTTCGACAGTAATTTCCATTGTGGCAGTCTTCTTTCACTTTCATTTACCAGAATCCGCCCGACCAAGGATCTATTTTCTAGGCTGAACCAAATTCTGGTAACCACTAGGTTCGTCCCTCCTGTATTACCCGGAGTCGCGCCACACAGGACCTCATACGAGTTATCGTATAGCCTCGGTTTGGCTCTTCGGGTGCCTCTGATATACTGCTCACTTAGCTTTCTTCTTTCGCTCTCTTTACTGCTACTCTTGATATTATTTTTGTTTGCTGCTCTACCAGTGCTGTGCAGGAGGGAGTTCGAAGAAGCGGTGGCTTCGGATTGATGGGGCAGTGGCTCGGGATTAAAGGGTGGTGGCTCGAGGCATATAATTTGAGTGATTGCAATCAATCTTGGGAACCAAATCAACATTTATTAGTATTTATTTTTTAATCTAAGAGAAAACTATTGGGTGTTTCATCTGTTTAAAGTCAATATTTAAAATATTTTCTAAAATTTCATTATATATCTCAATACTAGGACTTATCATTAGTATTTGGGACATACTGTACATTCAAGGTATCAGCCCTGGTCATTACAAGTCCTCTGTACCCCACTGCGCTCTACCTCTTCTTTCGCGGCTCGCTGGCTCTATGGCCTTTATAATACAAGTCCTTTTTTCCTTTCTTCTGATCACAGTTCCCTATGTGGGTGAGGAGGTCTGCTCTATATGATGATGATGCGATTTTATTTGCTTCAACTTCAGTACTGCAAGAGAAGGAGCAACTTGAGCACTTAGCCTCGATTTCATTTCTAGCTGCTTCGCCTCTCTGATCCAGGACGCAAGCATACCCTGAGAGCCTGGAAAAAATACACCATTTGCCTGCAAAATGAGTCCAAATCCTCTGGGTTAATTGGTTTCGTTTGGCAATGTTGTTAAAAGTTTCCGAGTTTTATCGTCAAATCCTTAAAGGCAGGGATGTAGGCGGGTCCCTTGACAAGGTCATTATGGAACTTTTTGGAAATTTCTCGAGACTGTTTGTCAGTGTGGTACGAATGATAAGCATTGTTTCGTGCGACGAAAACGCTTTGTGAATTTTTATCGCGGTTTCGCATGTCTTTGGTTATTAAAAGGCGATTACGTTATGTCGTTACTGCCGAAAGCATGTGAACATTTTGGTTTAACGCCTCAGCGGATTTTTTTTTATAATTGGTGTGAAATTGAATCCATTTTTTCTTTTATTGGAGGAAAATAATGTACAGTTAGATATCGTGTATCTAAATGCGTCTTAACAAGTTGAAAATAGAAAATACTGCCCTAACAAAATTTGGCATCTTTTAAGAGCCATATCAGTGCCGTATTATAGAGCTGCAAGTAAGCCGATTTAGGAACGAAGCAAGGTCGTTTTATGTTCGCTCTATCATGTTTTTCGGATATCCAATCCTGGGTTATGGAAAGCAGCGCCCCCAGGGGGAACATGCAGGTTTAACTTAGCCGTTAGCTTGGCCTTCGGGATGTGTGTCTTTCGTTGCCCACTTTGCTTCCTTTCGATTTAATGCTCCTTCTGATATAACTTTCGTCTGTTCTTCCTCTTCTTTCCCTACTTCCTGTTCCCATGCGCGTTGATTCAGTGTGGAACACCGTCGTGCATGGGTACCACATATCTATCGGCGTAACACATGTCTCTTCCGTTTCCTCTCTTAGAAAGCTTAGTACTTATTTAGGGAGGCTTAAACTATCTTACACTAACTACTACTGCTATTTTTGAGATGTTCTGGAACGGCCCAAGCAGTGCACCAAAAATAGTCGTTACTACCAGCCGCAGCTGAGTTACCACTCCTGGCACTAGCTACCTTTTGCGACGCATAATCGATTATTGCCGACCAAGCAGCATGCCTAATAAACACACATGCCTCGATTCTACTGACCTCAAATCAACCGATTTTGGAAGCGATAGAAAATTTGTAGGTCTCGCGGTGCGGAATTTGGTTATTTAGTGTGGGTCGGGGTGAGTTGCGACGTCCCGCGGACAGGGTGAGTTGCGACGTCCCGCGGACAGGGTGAGTTGAGACGCCCCGCGGACAGGGTGAGTTGAGACGCCCCGCGGACAGGGTGAGTTGAGACGCCCCACGGACAGGGTGAGTTGAGACGCCCCGCGGACAGGGTGAGTTGAGACGCCCCGCGGACAGGGTGAGTTGAGGCAAAAAAAAAATCTGGAAAAATATTTTTTTTAAATGGATAACTACAAACCCTATACAAAAACTGACTCATAAAAGATGGTTAAAGGGAAGAGGAGGAAATTTTGGTAGGGTTTCAAAATTAACTAATCTCATCCCACAACTAAAAGTATCTTAACTCACTCCGACCGACGCTACCATCTGTTATAGCGCATATTTACAGTGGCTACAGTACAAGTATTTCTAACTGTTAAATTGGATAGTGAGCTTCAAAGTATGCACTGTAATTACCTCCGCCAAGGAGGTTATGTTTTCGGCGGGTTTGTCTCTCTGTCTGTCACCAAGATAACTCAAAAAGTAATGGACGGATTTTGACGAAATTTATAGAGATCGTTAGGTATGTTAGGAAGAACAGATTATTAACTTTTTGGTGAAAATCCGTCCGCCCGTTTGTTTATACAGTATGTCTGCCTCAATTTTCTCATTGCCGTAACTCAAAAAGTTATAGATAGATTTTTATGAAATTTACAAGAGTTGTTAGGAATATCACAATGAATAAATGACCAAATTTTTGTGATGATCTGTTTGTTCGTTCGTATGTTTGTTGCTGTGTTTGATTTTATGTTTGTTAGCGCAATGACTCAAAATGTTTTGAGTGAATCTTTATGAAACTTACAGGATTTGTGAGTAATGTTAAAAGACAAAAATAGTTAAATTTTGGTGCAGATCGGTGGATTCGCTTCTATGTTTGAGTTCTGTTTGTCATGTTTGTTACGCAATAACTCAAAAAGGTTTGCACGAATCTTTATAAAATTTGTAGGAGTTGTTAGTAATGTTAAAAGATATAAATGACTAAATTTTTGAGCAGATCGGTTGGTTTGTTTGTATGTTTGACTTATGTTTGTCATAATGTTTGTTAGCAGTATAACTCAAGTAGTTATGAAAGGATCTTCAAGAAAATTGCAGAAACTGTTAATACTATTAAAAGGCACAAATAATTAGATTTTGGAGTTGATACAAAAGAAATCATAGTTTCAGAGCCAATTTGACTTTTTCGTTGCCGTTTCCTTACTTGGCGGAGGCATGCGCTCTCAGAGTGCTCTAGTTAGTTTAGTACTCCGTCTTTCGTTGCACATTCGTTAATGGCCGTAACTCAAATATTCACACCGTTCGTGCTTATTTTCGGTATCCGCGGTCACTCTACGTTTTCAGACCGATGTTCTCCCTTTCAGTCCGTTGAATCGATAATGGAGTCTACTACTTGTCAGCTTTAAAAGGTATCAGATTTCAGCTGTGTCGACGAAATGCCTTGCAAGTTTGTGAAAAAAATAGAGCAAACAACTAAAAAAATAACAAATTTTTGATTAGTACGACGAGAGGTTAAGACAATTTGTATCTTCGAAATTTATTGCAAAAGTACGAAGTTCGAGGCAGGAACGTCCATAAGGTAATGCCTATAACAATTGTAGAGGAGACACATCTGAATCTATCAGTGCATTGAGCAGCGCAATAGTTTGTATCTAACACGAACCAAGTCGAGTATATTCTGAGGAAAATGGTCGTACTTTATCACCTTCTATGCATACCAAGAGAAACACGATGTATATACAGTGACATTGTTATCTCAAGGCACAACTCGAGAAGCATCAAAGAGTGTCCTCGTCTTGAGACAAATGTAGGAGTGTAATGTATCAAATATAGTCCCACCTTCTGGACACAAACATAAGCAACAGTAACAGTCTCACCTAGGCGTAGTCAGTAGAATATCAACGACAGTATCACTTCTGAGAAACAAAGTATGGAAGCTCCGTGACAGTCTTATCACAGAGGCGCAAATCAAGAGGCATTACCCACGCTGTGTTGGCCTTCTTTACAAAATTGCATCATCGCATTACACATTCAACAGCTTGCAGGGTGGCACCACTGCAGTAGGGTCTATCGGGCCACCGTAAGTCTCATTGTCTCTATGCTGTCACAATATGCTGATGCAACTGTCGATGGAAACTGATGTACGTAGGTGAAGAAAACATCAGGAAAGAACTATTTACGGTCCGACTAGACGGACTGCGATGACACCGCCCGCATCGCTGTTGGATGTGCACATTGATTGTTGCATTTTATGAAGGAGGCGAGCACTATGTGGATGCTCCTTGATTTGTGCCTAGAAGGAAAGACTGTCATGATCCTTAAGTTGTTTAGATGAGACCGTTACTGATGGTCATCAAGTTGTCTATAAGACCACCGCTGCAGATGCTGCTCGACTTGTGTCTAAAAGATGAGATTGCCGCCGATACTCCTCGCGTTGTGCCTATAGCAAGCATGACTGTCGCCGAGCCTCCCTGTCTTGTTTCAAGATGATAATATTGTCACCGAACTTCCTCGAGTTCCGCCTATAAGATAATACTGGCTCGGAGCTTCTTCCAGTTGTGCCTGGAACATCGATGATGCCTTGCTAATGCTCATCGAGTTGCGCCTGCAAGATGCGACTGTCGCGGACGGTCCTCAATTCGTGTCTAGATGAAACTGTCCTCGAGCTTCCTCGATCTTTCTCGCGTCACCGCAAAAGTCTCAGCGCCCATTAGGTTACCGGATCTTCCAGGGAAGTCAAGAACGAGGGAGTTGAGCTCTCAAAGCTACCAAGCTGCTAATCCTCCTCCGAAGCTAAAAGAAAAGTTGCTTTCGTTTAAAGTTCCTCAGAAGCTGGACGACGAACTTGTAGAAAGTTGGGAGTCTGTCGAGTGTGCTTGAGTGATCTTGATTTATTTTCTTATCTTAACCTCGTAGATGGTAGTCTATAAATTCGTTAATGGCTACGAGGTGATTTCTTCTCCTAATCTCATAGTTGTCAGTTTGTAAATTTGCTAATGGATGCTGAGAGACTTTCTACTCGCACCACGCAATTGTTAGAGGCTGAACATACATAGTTTTGTTGATGGATACAGAGAGATAGTCTTCTCTTTACCACGTAGTTGTCAGTTTGTAAGTTCGCTAATGAATACAACAGACTTTCTCCTCTTAACCATTCATTGTTATTGTTCCCAGTCGGAAATTATGGTTCTGATTATAGTAGAATATAGTGGTGTATGAGAGATTAAAGTCGATTATGGATGATGAAACAATATGGTAGATATGTCGACCATAACATAACGTTGATTTTAGTTTATTTAGGTCGATATTGGTGGAG
>LQNS02278094.1:63657025-63672801 GCA_001587735.2 Parhyale hawaiensis | reverse complement strand
GTATCCGTCGTTCGAGTGTTCGTACTGCCTGACACGCTAGTGGAGCTTGTGAGTGAATCACGACTAAGGAGTAAGTTCTGCAACGTCTCGACATCGCGTCTAAGTTGCTCTATCTTAGCGTTATAGGCTTGTCGTTGGGACACGGGCACACGGGTGCAGTAGTTATTAAGCGGCACCCGGTTGCAGTAGTTAAGCACGTAAGTGCGGTAATAATGAGCACAAAAGTGCGGTAATAATGAGCACAAAAGTGTGGTAATAATTAACACGTAATCGTAAAAGATAATGAACATGTAATTGTAAGAATAATGAACACGTAAGTGCAGTAATAAAAAAGGGGGAAGCACCGCACCATGGACCAGCTCTTCGAAAAGACCAACTTTGACCGTATCAGGGTTCTAAAGCTGACTCACCTCCGAAGAGCCCCGGTGCTATTCCGGTAGAAGAGGGAGCAGTGGGCTGGCAGGGCGAAGTTACTCAATGATGACCCCAACGTGCGGCCTCGGAGTAAGGTGGGCTGCGGCCTCGGAGTAAGGTGGGCTGCGGCCTCGGAGTAAGGTGGGCTGCGGCCTCGGAGTAAGGTGGGCTGCGCCTCGGGAGTAAGGTGGGCTGCGGCTGTAATAGACTCGGAACCAGGAGTAGTTATGTTACTCAGGTGGTGTGCGAGGGATGACTGACTGCAGGACAGCCATTCTGATACAAGTAAATTGCTTTAACAGGTAAGAGGCTGTAGTCAGCTGTTAAAACACCTGATTGGTCTGTTGGTGGGCTGGTACCATGAAAAGTATTAATGAAATAATTTATTTAAATTTATAAGAAAATTGAAAATAAATGGAGTGTATTTAAATTTATAGGAAAATGGAAAATAAATGGAGTGTAATTGAACAATTTTCCATAGTCGATGATGATGGAGATGGTGTCTTCTACTGGTACGTTCGTGAACAGGGACTCCACGTCAAGTGTGATGCGATAGTTCCCTGTGGTCTTCTAGCCCGTAGTAAGTTGACAAATTCGTCCGTGGATTTGACCATGCATTTACTTGGCAAATAAGGAGTGATAATTTTATTGAGAGTTTTCGCTACGGAGTACGTCGGTGGTGTCACTTGGGATATGATTGGACGTAACGAAGGGTCAGCACTATTTTTATGAATCTTTGCATTCCCGTAAATGTAGCCGGGTTCATAATGACCTTCGAGTTTTTTTCAATCCTAAGTTATTACAGGCTGCATTTATGGCAGAAATGTACTTATTTAACCGCCTTTTGAGATTTTCTGTCGGGTCTTTTCTTAGAACAACAAACTTTGTATCATCACTCAATAATTGATCCAACTTACATTTGTACGAACAATAATCGGAGATTATTATTATTATTATTAAATCTTACCAGACTGGCGACGTAGGAACGGAGAAACTCCATGAGGTTAACAAACCCCCATGCAACCATCCCAGCGGGTGGAGAAAACAAAAGAATGAAAAAAGAAAAAAAGAAAAGATGCAAGATCACAGAATAGCTCTGTGTATAGATCGTTTAAAGCTGCCAATACCAGCACCAGCAAAGACAGAGCCATCAAGACCATTCCAAACATACACACACGATGGAAAAAAACGAACGGGAATACTGGCCCGTACGGCATCGTAACGGTTCCAACGCAAACTCATGAAGAGCACCAGTCCGCCGAGTATACTTCACCCGAAAAAAATGGATCCGTAAAAAACTCAGACAGTGGATGACTGGGGCAGTCATAGATTTTATACAAAAAACAGACCCCACCAACTCTGCGACAATGCGCCAGATTATAGGGCACAACACCACCCAGCATGAACGCACATCGACGAACCACTTTGTCAAGCAAACACCGATGGCAATCGGCAGCAGAACCCCAGACTACGGAGCAGTACTCCAGAAGAGGGAGTACAAAGCAATTAAAGCAGCGACGTGTCAATTCTACCGAGCCAAACACCCTCCAAGCACGCCTCATAAGACCAATTTTCTGCGATGCACGTGAGGCATCCGAACGGATGTGGGGCTCAAACGTCAATTTTGGATCAAAATTGACTCCCCAAGATTACCAAGTCGTCAACTACAGGAAGTGATACACCATCCAGCATGAGTGCAGAAAAAGGAGGTCCCACTGTACGCGACCTGGACACGAGCATGGTCATAGTCTTGCCCGCAATTAGCCTCATCCCCCACCTAGAACACCAGGAATCAATCATTTCCAAATCATGCTGAATAGATTCTGAAACCTCTAATCTATCACTAGGCTTATCGCAAACCGCCAGCAAATAACATCATCAGCGTAACCAACAAGTAAATTATTAACAAGATGAAACAGATCCGCCGTATATACAATGAACAACAAAGGGCCCAGAACACTACCCTGTGATGCATTTATCCGCCTTCCTGATGACAATATCTTGATTTGACCTCAGTTCCTTTAGAGCTTGGTGCTGTCGTTTTGTCAGAGAAGGTTTACTGCCAATACTTCGGTTGCGGTCCCTTTCGGCAATAAGGGCAGCATCCAGGTTGTCCTCCATGGTCACGGATCCTATGTCCTTCAGTTGTAAAATTCTCTGGTATAATAGCTCTAGTTGTATTTGTTTTTTTGATGGGATCAGATTTGGGGCGTATGTGGTAATTCCAGCCTAAACTTAGGACGTCTTCCTGATCATCGGAGAGGTCGTGACTTGACAAATTTACAACATTATTGCGGGCTGCGGGGAGGAGAAGATTCCCTTTATACAGGCAGTTTAACTTGCGCGAAATTCTAGAAAACCTTTACTCTTTCTCACGTGTAACTATGGCCGACCTAACCACTTCACAGTTTCTCACTGTGGCCTCAGCCGCCGACGTCCGTAAGGCCGCTACGGCATGTTCACACTCGGTAGTTAGGTGTTCTCAAGCTTCCTCTCAAGTTCCGCTTGCAGCAGTTCGTGCCGAAACTGAGTAGTCAGGTCTGCTTCCCGTTGACGACCGTTGCGAACTCGGAAACTTGTGATCTTCGGAAGAAGACGTTCTTTCAAGCACACTTTTAAAAATAGAATAGCTGAGATGCAAGTGCATAACTTCTTTTCTAATTTCTCAACAACTCTAAAATTCTTTACTTCAAGGCGTAATAAAGTCAATGAAAAGTCATTTGCCTCCATGAATTAAAATTTATATGCTACGTTTCGACGCACAAGCGTCATTATCGGGCTGAAACAAAAAGGGAAAATGGTCAATACACTTAAGACTACCAAAGCTTAATATTTATGATCTGGATCTAAAGGTTATTGTACTTTTATCGGACTAGATAATGCTGTAATCTCATTCTAATTACTCAGGTTACCATCTAAACATTAGAATCACTAAACACGCGCACACAAATTAATGCATCCAGCTGACACAAAGGAGGATGGGATGAAGTGATTAAGGCCTATTGGAAGAGCCTATAACAGTTACGGCGATATTGCCCGTTGCTGCGCTGTGGAAATTGCGACCAAATAACTTTAACGCTGCGAAGTCTACGGTATTACTATTCAGTTTAGGATTGTTTTTATGGATGAGCAGTGCTTCAGCTATTTGAATATGCTCTCGAATGAATGTCGCCTAAAAGAACTGGGCACATGGGTGCCCATCTTCCCTGGTACCCATGTGGGGCCCACAAGTCATTGTTGCTCGGTTGGTGCATCCACTGCCCATAGACCTTTAAATTTCGCAAGCGACAGTAAAGTTACGTCACATTAAACTAAAAGAAACTTGCGCCAGGGACAACTCTGTTTATTTAAGCAACTGACTCTGGGGCAAAACTAGAAGTACTGTGGCCTTAATTTTCTTTGAGGGACATTTTCTGTTAGTGAGTGTTTGTTATTCTTCACTGCAGAAAACAGTATTGTTCTATAATTATTTGTAAATTAGTTTACTGAGCGTGAGTTCAAAAGAAAACCGTTATAATTAAAGCAGATGTGACCAGAATATACTGCGGCGGAGCTCCGCAGCGCTATCTGCTGTGAAGATCAAAGTGCCTTCTGCCACATAAACTCATTTCATCCTATAAATTAGCCTTCGAATATAATACCTGCTCAAACAATCATGGTTGCGACGAGATCATCTGCAGACAAAGGATAATAAATCAATTTCTTGACGTGAAAGGTAATTTTTTAAATTGAGAAATGAAGTGACATTAGACAACGCAGGGATAGATTTCACTAAATGAGTTGATTAGGTAATTTGCTAACAGAAAAATGCCTACATATGGACTCCAGCCCGTAAGCCCATAACATGTATAAACAACAAAAATAATCAAAATTTATGTATTATTTGTGTACGTGTGTCTACAAACATGTAGGTACATTCATGAAATTTAAGTTCGTTTGCTTACATGTGAAAGTGGCTACTCGTTTTAAATCTGTTAAGTAGAAGAAATTACTTCCAGTTTAACTGATGGTGCTATGATGTGTACGTTCCATTGGGTGCTCGTATACATGCAATAGGGGAGCAGTGTGAAGCAGCCTAGGTCCAAATGCTGCAAATTATGTTTGATTTTTGTAGCGGCTTAGGACATAGCTATCGTATAGTCAAGTGCACTTGACTTGACTTTTCGGACCGCTTTAAGCGTGTCCCAATCGAACGGATTTTAGGATTTAAGCTGTAAAATATTAACCTAAGCTGTGATTTCACTTGCAAAACGTGAGCTACGCTCCTAGCATTTATAAGTTTAGCATCGTTGGAAGGAAATCCAATTGATTTTTTATTTGCATGCTGCAACAATATCGTTCCCTAAGATAGGTTAGAAGTATGGAAATGGCTCAGCTAACTTCTTAGAGGTTATTTTGTGATTCATCGGATGCGACAGTGATGGCACTATGTAAACAGAACACAGCACTTCTCCGCGCGAGTGACTCATATTTTTTTTTATCATTTTGCCAATCCATGGTATAGATGATGACAGAGCAATATACTTAAGTCAACCCTATTATAAATTTTCTTTTATAGTTTCATAGCTTTCATAGAAAACGAACTTATTATTTTTTATTCGTTGTTTTAGGAGGTTAAAATTACGAGAATTCTTCCTTTTGTCTTAATATTAATTCATTGGAAGAAAAAAGTTTGTTTATATGCCACCATTGTTATTTACATTAGGGAAAAATCAAGTGTATTATGGTAAAAAAACAAAATACCTCCGGAGCATTATTGAGTTGTCCAAGCCGGTTCCGCGTAAAGGCCCGAACTCGAGTTAAAATGGCAAAAAGAACGATCTGATTGACTTTTTGTTCGATTTAAGCTAAGCACATAGAGTTGTCCCAATCGAACACGCCTTATACGCATGTCTTAATATTTTCGTTATAATTTATAGCGGAACCTCTGCGTTTGTCACTTCGCATTGCTACTCTTGCAAGAGCTCGCCGTTGCGTATATTGCGTGAAAAGTGGTTATTTTAGGCTTTAATTTTCGTTTTATGAAACACCTGAATCAATTTATTTCGATACAAGATTAGGACAGAATACTGTGAAGATTTTCGTTTTTACTCATTTTTGTTCAGGACTGCAATGAAGAGAGATAAACATAATTTAGAGATAAAATTCCAAAGTAAAACGCATATCACGGCACAGCCATTGCTTCCTTCGCTCGACCTGACCCAGTGTTCTTTTTGGTTTACATGCACTGCAACAATGTATATGTGAGGAAAAAAAAAGTGCCTTGCAGCCCATTCGGCGGACACTTTTGAACTTCCTCTTTATCACAACGAAAATTATTTAGCAGTTCCATCCATTAAAGAAAGTCTTTCGGTGTTTCCGGAACACACTACCTTTCGGACAGTGTTCACAGATTTTAAAATTTTATTTCGTTATTTGTTTACACTTCCTGTTTCTATGTTTCCGGAACACACTACCTTTCGGACAGTGTTCACAGATTTTAAAATTTTATTTCGTTATTTGTTTACACCTCCTGTTTCTATGTTTCCGGAACACACTACCTTTCGGACAGTGTTCACAGATTTTAAAATTTTATTTCGTTATTTGTGTACACCTCCTGTGGAGTGTCGCTAGAAACCAGGGCCCGCGTCAGAGAGACTTACAACTCTGTGTTAGCGCTTTAACCAAGCAGGTTATCTGTGTTGTTGCTAACTGGGAACTAGCATCATACTTTGGAGATTAGTAGACGGACTAACAGGCCCATCCCAGAGAACCGCCGGAACTTGGGCCCCGGCCCCCTATGGGCTATTGCCCTTGTGTCAGGAAAAAAGAAGAAAAGGAAACCCCTCAACCAAACACACTATCATGCAAACACGATTTATTGCTGCAAATCTGTGGAGCTTGGAGACCTGAAGTTAATTGGAGCGGAAGATAAAAAATGTTGCAATAAGGTGGCCTCCGAAGTTTTGGCCGTCAAAGTTTGAGACTTATGGAGGAGGTATCCTCTGGTGTGGAGGGTGCCTCTCCCAATGTTTATCAAGACGATTTTTGACCGCGTAGACTGTCTTCGCACCGAGAACGTCGGAGGGGAGCCTATTGCAGATGTTCACTATGACAATTTAGTGCGGAAAAATTGCTGGCTTTAGGTTGCTCTTCGAGTTTTATGCTAGAGTTTTAGGCCGTTGTTTCTTCGCAGGCGGTCATTAAGGTCTCTCTCAAAAAGTCACGTTGCAGGTACGTCATTGAAGCCGTTCAAATACTTGACTGTTTCTATTAGTTGCCTCCTGAGTCATGTTTGCTCGAGAGATGTCAGTCCAACTTACTGTAGACGACCCTCGTATGGCTTGTTTTACAGATGAAGTATAAATTTCGTTTCTCTGCTTTGGATTCCATGTTATCGATATCTTTGCACTAATGTGGCGATGAGAATTGAACAGTAAATTCTAAATGTGGGCGCACTAGCACTTTGTATAAGGGGATGATTATAGTCTTGGATTTGTACTCTAAAGTCCGTGTAATGAATCTCAGTGCTCAGCTTGCCACTTACACCCTCATGTCAACTTGCTGACTGTGTTGTTTCTTTATAACTTTATAATAGTTATTCCCTAGTCACGTTGTCGGATGATAGCTACCAATTGTCTCCAACTCATTTTCAATCGGATTGAGGTGTTCGCCGGCCTTACATACGCTACTGAACATTTGTCGACATTATAAATATCATCTGCCACGTTGTGCTCCTTTCCATGAGGTGGTCAAGGGCTTGTAGGAGTTCCACTCTTTTCCTGGTAGGATGACATAGTTTAGTTCGTTGAGCAGATTTTTTTATCTTGAAGGCGTACTGGGTGTCGAAAGTGAGCTGGTGCAGCCTCAGGTGATCGGTGATGCTCTTCATCAGGAGGCGTTTGGTCGATAGTTACGGGGAGCATTTCTTATCCCCTTCTTACGTATCGGAACCACCCTAGCTAGTTTCTAAACCTTCGGAACTTTGCCCGTTCTTAAAGACCGATTGAATATTTCTAGCAGTGTCTTTGAGATGACTGGAGCCATTTCCCACATGTGCGTATCGCACATTCATTTTACAAGGATTCCAATATGTACCTATAGTTAAAACGCATTGCTACTTATATCTCTGTTCATGTAAGGCAGGAAGTATACAACTGGCAATGAAAGGCCATAAAGCCGAAGCAAAGGCCAAGGTCGAAGGAAGTTCTAAAACCCTTCACTCACCCTCTCGCCAGTTTCATAAACGGTCCATCGGAATATCTTTTCCGATATTTCCGACGGAAGCTTGCCTGGTTCAACCGGCAACAGAAGTAGCCTAGTACAAAAGCTTGTGTTACGTAATTAAGAGCAACATTACACTCAACTCTACTTGTCTACATACTATGCAATTCCTTTATTTATCTCCGTTTCTAAATAGCTCTGTCTTCGCTGCTTATCACTAGAGCCCGAATTTATTGCAGTTTTCGACATTAGTGCACTAACTACCATAAGCAATAACTGCAATGAGAGCAATAAATGCAATATATTAGGCAGTGTTCACATGTCCCTCATTGTAACGCGTTCACTCAAACTGATGGACGAGGAGCGTTGATTTGAGAGAAGCAGCTACAGCAAATGCGCTAAGCTAAAGATTGAAACATGTCCCTTTTTTTGAACGCGCTGCGTCATTCAAGTTCAGTTAACAGAACTTATTAGTGCTATATCTATCCTCTGCAGCGTTCACAGATTATGAACCAGTCGACATTTTTTTATCATCACTTTAATGATCAGAATCACAGTACAGTATTCCCGTTCAAGAGAAGAAAACTAGAAAACCTGAAAATGTTATAAGAACACGGACGCCATCTTTGATTTGGTAGTCCAACTGATTGCTCTGTGTTGAGTTCTCTTCTGTCGGTTTATCAGGCTGTAACTGTGTTTAAAATAAGCTATTCCTATCAACATCAGTCTATAACATTATAGGATACGAATGTGACTCCAAACCGATGCACAATATAAGCGAAAATGTAAAGAAACGATATCATAACTGAACGCGCAGCGTCATTCATATGAATGAAGCACACTTCTACGTGTGGACTGAAAAAAAAAGTTGACGCACAGATTGTGTTCAATTTCGTGATAGAACGCGTTACGATGAGGGATATGTAAACTCGTGGGACTTATTATCACTGCCACGTGTCAAAACACTTCGAACGCCATGACAATAATTGGCTCCCTTATCAATTATTGTTCCATGTATTTGTTGGAGTACAACTACAATTGAGTTGCAAAATTTGAATATTAAATTTTTATAACCTTTTTCGTTCCCGAAAACCATCATGGGAACAGTTAAAGCGGGATATATACATACAATAATCATTCTCACCATTGGGAAGAATTGTCAGTTAGCACAAGCGCAATGTATACCTACTGACTGATATAGGTGTCCGTTGATCCACTGACATGCTACTCCCGTTATTGCTATCTGACTTTTTTTTTCTTTGGTCCTTTCAATTTTTTTCTTTATTTGCCTTTTCTGTTTCCTATATCTTCCACTCCTATTGCTTAGGTGCAATAAGTGCAATTATTTTTAGGTGCAGTAAAAGAAAATTTTAGGTGCAATAAGAGCAATTTTTAGGTGCAATAAGAGCAATGTTTAGGAGCTATAACTGCAATATTTTAAGCGCAATAAATCCGGGCTCTACTTATCACTTGCAATTTATTCGGAGGGAGTAGGTATAAGAGGGTGTTAACAAAAATAAAAGAACTATTCATCATTCTCTTTCCCTCTTCGCACGCATAGCCTGGCTAACTAAATATTCAGCCCGGAAGCTTAAATATAACATAGATTCCTTGGAGGTTCTTGGGACGATGTCCTGCGGACGTCATGCACGCAACCCATCTTGTGCAGAAGTGACTTTGCATTCCGTGGCCAGCGGGAGGGCTGGTAACGAGTGATCTCCACATTGCACTTAACCGGTTTAGCTGGTTTGTCTAGCACTTCGTACGAGTAAAGTAAGTTTTTAAGCTTCACGGTTTTAATGTTAGTGGAGTTTTACTTTTGTATTCAAAGACAATTGCTACTTCATATATACAGTTCAGCGTAATTACGTCATCAATTTTTCTGAATTCAGTCAGCAATCGCCTGTATGAATTTCACAGAATTCTAAGTTGTGTTGGCGCAGGTCCAGTAAGTCGGCTGTCATCCTTGTTTCTTCATCATGTGGAACGCTGCATTTCGTGATCTCCCAGGAGAAACGGTTGATAAGTAGTCTCTTCAATGCATTACATAATATTGTCTTTTTTTATTTCTCTTGGACGTTTTGATATTGCTCTCGATGAACTTAATGTATTGAGTATTGAATTTAATTCTGAGGATATTTTAACGCAAAGCCAAAGTGAATGCTGAATATAGCGATTGACCCCATCCAGTGATGTGATCATCAGTACCAAGCAATTGGCATCGAATGCGTGTAATCCTCAAATTCAACTTCAAACAAATGTATTTCTATAATACTAAGCTGTTAATTAAAGTTACTTGACCATAGTATTATCTTCATACATCTTTTCTCCATATATATCAGCTTGGTGGTGTTTTAAAAAATCGCGTGATACCACCCTTCTACCATCACATTGGTAGTATGACGTCAGTACCACCCTTCTACCATCACATTGGTAGCATGACGTCAGTACATATCAACTGCCACCCGCTCAACGCTATTCTTCGTAAATACTTGCGATCTATGCAGGGTAATGCTACAATAACCGTGCACTGAAGCGTTGCCGCGTATCTAATAAAATTAAAATATCTAGAATGCTATCGGTAGATCAATGATAGCGTCAAACGAAGTTGTGCTGCACGTCCCTGGTGTCCCGTTGATGAGTGGCACTGCTCTAAACATTGACACTTTACATTTTTATAGCATGCCGTAATGTTTCACTGTGCGGTAACTACACGCAGGTCCTACTATGTGATGGTCATGAATATGTAGCCGAAAGAGTTATATGAGTTGTGTTCGTCCTTCCTATTGTAACATACTCGCGCTTGTAAGAGCCAATTCGTTAGTATCCGAGCCGTCGTTCAATTAGTGCACACTTGCTTTTTCAGTTTTCGTACACTTAGCCATGAATAGAGCATGCGGAGCATCCGCAAGGATGTCTCGTTTTCATCGGGGGTGCATCGGTCACGCCACACCAAGGCTACCAAAGCTGGGGATTTACTCCAAGAGGTAAAACTCTCTCAAAAATTCCATTAGCACCACTTTTTCATGCTGGCCTCTTGCCCTTAGTGTTACCCAATGAGGGTTAAGAGGATAGATATCACACAACCACATGTCGCCGTACTCGCCGGGGACTTTTCTTCTTCCATAGCTGTTTCATTCCCACCAACCACGGGATTCCAGCTATCTCTTCCCAGCAATCACAGCTAGGCCCCGCCCTATTAGTGCAGCCACTCAGCGAGTCTGCCTTGTCGAAAAGTTCAGTTTTCGATCTCCGTAGCCGTTGCTACTTCCTTGTAGCAAACTTCCTTGTTGTTACCGCAACGGCGGTGGTGAGAGGGTGTTTTTGTGTATCATCCTAGCTGAGGACAGACTTGCTTGGTCTCGGGCTGGAGAGTCCCGACGTGTTTACAACGTCTGATCTAATTCTTTTTTCCCCATCATCATTCCCGGGGTTTGCTTTTCCAATGCGTTGGTTCTTCCTACTTTTCCCTGACATACTGACTGTACGCGTGCCTAGGTTTTTCATCGTAGGCTTACAGCAATATGTGTGTGTCGGCAAGCAGAAACTAAAATTTTGGCTGATTAAAATAATTCTAGTTATTTAGGGCGAAAAAACGCGCGTTAAATAGGACTATTTTAGTCGGAGAACATGTGAATTGAGCCTCTC
Organism: Parhyale hawaiensis; assembly: GCA_001587735.2. Lineage (NCBI taxonomy): Eukaryota > Metazoa > Arthropoda > Malacostraca > Amphipoda > Hyalidae > Parhyale > Parhyale hawaiensis. Next base: position 63,661,536 of record LQNS02278094.1, on the reverse strand, counting down.
TTATCCAGTCAGCCTTCAACCTTATCTAAAAGCCTTCTAAATTCCCGAGCGCTGACGTCCTTTCAATGTCGGATTCCGTGGCGTCGAGGGAGAGAGCGAGCAGGAAGAGAGGCCCTAATCTCCGGTCCACAGGAGAACATCAGCATCTCTTCCTAAGGCTGATGTGCCGTGCTGCGGCCCTTGCGAGAACATCAGCATCTCTTCCGAAGGCTGATGTGCCGTGCTGCGGCCTTTACGAGAACATCAGCATCTCTTCCTACGGTTAAGCGTGTTATGCAGCAGTCCTTAGTATATTCTTGGTCTATTGAGTGGTATAAGCCTCCGCTTCCACTGAAAAGACGATACCACCGAGGAAGAACGAAGGGACATATAGTACGTCGTTAGACACTTGAAACTCGCGACCGATGGGGTTTTCACACAGGGTCAGTCTGCATGGGAAGAGCAAGTCAGGAAAAAGAGGAAGAACAGAAGAAAGTAACACAAGTAGGAGTTTGAAAGCGAAGCAAGCACGAAGGAAAGCCTAGCTACATTTTTAAGGTAACCTACACGGTCCTCCTAGGATACGGTCTTCGACAATCTTCAGCATCTACTGAAGGGTGATGGTATCGTGTTGCAGCCTTTACGAAAGCATCGGCATCACTTCGAAGCTGGTCGTTATACCCTACACGTTTCTACTTCAGGACACATACAAATTTTTCAATAGTTACCTCGGCCAAGGAGGTTATGTTTTCGTAAGGTTTGTCTCTCTGTCTGTCCGTCTGTCTTTTTGCGTGTCTGTCTGTCATCAAGATAATTCAAAAAGTTATGGATAGCTTTTGACGAAATTTACAGGGTTATTAGGTATGTAAAGAGGAATAGATGTTTAACATTTGGTGAAGATCCGTCCATCCTTTGGTTTGTTTGTCTGCCTCATTATTCTCAATGCCATAACTCAACAAGTTATGGACTGATTTTTTTTTATGAAATTTACATGAATTGTTAGGTACAGTATATCACGAAGAATAAATGACCAATTTTTTGTGATGAGCTGTTTGTGTGTTTGTCGTTGTTTGATTTTACACTTGTTAGTGCTATAACTCAAAAGCTTTTCAATGGATCTTTATGAAATTTACTGGAGTTTTTAGCAATATTAAACGTCATAAATGATTCAATTTTGGTTCATATTGGTTAGTTCGTTTGTATGTTTGACTTATGTTTGTCATGCTTGTAAGCCTATAACTCAAAATTTTTGAATGGATCTTTATGAAATTTACAGGAGTTGCTTGTAATGTTAAAAGATATAAATGATTAAATTTTGGTGCAGATCGGTTGGTTCGTTTTTATGTTTGACTTATGTTTGTTATAATGTTTGTTTGCAGCCTAACTCAAAAAAGTTATGAACTGATCTTCAAAAAATGCAGAAACTCTTAATACCATCAAGAGGCACAAATGATTAGATTTTGGAGTTGATACAAAGAAAATCATGGATTCAGAGCCAACTTGAATTTTTCCTCACCGTCGCCTTACTTGGCGGTGGTATGCGCTCTCAGAGTACTCTAGTTTGTGCAGGTCGTTATCTTAGGGTGGGCCATTACTTGAGCTAATGAAGGTTTTACTAAACAAAATCACGCTCCCCTTTTGATTATTGTCATGTAGCACAAATAATGCGAAGTGCTGTCCGGTCAGCTTGAGCGGTCGGTGCCCCTCTAAAGTCTAAATCACACTTAAGTTGCCTGACGGCGTCAGCGCCCATGACAAATTCGAAAGTTTTGTTTGCTCTTTTTAAACACCCGCCAGATACGCAAAGCATTTTTTTTAGTTATAATACCCTGTAAATTTGGAGAGGTAACCAAAACTCCACTTGCCAATAGTCAGTTGCGACGACGGCTACGATTGTTACATGCTTTTGGTCGATAGCCTATGCACTTGTGGATTGCAAGAAAGCAACAAAGCGTTCGAACACTTTGCACTCAGGACAAGAGGAAAAGACTGGTGTGAAACCGCCCATGCGCACAAAGAAGTTACGCGATTTACTAACGCGCAATGAATATTTTAGTTGCAGCAAACCACAGCATGCAAATACAAGTTTTTATACGCGCCTGCTAAATTCATAGAAATTTCGTTTTGGCCATTTGCTGTAGCTGGACATGGACACGTTGTTCGCTTAGGTGAAGCTGCACTCACATGTATATTCTATCTTATACCGGTGACAAAATAGCACCAAAAGTACTCAGTAGATGAGACTGAGAAAAATAGGTGTAGTTGAGAAAAAACGAATGCTACAACCAAGTTACAATAGTATTCCGAGGAACCCCATGTGCGTTTTCATCGCCCTCGCGGAAAACTAACAAAGGAAACACAGCATATCTTATTACTTGTCAATTTTTTTACGGAAACATATCTATCGTGGATGACGAGTACCTTTTCTATGTTCCGAAGCTGATTGTCTAAGCATTACGGTATTCGAGTCAAAAAAACTTGTTTCAACTCGGCAATCGAATGTCCTGTTGTATCCTCATAGATATACCAGCGTGAGGACCCGAAAAACAAAGTATTATATTAGCAGCCAAGTCAGTTGTTGGCGTACCCCGTGTTACGAGTCAAGTTCCAGGTAGTCTTCAAATTCCTGGACGATGTTACAGTGTTATTCGTACGATAAATGAGGGTTTATTTCGTGCGCTAATTGCTTACCGAAAGACCGCCGCGCTTTCGGACGCTGAGTTGAAGGATCTCAAATATTTACCGCAATCAATCCTCTTCTTACAGCAGCCCGGCGTATCCCATATCCGAGCGGCTGAGAACCGCATTATGGAAGTAGCAAATATGGTCACTTGTTCGACCAGTGGTTATTAGTTGTTGATGGCAGGACTTGGTTCCTGAAACTGAATGACCCAGAATTGTATTATGTAATAGGTAACGTTTAGAAGTCGGCACTAAAATCGATTTTCTTAAGAAAAGCTGTATGGACCAGGTACGCGCGTTGAGACACCGTGGCATGTTTAGATAATTTTAAGCTAACGAGCAGTAATAATTTTTGTTTGCGTGCTCCAATGCCCTATGTGTGTTCTTTCTAGCCTCCAATGCGCTGGCTAAACTTAAAATCTTGTAATGATTAGTAATTAGTATTAGTAATTTTAGCATCCGTTCAGCATGTATACTGACAAGCTATATCACTACAATAGCAGCGACAAAGTCCATTTCTTCGAGCGTTATTTCTATCAGAAGACACTGAACGCTTCTAATTCACTGAGAGCCATGTGTCGCAGTGGATTACCGCCATAATTTACCTTAACTGCGTGGCACGGTCTCACTTGAACATCAAAGGTACGCTGGAGAGGGCTGGCGGAGTTTGATGTAGCAGCCGAGTGTGTGTGTGTGTGTGTGGCGCGACGTTGCATTACTGAATTTCTGGCTAATGTGGTCGCTCTCAGAGATAGAGTGTCTGGAGAACTGAAGAGACATCAGGAGGAGCAGAGGTCATCGTGGCCGACAGACCGTCAAGTTACTGCACCGAGCATGAGAGGAAAGTTAGCGTATGAACCATCAGCACAAAGTTACTGCCTGGACCATGGCTGGGAAAGCGTTGTATGGGTCAAATTTCGACCAATTCTGTACATAGAGATGATGATTAGTAACTTCCTACCGAGATATGCCTGCCTGGTTACGGCACGGGCCATGACCGACAAGTTTTTGCGCCTGCCATATACCGTATAGGATCGCCAGGTAACCTTATGGACCATGACAGCCAATTTATGGCCTGGAACTATATCTATTATTATGATACAAGTACTATAGTGTAAAGTTTGGTTTGTTTGGGAGCCACCTCACTAGCGAAACTCTATACTGTAGCTTGCATGGCTTCAGATGAGCATTCCAACGTTTCTCTTTCTGTGGTCGCTTTGTCTTTTTTTAATTATTCATTCAGTTAATGGAGTACCAGCGGTACTCTGGGCTACCCTAAGCACTAAAAGTCCTCTAGTAGGTCTTCAGTGAGATCTATGGTTGCCACTCACTAAATGATAGTATTTTAACGAATACTTTGTTAGCTGGCGTTCGGCAAAGAGCAGCCCTAGGATTAGGACCGCACTGGAACTATAGCCTCTGTGTAGAGAAAAAGATAACTGTTCTTCGCCATCCTTTGACACTCACTGGACTTCCTTAAACATGGTGTCTTTGTCAACGCGATACGTTTATTAGACACCTAATCCTAAATACATGTCCAGTTCCCTCGCTGTGGCAGGAATGAGAGACATAGGAGGGTCGCTAACGCTTAGCTCGTAAGTTAGACTCGTCCGATGCGTGGGGGTCGCGCTCCTAACTGGTAGTCATATCAGTTACCGCAGTGTCTCATACAGGCCTTTGGTACAAAGTTTTTATATTCGATTAGCTGCAGTTCTTTTCCCTTCTTCTGAAGGCAGTGTGTGTTTGTTCTCTGCCTTTTATGACTTCCTCCCGTATGTGGAGATCCTGGCAACAAGTTTCCGCGTTGCTTCGACATTATGCATGTCTCTTTCAGTACCTCTCTTAAAATT
>LQNS02278094.1:63608453-63640787 GCA_001587735.2 Parhyale hawaiensis | reverse complement strand
GCGGCCCTTGCGAGAACATCAGCATCTCTTCCTAAGGCTGATGTGCCGTGCTGCGGCCCTTGCGAGAACATCAGCATCTCTTCCTAAGGCTGATGTGCCGTGCTGCGGCCCTTGCGAGAAAACATCAGCATCTCTTCCTAAGGCTGATGTGCCGTGCTGCGGCCCTTACGAGAGAACATCAGCATCTCTTCCTGAGGCTGATGTGCCGTGCTGCGGCCCTTGCGAGAGAACATCAGCATCTCTTCCTAAGGCTGATGTGCCGTGCTGCGGCCCTTGCGAGAGAACATCAGCATCTCTTCCTAAGGCTGATGTGCCGTGCTGCGGCCCTTGCGAGAACATCAGCATCTCTTCCTAAGGCTAATGTGCCGTGCTGCGGCCCTTGCGAGAACATCAGCATCTCTTCCTAAGGCTGATCTGCCGCGCTGCGGCCCTTGCAGCATCTTTTCCTACGGTTAAGCGTGTTATGCTGCTATCTTTAAGATATTTTTGGTCTATTGAGTAGTATAAGCCTCCGCTTCCACTAAAAAGGCGATACCACCGAGGAAGAAAGAAGGGACATATAGTACGTCGTTAGACACGTGGAACCCACGACCGATGGTGTTTTCACACAGAATCAGTCAGCATGGGAAGAGCTAGTCAGGAAAAAGAGGAAGAACAGAAGAAAGTTACATCAGTAGGAGTTTGAAAGCGAAACAAGCAAAGTGCGCACGAAGGAAAACCTAGCTAAATTTTTAGGTAACCTACACGGTCCTCCTAGGGTACGGACTTTGACAATCTTCAGCATCTACCGAGCGGTGATGGTATCGCGTTGCAGCCTTTACGAAAGCATCGGCATCACTTAAAAGCTGGTCGTCATCCCCTACACGTATCTACTTCACAACAAATACAAATTTTTCAATAGTTACCTCGGCCAATGAGGTTATGTTTTCGTCAAGTTTGTCTCTCGGTCTGTCCGTCTGTCTTTCTGCGTGACTGTCTGTCATCACGATAATTCAAAAAGTTATGGACAGATTTTGACGAAATTCACAGGGTTGTTAGGTATGTTAAGAGGAATAGATGATTAACATTTGGTGAAGATCCGTCCATCCGTTGGTTTGTTTGTCTGCCTCATTATTCTCAATGCCATGACTCAAACAGTTATGGACGGAGTTTCTTATGAAATTACATGAATTGTTAGGTATATCACGATGAATAAATGACCAAATTTTTGTGATGAGCTGTTTGTGTGTTTGTCGTTGTTAGCTCTATAACTCAAAAAGTTTTCAATGGATCTTTATAAAATTTACTGGAATTGTTAGTAATGTTAAAAGTCATAAATGATTCAATTTTGGTGCAGATCGGTTGGTTCGTTTGTATGATTGACTTATGTTTGTCATGTTTGTAAGCCAATAACTCAAAATTTTTTAATGGATCTTTATGAAATTTACGGGAGTTGCTTGTAATGTTGACAGTCATAAATGATTAAATTTTGGTGAAGATCGGTTGGTTCGTTTGTATATTTGACTTATGTTTGTCATAATATTTTTTTGCAGCCTAACTGAAAAAAGTTATGAACTGATCTTCAAAATAACTGCAGAAACTCTTACTACTATCAAAAGGCACAAATGATTAGATTTTGGAGTTGGTACAAAAAAAATCATGGATTCAGAGCCAACTTGAATATTTCGTTACCGTTGCCTTACTTGGCGGAGGTATGCGCTCTCAGAGTGCTCTAGTTTGTGCTTGTCGTTACCTTCGGGTAGGCCATTACTTGAGCTAATGAAGGTTTTACTAAACAAAATCAAGCTCTGCTGTTGATTGTTGCCAGGTAACAGAAATAATGTGAAGTGCTGTCCGGTCAGCTTGAGCGGTCGGTACCCCTCTAAACTCGATATCACACTTAAGTTGTGTGACGGCGTCAGCACCCATGGCCGATCCGAAAGTTTTGTTGGTTCTTTCTGAACAACCGCCAGCTACACAAAGGATTTTTCTAGCAATAATACCCTGTAAATTTGGAGAGGTAACCAAAACTCTACCAGTGACATTTGCTAATAGTCAGCTGCCACGACGGCTATGATTGTTTCATACTTTTGGTCGACATGCACTTGTGGTTTGCAGGAAAGCAACAAAGCGATCAAACACTTTGCACTCGGGACGAGGGGAAAACGACTAGTGTGAAACCGCCCCTGCGAACAGTGAAGTTACGCGATTTACTAATGCGCAAGGAATATTTTAGTTGCAGCAAACCACAGCATCCAAATACAAATTTTTATACGCGCCTACTCTGCTACAATACAGATATTGACGGTGTGACACTATAAGCAAGCAATCCCTGTCATGCAGGTGCGGCAGAAGCAGAGATTCGTCGTTGAATGCCTTCATGCAAAAAAAAAATTAACCAATCAACATTCACAGGTACCTGGCCAACGCTTACGAAGCCGATGTCAGCACAGTTAAGAGATGCGTTAGTCAATTTCAGAGTGGCGACTGAGAAGTGAAGCGACAAAGTGAGCTCCGGACACCAGGCACAGCCACCCCGGCATATAAAATGCGTCTCATGCAACTCATTCGCACCAATCGGTGGCTAACGGTGAATAATATCAATGTAAAGCTGGATGTGTGTATCTGCGCGTTCGAAACGATGTTGTCATCCCTAGGATACAGTAGAGACTAGAGTGTGAGCTAGTTGAGTTCCACGAATGCTAACTCTCGCAGGAACAAAAGGTAACTTACTGCATGTAGTTGGACATGGATACGTTCTTCGCATAGGTGAAGCTGCACTCACTTTTATATTCTATCTTTTACCGGTGACAAAATAACACCGAAAGTACTGAGTAGAAAAGAGACTGGGAAAAATAATTGTAGTTGTGAAAAAACAAATGCTACAACCAAGTTACGATAGTATTCCGAGGAACCCTATGTGCGTTTTCATCGCTCTCGCGGAAAACTAGCAAAAGGAACACAGCATAACTTGTTACGTGTCAATTTTTTTTACGCAAACGTATCTGTCGCGCATTACGAGTGCCTGTTCTATGTTCCATAGCTGTCTGTCGCGCATTACGAGTGCCTGTTCTATGTTCCATAGCTGTCTGTCGCGCATTACGAGTGCCTGTTCTATGTTCCATAGCTATCTGTCGCGCATTAAGAGTGCCTGTTCTATGTTCCAAAGCTGTCTGTCGCGCATTACGAGTGCCTGTTCTATGTTCCATAGCTGTCTGTCGCGCATTACGAGTACCTGTTCTATGTTCCAAAGCTGATTGTCTAAGAATTACGATATTCGAGTCAAATGAACTTGTTTCAACTCGGCGATCGAATGTCCTGTTGTATCCTCACAGATATAACAGCGTGAGTACCGAAAAACAAAGTATAATATTAGCCGCCAAGTCAGCTGTTGGCTTAGCCCGTGTCACGAGTCAAGTTCCGGGTAGTCTTCAAATTTCTGGACAATGTTAGTGTTATTCATACGAGAAATGAGGGTTTATTCCGTGCGATAATTGGTTACCGAGAGACAGCCACGCATTCGGTCGCTGAGTTGAAGGATCTCATATATTTACCGTGGTCAAACCTGTTCATACAGCAGCCCGGCGTATCCTACAGTATATCCGAGCGGCTGAGAACCGCTTTATGGAAGTGACATATATGGTCACTTGCCCAGCCAGGGGTCATCAGTTGCTGATGGCAAGACTTGGTTCGTGAAACTGAATGACCCAGAGTTGTATAATGTAATAGGTAACGTTTAGAAGTCGGCACTAAAATCGATTTTCTTAAGAAAAGCTGCATGGACCCCGTGCGTGTTCAGACACCGAGGCATACCTAGATAATTTTAGGCTTACGAGCAGTAATAATTTTTGTTTGTGGGCCCCAATGCACTATGTGTGTTGTTTCTAGCCTCCAATGCGCTGGCTAAACCTAAAATGTTGTGATGATTAGTATTAGTAATTTTAGCATCCGTTCAGCATGTATACAGACAAGCTATATCATTACAATAGCAGCGACAAAGTCCATTTCTTCGAGTGTTATTACTATCAGAAGACACTGAACGCTTCTAATTTAATGCGAGCCATGTGTCGCAGTGGATTACCGCCATAATTTACCGTAACTGCGTGGCACGGTCTCACTTGAACATCAAAGGTACACTGGAGAGGGGCAGGCGGAGTTTGATGTAGCAGCCGAGTGTGTGTGTGGCGCGACGTTGCATTACTGAATTTCAGGCTAATGTGGTCGCTCTCAGAGATAGATAGAGAGATAGTGTCAAGCGAACTGAAGAGACATCAGGAGGAGCTGAGGTCATCGTGGCCGACAGACCGTCAAGTTATTGCACCGAGCATAAGTGAAAAGTTAGCGTATGAACCATCAGCACAAAGTTACTGCCTGGACCATGGCTGGGAAGGCGCTGCATGGGTCAAATGTCGGCCAATTCTGTACATAGAGATGATGATTAGTAAGTTCCTACCGAGAATATGCCTGCCTGGTTACGGCACTGGCCATGACCGCCAGGTTTTTGCGTCTGCCATATACCGTATAGGATCGCCAGGTAACCTTATGGACCATGAGAGCCGATTTATGGCCTGGAACTATGTCTATTATTATGATACAAGTACTATAGTGTAAAGTTTGGTTTGTTAGATACAGTATACCCATACATTAGTTATGGGGAGCCACCTCCCTAGGGAAACTCTATACTGTAGCTTGCATGGCTTCAGATCAGCATTTCAACGTTTCTCTTTCTGTGGTTGCTTTGCCTTTTTAATTATGCATTCAGTTATTGGAGTACCAACGGTACTCCGGGCTACCCTAAGCTCCAAAAGTCCTCTAGTAGGTCTTCAGTGAGATCTAAGTTTGCCACTCACTTAATGATAGTAGTTTAAAGAATACTTTGTTAGCTGGCGTTGGGCACAGAGCAGCCCTAGGATTAGGACCGTACTGGAATTATAGACTGTGTAGAGAAAAGAATAACTGTTCTTCGTCATCCTTTGACACTCACTGGACTTCCTTGAACATATGGAGTCTTTGGCAACGCGATACGTTTATTAGACACCTAATTCTAAACACACGTCCAGCAAATCATTGTAACATCTCATTCTTACAACGCTACATCAATGTATTTTTTTAATTCTCCATATACTACCCAATATCCCACGCCATTTGCCCGAATTCCAGGAATTACCTTAACCCAGGGAGTGGGAGAGGAATCAGAGTTTCCTTTCCTCCTGCCTTCTATGTCCAAACGCTTATGCAACTGCGATGTTCATGTGGTGTGGTCACTGCGGGTCTGTGCGCCGAGCAGCGTGTAATAAAGAGAATTATGACGGTACGGTGAGTCGACTCTTACCATATTTCTCCGTAAATTAAACCTATATGTTTGCATATTAAAAATTTATGTTGTGATAGCACGGGCAGCAATGAGCCTACAATGCACCCAGCGAAAAGGTCACAACAGATACCCAAACTCTATTACAAAAGTCAAAATTAAAATAGAAAAACAAAGCAGCAGCATAAATAGCCACAAAACTAAACACAACTTGGACTTTAATGAAGAAAACCTTGAATCAATAAACTAAAGACATCAGGAAAAGATGCTGAATGCAGAACATACCAATAAGGTTATTTACACAAGCGAAAAACTCAATATCTTATGCAGAGAAGTCTTCCCTGAGTTTCATCTGCGTCACGCGATGTGTGTGCCAGAATTCATTGCAGAGAGTGCGCTGGATGCGCAGTTGCGCTCCTCTCCCCTCTGAGCGAGCGTGTTCCACACTTTTTTGCAATTGTCTACATATGCTATTCTCAGAGCAATCCTAGGAGTTCAGGATTGGCTGTTCTCCATACAGAGTCAGATAATATGCCAGACTGTTTGTTTGGTACAAAAATTTGACGACTCGATTGATGCACTACTTCATCAGCACTGGCTAAGCTTACGCGCAACTGTATGTATGGTCAATACTCCTGTCCCCGTATCGTGTTGTCACGACCAAGGGTGCATGTTTATCAAACTACATACAAACTTACAACTGCCAGCCCTTGTTAACGAAGCTCAAGAACCCCTCTGGGTGTGAGAGCCACAGTCGCATGTAACGAGCTCTCTCATTAGCCGTGCGAACAGGGGCTTATGCATAACGTCTTACAGTTACAAACGCGGGGTTCATTGATCGCATTTCTCTCGGAATATGGAGATCTTGTAAGTTACGACACAGCACGTTCTGTAATGTTGTAATGATTGTAAATGATTGTAAGGCGCAGGTGGTGCGCTATCCTCGTGGCGGAACACAACAGTGCCCGATATCTTATTGCAACCCCTCCGACGCTACCTCAGCCACGCATGGGAGCGCTGTGCTGTGTTCAGCACGGTAGCTGCATCCATGGTGCTCAACTTCGTTCATTCGAATGAAACGCTCGTACATATTCAACGCAGCTGCACCGTTCGACCATGAGTGAATGCAGAATCGGAACACGTCGCGAGAAAGGATGGAAAGGACGTACCTCTCTGTGAGCCAAAAGAAAATCGCAGTGACCGGATATGAACATATTTAGGTGAAACCACACTTTGAAAATGATGGATGTAGTGACCGCGTGACTGTTCTACTCGACGCTCTTGGTTCAAACCCCAACCATAGCGTACGAAGACCCCACAGCGCGATGACCCGCCGGTATTCTACTGGTATTTATTCTGCTAATGTTATCTTCTTGACTTGCTCTCGTAATGAACGGTGATCCTCCGTGCAGTGGTGCCCCGTTTTGTGTGTGTCACGAAGCAATTGCGTCTCATCTCTTGTAGAGCCGCGTAGCAGCGAGGAGGACGAGGATCTTCCCCGTGTGGCGTCTTCATTTGGTGTCGACGTTACGAGAACGAAATTAAGCTCTTTTTTAGAAAAATTTTAATTTGTATTCTAAATTTTTTGAATAATTTTTTCTTGATTTTATTCTAAGTATTCAATTAACTTTCTAACAGGAAGAAGGATAACTTCAATGAAAAAAAAATACCTAAGAAACCTCACCCAACCTAAAGAAAAAACACCCATCTTCTTCTTTTTGATCCATGATTCCTGCAGGTAATCCTTCTGGATACCTGAGCCGCTTCCAATTAGAACTTTGATACATTTTTCACTTTGTGCCCAATGTGTTCCTCTCCTGATTCTTCTATTAACTAGACCCGTATACGCGAGCCACTTGCTTACTACCCCCACGATGTTCACCTGATGTTCAACCGTCCGTTGAGCCGCTTCTGATCTAGAGGCTCTAGAACTCGATCGTGCGGGCGACTGATGGGAATGGTAATGGTTTACCGCCAGTCATCGCAGCTATATCCGTAGCCTTCAGTATAGCCAGTATAAACCACTATATTTAGCACTGTGCTCAGAAATTTAGTTGTTACAGCTTATTGTTATGTATGTGAGTACCTAATTTTTTATACTACGCAGTCGGCAGATGAATGTGCTTTAATATGCTTCTTCATTACAGTATTTTCTTCAATGAAGCAATAGTCCAGTCACCATGGGGTGTGTGTGTGTGTGCATTTCTCTTTCTCGGCTCTACAATGTATTTTCCTATTCCATGTGTCGAGGACATTAAAAAAGAGTCGGGTAGAACTTTTGCAACTGGTACATTTTTGAGGGGGGCATGAGGGCACAAAATTATCAATTGTTGACTGAGTGTTTTGAAACTTGCTCAGAATATGTATTTTTGAAAAGGAAACACATTTTTACTACAACTTTCTCGATCAAGGCATTAGTTTTTGAGATAATAGAGGTTATATATAAATATTTATCTATATTTTCGAAATTTCAAACGAATAGAACTCAATGAGTTTTCATGCTAGAATAAAGACAATGACAGTTTTGAAATCCTTGAAACATTCCTAACAAAACTGTAGAGCTGGATTCTCTATTTTTGCCCTCATAATATTTTTTTATCACAGCTGGATTCTCAAATTTTTATTTCGTAGCGATCGCTAACAAAAATATAGGGAAAAAACAATTAAGGGATTCGGTTTGAGCTGTGATAAAATAATATAATGAGGGTAAAAATGGAAAATACAGCGCTATATTTTTGTTAGGAATGTTTCGAGGATTTCAAAACTGTCATTGTTTTTATTTTAGCATGAAAATGCATTGAATTCTATTCGTTTAAAATTTCTAAATTATACATATATATTTACATATAAACCCCATTATCTCAAAAACTAAGGCCCAAATATCGAAAAAGTTGTGGGATAAAAATATGTTTCTTTTTCGAAAATACATATTCTGGGCAAGTTTCAAAACAATCTGTACACAATTGATAATTTTGGGCCCCCGATGCGCCCTCCCCTCAAAAAGTGTACCAGTTGCGAAAGTTCTACTCAGCTTTTTTTAATGTCCTCATCATATGGAACAGGAAAATACATGGTAGAGCCGTGAAAGAGCAATGTACCCAGACACCCCCCTAGAGCCTGGACTACAAGAGACAACGGAGCTATAGCCTGTGTCTTTTATATGGGTACGTGATGAAACCCTCTGCAGGGACCCTGACCTGAGAACGATGCTCGTCGTCTCGATGACTGCACGGGCGAATTTGTATTTCAATAGCTTTTATTTTACGTTTGTGTGCTCCACTACCGAAAGTTTGAAAGAACTTTTTTTTGCATTCGCACCAGTACCAGTTTTTTTTTTTTTTTTTGCATTCCCATCAGTACCAGGTTTTTTTTGCATTCCTACCAGTACCAGATTATTTTGCATTCCCACCAGTACCAGGTTTATGTATTATCCGAGCTGCGTTGGTATTAAGAAGTGACCGTGATGCAGTGTAAAATTACAAACAAAATTTGTCTCCATTCTCTTTCAAAATTAAAATTTAGTAGTTCGCTCTTGCTCTCGTACGTAGGCAGCACATGAGCTTAAATTAAAGTCTAAGTTCCCTCACAGTGGCAGGAATGAGAGACATAGGAGGGTCGCTAACGCTTAGCTCGTAGATTGATTCGTTCGATGCGTGGGGGTGGCGCTCCTAACGGGCAGTCATACCAGTCACCGCAGTGTCTTGTATAGGCTTTTGGTACAAAGTTTTTTTATATTCGATTAGCTGCAGTTCTTTTCCTTTCTTCTGAAGGCACCGTGTGTTTTGTTCTCTGCCTTTTATGACTTCCTCCCGTATGTGGAGATCCTGGCAACAAGTTTCCGCGTTGCTTCGACATTATGCATGTCTCTTTCAGTACCTCTCTTAAAATTTCATTCATTGTACTGTCCGTGATGAATGCACGGTCAATGATGTACTTAAAAGTATTAACATCTAGTTACCGTAAAATATTATATAATTTAGCCGTTTTAACTCGTTAAAGAACTCACTTCAGTACATCCGTCCTTCTGCCGTCTGATGTTTGGATGTTAATACTTATAAATTGAATAAAAAAAATACTTGATCATGGGGTTAACTTAGTTATTAAATACATTATTTGCTGTATTACGCCGGTCTTCAAGAAATACACATAGACCGCGTCGACCTCAGTAATACCCAGCCACCCTCGACTATCGACACAGAAAGCCAGCCTCGACAAATCGTCTTTGCTTGTGCAGGTGTGACACTGTGAGGGACGGCTGAAACCGCGACGCTGTTCCGTTCAGTTTTGATTTAACGGTGCGGCTGCTACAGCGTTTCTGTTAAGGCAAGGGCTATGAATACTGGTGCATTGGGCTCTGCAAGACTGGCAGCAGCTTGGTGGGAAAGGCAGGGAATTGCGCAGTGGCGGTGCCGATGGGAGAGGGGGAAGAGGTGGACTTGAGCCACTACCCCCAATAATGAACCAGGTTTCCTCTTGAGCCCCTGCCCCCCCCCCGTATTTTTCACCGTGTGACCACGACACAACTATCTCATAACAACGTTAAGTACCTCCACGTTTGATTCCGTCCTTCCGCAACTTCCCTGGCTCCACCACTGGAAGTGTGCAGCAGAAATCCACGCGACGATGGTGTTTGATTTTTGTGGACTGAGCGGAGAAGCGGGCGTGCGTTGGGTGGAGAATAAGAGCCTAGTTCGAGGTGACGGGAGAAAGAGCAGCGTGCGTCGTTTGCCATATGTCTCTCTGTGTCATATTTTCAAACCGAGCCTTCAATAATTTAATTATATTCCTCGTCAGTCGGAAACGCGTAGTTTTCTACGTGGTATTTTAAATTATTTTGAGGTAGGGGAATTACCCAATTGCCGAACTAACTCTATTAACTAACTTTATCATTACTTTCACCTATCAAAGAATGATGTTAGTTCGGAAATTGAGTTAGTTCGGCAATTTGGTAATTCCCATACATTCATAGAAGTTGAAAAATTACTCCCTCTGTTCCGAAATAATTGTTCCGTAGCCAAAAATTTCCTTCTGCATTAGCAGTTCGATCTCAGCCAAATTACTCGCTGTTTACATGAACAGGTTAGTGCATATCATCAGGTAGTTTATATTAACAGCAAATAAGTTGACTGAAATGGAACTGCTAGTGATGAATAAAATTTTGTTTGCAGAACAACTATTTTGGAACAGAGGAATTATTCGTGGTGATGTTCTCACTCATGAGACCGTGTGGTGGTTGGCGTTAGCCCTACCTCACCTGGGAAAATGTGCTCTTTCGCTGTACTCGTCATGTGAAAATATTCCTGCTTGCTTGACATTCTTCGTCATGTAAAAATGTTCTTGCATCACAGTAAACAGCAGAATACCATGGATGTGCGTAGTGGATCGAGATGCCGAGAACTGATAAATTGGGGCAGAGCCGAGTCCACTGCTATTGGGGCAGAGCCGAGTCCACTGCTCTAGGACTCATTACTAAGGGGAAAGCTAAAGCCCCTTCTGTAGTACCCATTACTATGGCACAGCTAAGGCGTGTAGGTACTGAAGTACTCATTGCTAAAGTTCTTAAGAGCACTTAAGAAGTCGTGCACCTAAGGGAACTCCATCACTGCATCCCTAACAGAAAGTCAAGGCATTTTACCTGAAACCTGAAAGGGTGGCGCCAGATGACAATCTGATATGAATATCCATTCGGGCTTGACCTAGTAAAGTAGGACCACCCTGCCAACAGCTGATCCCTGCTTTGAACCCTAAGCATACCGGACTGTGTTGTTTTGCTACAATGGGTTCTGTTCTGTTGTATACCTAATGGGTCACTGCCTTTCTCGTGAGGCAGCCCAACCTGGGTCAGATAGGGAGTGTCGAACCACTGATATGCTCCTGTCAGTGGTCTTTATCCGGCTTTTCGTCTGCTTTTTACACTGTTGCTTCTCATGCGCAGAGATCTTGCGATGTTACTTTTTTTTAATTGCACTAAGATTTCGTTTCCAGTTCTAAAAACTACTAATAGCGCGGTGAGTAGCTTCACTTATTACGGAATTCAGCTCTTACTGCAGTAACCAGAAATATCGTTCGATCCGCAAGCGTTAAGTTTATTTCAGTAGCTGTGAACTATTTTCACTTTCACGACACTCTCAGAAAACTGCCCGCTTTTACGATAAATTTTATTCTTGGTGAAATTCGCTCTTGCGCTGTCGCTCTAGATATTACGAGCTCCAGTCCGGACTCGCGATAAGACTGCTAAAGATTTCTAAACGATAATGCCAAAGTTAGAACCCGTAAAGTTATGCATGATTCATGCCCTGCTCATTGCAGTCCGAAATATGCTTTCAACGTTTGCTCGTTTTGTTTAATGCCCATTTACACGACGCACGTTCGTGGGATTTGGCTCTCAACTATTGAATTTTTTACTTTTACTTCTGCGTTCTGTTTTTATTTTGCGCATGGACTGCTGAAACCTAATCTCCACTTTTGTTATATGGGAAAGTCAAAGTGCTTTTGAACTAATTCGCTTTTCCCTAGATTAGTTTTCCAGGCCACGTACATGGGAAGATCGCAGGGTGGGGAAAATCTGCCTGGAGAAGATAGAAGTTGATACAACGAAAAGTGCGTGTTGCGCAGCAAAGTTGCACCATGTAAACGGACCTTTTTAACAGATTTACATAGAGCAGCTTGTGTTGCGTAGTCCTCTATTTTCCCAACGTCTCCGTCTCTAGGAGCCCACTATCTTTCCACACTCTTTGACCTCATATTCATGGCTAGGGATATTAAGTTTTGCAGGCAACATCTGTTAACACAACAGGTATGACTCCCACGGTCTTCAAGCAACAATGGATTTCGTATGTCAACAGTAAAGTTTCAAAATTATAAGTACAACTGAAAGCAAACCCGTGCGTTCCGTACAGTTGTGGGATTATTCCCACATCGCGGTAAAAATCCCAACTAGTCTTTGCAGTGCCGTGCAGGAAGCGAAGAGTGTAACGGGAGGACTCAATGGCACGAAAGGACACTTAACAGTAACCTCATGTAGTGCAAATGACGTCACATCGACATATCAAAATCTATGAGGGTCGCACCTCTTGATCCTAAGCAAAATTATCAGCAGCGTTATATTCTTGACGCGAGAGAAGTGATGCAAACAGTTACTGCTCAATCTTTCCGTAATTTCCGACAACATTTTAAGCCTGTTTTGAGTACGCGTGCAGCTGAAGTAGCTGCTCAGTCAGGAGCGGGGGATTAAATGAATTAAGTGGAAGAAATATGATGATGTGCTCAAGTATGTTTAGTGAAAATCACTTTGAACTGAATGAAGTGCCGATAAGGCTTCACGCCAAAGAAGAATGTTAAATTAAGGCACCATACCGGCCCAGATCTTGCCGCGAGTGTTGTGAAATTTCCACCAGCCACCGCTGCTACTTTCTTTTGATAATTGCTTATTGCTCAATTATTATATATTCTCTTCATTTATTTCATAGGGATTTTGACTACCCGAGAGTATGTATTAAAAAGTGTTTGTAAATTCCGTAGGAGTTTTAACTGACTAACCGTATGTTATTCTTCTACCGCCTCGCATGGCGGTTTCGTCAAGTTGAAGTTGCATTAAAGACTAAGGCCGGGGACAGACCGGAGCAACAAGCGACGCAATGCGATTTTTACGTGAGTGGTGTTGCAGCAATGCGCGGGTGTCGCGAGGCATCGCAGTTGCGGCGGTGGGGACAGCAGACTGCTGTACCCTCCGTTATATTTTGTCATGCAACAAATTTGTCGCGTTGCACGTCGCTTGTCTCGTCGGTGTGGTGGCGACCTAACAGTGCGTTGGCGAACTAATCTGATATTAGTAATGTTGACCCTACAGGATTATCAGAGTTTCCAAACGTCGATGGGGCCGTCTGTATGACGTGCCGCACTTTGGAATGAATAATAAATATCCTAAGAACACAAACTATAGTATTTTATTCAACTGTATAGGACCCGCGCACTACAAAAAGAACGCTTCAAGCAACATACAGCTACGAGAAACCAACGGTTTATTTGGTTCTTCTAGGGTTAACAAATAATGTCGATGGTCTAAAGCCAGGCGGCTATATATGTCATGCACCACATAATGCATTCTACTGTACATTGAATACTGTATTATTATTGGTACCTTTAAGTCAAACCTACGTGATCATTACAACCTCTTATCATATTTTAACCATTGTACACTTTTATCTCACCTCTTGTTAAACAAACGTGGAGCTATGCAGTATACACCAAAAGCTGCATATACGCATCTTGGTTTTAGGGCCTCTGATCTTTGCACATTACTTACGAATAATTTTCGATCACGATTCAATCGTTCATTTATTTCTTCCAGGAGTATTGGACACGCAATTAGTTAAAGGTACAGTTAAGTTCCTCGTAGGGATTTAACTCTGATCAAATTTTTGGCCGCCCTATAGGTACTGTTTTAAGATATTAACTTCTGGAGCTATCAAGAATACTGTCAGGCTCAGCCTCAGCCAGGTAAGTGATTCTTCTTTCTTTCTCTGACCACCGTTACTGCAGCTCCTACTGATAACCTTTACTCCAGTCCTTTCTTTTCCCCCGCCATGTTGCTCCCAACGCACGTTATTCCTCCGTTCATGGGATCCCCATTTTTCTCGACGCATCGCATTTTCCTAGTCTTTCTTCGCTCTAAGCACCGTTCCAATGGCTATGAGAGCGTACACTAATTATACTTAATAACGAATGCTATGCACATACTACTTTCTCTCTCTTTTGATGACGGAAGCCAATTTCCCAGTCGGAAATAATGCTTATGATTATAGTAGAACAACTATGATTATGGTCGAGATCTTGTATGTTGTTTATTATCGAAATATCCTTCATATTCAACCATTTATGGGGTGCATTATGGCAGAAATATGTTATAACTTTCGACCGTATTGCCAACTATAATTCCCAACCATACACACTCAATTACAACAATTAAGATTTCAGCTGCACAACCATGAGCTACCATAGTGAACCGTAAGAAACACCATTCACGACCAAAATCGACTGTGTTCAGCGAATGTTACGACTGTATTCTAGCAAGATCGACTTTTTCAACTGTTGACATATTATGCACTGGATGCCTGCGTCGTTTGCTGATGATTAGTTGCTTATACAACACAAAAATAGTTTAATTCATACGTGCTTGTTAGGCCTGCAGCTAAGAATGGTCACAGTCTCTTAACTTCAGAACGACGCTAGAGTAGGAGCTTAAACCAATCTATGCAATTAACGCGCGTTTATAGACAATTTCTTTAACTCTAAGCCGGTATGGAGCTATACTACACAGTTCAGAGGAAGTCACAAATCGAATGATGAATTCTGGCCGTACCAGTTGTCAAGGTACGTAAGGCTAAATATATCATGAAACTTTACATCCTTTCACATAAAGCTAATGGGAATAATTTATTGATGAAACTTTACAGATATAAACTGAATGAACATAAAAATAAATGGTAATATTTGATCAAAGATGACCATTCTGCTCAACAAAGGGTACAACAATTAAATAATAATAGGTGACTACGCTAAAGTGGTAAGGCGTTTGTAAAAATCGGAAACATTAGATAAAAATAACGTCAAGGCGGTTACCGTCCATACATACCCTGCACTTTTTTTTTTTTTTTGCAGTTCATCGACAGGATAAAAACTGAAAATGTGCACAATTTTTGCATTATAATTTGAATTTTTAGATGTTTCGTATTCAAACTTATAGTCATACAATGTTATTTTGGTCGATTATGTTGGGAATTCTAGCCATGTTATTTATCCATGACAATCCATAAGTACATATTCTTCCCCAAATAATGGGAGGAATTCCACTCTTGATCGTAGGTACGGAAATCCATTGGTTACCATGGTTATGCTCTAGCATATGCTCTACCATTTATAGTCTTCAAACATCCATGTACTACCGTGTACCATATATAATCTTCAAACATCCATGTACTACCATCAACCTTCGTTTCTTGACAAACCTTAAACAACCAATATTGCCTCCGCCAATATCGACCTAAATATGCTAAATTCATCGTTATTCTTTGCTCGACATATCTCCCATATTGTTTCATCATCCATAATCGACCTTAATCTCTCATACACCGCTATATTCTACTATAATCACAACCAATATTTTGGACTGGGTTGTTACTCTACAGCAACCGACGGCTGAAACAAGACATGTGGTGGGTGAGCTCCATTGCAAAGATTGTATCCTCCTGCTCCTGCTGTTGAAAATAACAAATGCTCCCAATATAGTTGATGGAGTGTCCATGCATGGCGGACCGACCCTGGGAAAAACTCCACTTCTTTTATTTGATGTCGATCGCTTTATTTCTGCGCTCGCGGCATCCAACGTGTCTGGCGGGCGTAAATGTAGATACTTGCGAGTGCGGTGAATGTGTTGTACTCTTGAGTGCCTGCAATTTGATGTCTTCTTGATGCAAAGTATGCTTTTGTTACACCGATTTCCCTGTTACTCGAACGACAAAAGAAAAATAGAATATTTCTATTTCTAATTAATTTGTAAATATTGCACGCATGATGATTCCTGACGTTTGTGTAGGTAACCTGTCTATCGAACTAGAAATGTTGCTTAGAAGATTGTATAAGGATTACTATGAGTCCTTTCCTTTGAAACGGAGCCTACCGAAGCGCATGACAGCAAGATGGATCACGAAAGATATACGTATGCTCGTAAGGAAAAAGCACAAGCTTCTACGTTTGTACCGTGCCAATGTAACACGTAAGCGATCACATACAACTTTTCGCAATGTTTGATGTGCTGTGATCAGAATGCAAAAAAAAAAAAGGCTTTCCACCTGCGTGAGATAAATAAAGCTTCTGGTGATCGCGTACAACTTGGAAAGTTCTAAATAATCTGCTTTGCCGCAATGCGCAGTCTGCGGTCAACGAATTACGGGTAGGTGGCAATATTTTACAATTAGCAGATCATTTTAAAGAATATTTTTCTTCTGTTTCTAGCAACTTAGTTCAAATTATTCCAGATAATGCCGGGCAATTTGATGTTCCTAGGCCACGAGTGCAATATGTGAGCAATTTTCACCCAGTTACCACCGATGAAATACATGCAATAATTGTGGCAATGCAAGGAAAAAGATACGATAAAGATGAACTGCAACCTAAGCATTTACAGTTAATTTTACCATACACTGTAAGATATCTTTGTGTCATTTTTACCAAATGTATTGTTGATGGAGTTTACCCGGATACTTTAAAATTTTAAAACTAGCAAGAGTCATTCCTTTGTACAAGTCAGGTAACACCAATGATGTTTCTAACTATAGACCGATTTCTACATTGTCAATTTTTAACAATCTGTTCGAGAAGATAATTCATGCTGGTTTAATACAATTCTTAGAGAGGAATTCTATTCTTAGTGACAAGCAGTATGGCTTTAGAAAGAAATGAAATGCAACGCTCGCCACTTTTAATTTGATAGCCGACATTTTACCTTTTTGCACAACAAAACTTTTACTATCTGTCTGTTTTTACACCTCAAGAAGGCGTTCGACACGGTTAATAAAAAAGTTTTATGAGAAAAGTTAGGGCACTATGGTATTAGAGGAGATATCAATAGGATGATTTCGGATTATCTAACAAATCATGCACAATATGTGACCATTGGAGAGGTGCAATCACGTAAAGATATAGGTGTTCCGCAAGGATCCGCAACTGTTTGCATATGATGCAGTTTTTTTTATGAACATGACGATTGTTTCGATGCTGCCGTTACAAAACTACGTAGATTTATTGATGTTTTTACTCAATGGCTTACGTGTGACAAATTAACCCCAAATGTAAGTAAAACAAAACTCATGGTTTTTAGCGCAAAGAAAATAATTTCGATTCCTGATGTATATATGAACGGCGAGCAGCTAGAATGGGTAGAGATGTTTCGTTACCTAGGAGTTATTATTGATAATAAACTCCGTTTTTCTCCCCATATATCTCTAGTATGTGATAAACTTTGCAAAGCCAAAGGCGCCATTGATGCCGCAGCTAAGTTTTTCTCGCGCGATGCGTTAGTTTCTTAGTATTATTTATTGTTTTATTCACACCTAACGTATGCAATTATTATATGGGGTGGTGTGACTGAGAACGCGAAGAAACGAATAATGACGATTACTAATGATGTCCTTAGAAAAATTTTTGAATGTAAAGCGAGATGACAACAATGTGCCATTGATGCGTACAAATATTATGTATAATACCTTAAGATTAATGAAGTTCAGTGATGTCCACAGGTACTTTCTACTAAAATTTATCCGTAAAGCAATAGCTGGTGAAACTAATTGTTTCGAGTCACATTTCTTCCCATTGCTTTCAACTGCTCAATATGAAATGAGTAACAACAGATTCAATTTACCATCTGTTCGCCTTGAAGTAGAAAAGCCTTCCACCGTTTTCCAATGTGTCACTGCTGGCCTTCGTCTCATCCGTCACAACTTAGCAACCAAATTCCAACCTGACATCAACCACCTACTTACTGATAACATCATGCCTTCCCCAGAGTACCGCTCAGCGATTTCTTCCCTCCACCGATCTGCCGTGCAAGCCTCACTAAACCGCCTACCCGTTAACAGGGTTCTGGGCTCTGCCCCGCCGGAGACTTCGCCCGACGAGGCGGTCCTCTCCCGAGCGGCTCGTTCCACTCTATCACAGTTGCGCTCGGGTTTCTGCTCTGCCCTGATGTCATACCGCCATAGGATCGGACTGGCGGATTCCGACTCCTGCCCCGGGTGCCACCGCGCCCCCCATACCGTAAACCACATGTTTGAGTGTCCCGCTCACCCTACCGCCCTCCTTCCTACCTCTCTATGGGACAGCCCTCTATCTGTGACTGACTTCTTGTGTTCCCTACCTTCCTTCTCATACCTTCCGCCACACGCCCGACCCCCTCCGGAGCCGCCCCCTACGTAACTACAACAACAACAAATTCCAGAAAACCTTGTCGAACCAATGATACACCAGCAATTCAAAAAACTGTTTAAAAAAACTACTGTTCAAGTCAGTATTGCCTTTTATGATTGACAAGTGCCCAATAAGTTAAAATACTTTTTATGGGCTTGTTTCCTGTAGTATTGACATTGTATTTCTTTTAATCTGTATATTTAGGATTTTGTAAAAGATTGGAAACAGAAAAGAATAGAAGGAATAACAACTCTTTCTTGACTGGAACGGATTTTACGTACCGTAGTTATTGCGCATATCTCTTTGACTCATTCTTTTCCCATAATATTAGTTTCTCGAATGTTACCTCAGTCAAACCGCATCCACGAGCTAATTAAGTTCGAGTAACAAGATTCATTTATTTAATACAGCTTATGCACGAATGGTTGGCGCCGACGTGGGTCGGTGCCTCAAGATCCAATAATAAGTAAAACGATTTCCATAGATTGCCTCAGCTTCAGGTTGGTAATTACACTATAACGAACCTATGATAAAGATTGTACTACGCATTGCATATCGGAAAACTAGCCTTTTCCTAGAGTGTCTCATCCCATGGCTTTGTAGAGCGGATAATTTTGTTGCTCCTGCCGTAGCAATGTAGAGCGAGCTCGAGAATCCCTCTCAGAGAGTCGAGCCCGTGCCTCCGCCAAGTCAGACAATACGTAAACCAAAAATTCTAATTAGTTCCGAAACCAGGATTTTCCTTTCTACCATCGCTAAATTTGGTTATTTGTGCCTCTAGACATTAATAGCCGTTCCTGTAATTTTCTTGAAGACCCGCCGCTAATTTTTCGAGTTATATTCTGATTAACACTGCAATAGACATATAGTCATTATTCCAACACACACAGAGGACCGATCATCACTAAAATTTGGTCATTTGTGCCTTTTAACATTTCTAACCATTCTGAAAATTGCTTGAAGATCCGTCGTTAACTTTTTAGGTTTTCTGGCAAACATGCAAACACAGAGATAAGCATACAGACTTATTGACAAATGATCACGAAAGTTTGGTAAGTTACTCTTCGAAACATCCCCTAGAAAACTATAAATTTTGCGAAGATTGTCCATAACTGGGTTATGTCACCAAGAAAAAACAGGCAGACAAACAAACGACTGAACGGATCCTCACCAAAAATTAAAAATCTGTTTCCTAACATTCCCTGCACATTTCATGAAGTTCCATCTATAGCTTTTTAGTTATTGTTATTAATATTACTAGTGGGCCCGTACGTGAAAAACTTTACGCAATAATCGAAATGCTTGCTTAATGAAGGCAAGTGCCGAACCTTCGCACTTCTCACTTGCTTCTGCATTATCATCATTGATCTTTCACATGCTCTACCCTTAGGTTTTTCTTCTCCATATCACTTGCTTCTTCCATATTGACAGGCAGAAGTAAAATCTTGAGTGAGACACTGCAACAAACTTGAATGCAACTCCAGTCAGCTTATATGCAATGTGAGTGCACCGTAGCCATGATATCGCCTCTCAAATTCATATATCTGCTTCATTTGGAGTGCTCTGCCTAGGAAAATTCAACATAAAAAACATCAACAGCCGACTTGAACGCCTGGAGGCCAACACGACCGAAAGCTAATGTCGGTAATGAATTCCAAACCGAAACAGACTAGATCAAGAAGCACCGACTGAACTGACGAGTTCGGTATCTAACATTTTCCAAAGTGAAAGAGTGCGCATCAACCGCACCACGTGTAATCCTCCTACGTACTTTGAGGATAGGAATAGAAGAAAACAACCGTTGTCTCTCACTGTTGTACACCTTATAAAACATACAGAGTCCGACTATCTCTCTCCTATGGGATAGATTCATCAGATCATTTTCAGCGCTCAACCTGCTGGCAGAACTAACAAGTCGGTCCAGCAAACGCAAGTAACTGTCAACAGCTGAAGCCCAAATTAACCGGTGAGCAATGCTCTAACACAGGCAGCAAAAAAGCATAAAAGCATCTGCGGACTACCTCTTCATCACCAAACACAGAATTTACCTTACACAGGAGCCCAATCTAAATGGAAGCATGCGACATCAGCTGCTAAATATACCTCTCAACATAAGCTTGACATCAATGACAACACCGACAATCTCCAAGGAGCTAGACCTCTTGAGTAAAGTGCCATCTTTCTTCAGAGGTGGATGCTGCGGGAAATGTGTCAGAGACCGACTGACAATCATGGATTTGGTCTCACTGGCATTCATCTTCATACTCCAGGCTGAGCAGCATGCACTAATGAGCGGCAGGTCGCTATTCGGAGACAGGGCAACATTACGAAGAAAAAAGAATCGTTCACTATGAAGCTATTCCTAGTTACTGAACTAATGTAGGGACTTAAAAATTTAATAATTTTGTAACCACAAGTATCAATCGCAGATAATATTATGCTAATCGGTGCATTTTCAATGTGGAGTATAGGAAATCCGTACAAAACTCCCGATTTAGAGCCATACAGATACAGTTAAGAGCATGGACTTTGAATAATAATCCCTTCATATTTAGGCTTTGAAAGAAATATGTTTATTTTATCTTCCTGTTAAAAAATTGTTTTGAACTAGTCGTTATTGATGATTTTTAAATTTCAAAGAATCTGTTATGACAGCAGAGTTTTTTTTTTAAGTCAGCCAGCTGGAGAATACCGATTCCATTCCCTTTATTTTACATTGGAAAGCACTGTCCCTCAACTGAACGAAGAACTGTCTATCCCCTTCGCCAATCACGAGGCATAGAATTGGCCATAGGCCATGGGGTTATGTTAGCCCATCCTATGTTGTGAGTGCGAACCCAGGGAGAACCTTCAAGTTGCCTTAGCCATTAGCTAAGCCTTCGGAGCATCTTTCCTCCGAGACCACTTTTCTTCTTTCCAGTCTCGTACTCCTACTGATGATACTTTCCGCTGTTCCTCCTCTTTTTTTTCTGACTCGCTGTGCTCATGCACGCAGATTCTGTGTGGAAACACCCTTGTTCATGGGTTCCTCGTTTTATTTTGTCATACTTTGTCTCCCGTTTCCTCTCTCAGAAAATCAAACTTATGATGGTTCAGGAGGCTTAAACTAGCATGTAATAGTATTAATAAAAATATTTATTTACGTTTATATCATATTAAAGATTTCAAAGGAATGAAATGAAAAGGAAAATGTAATCCTTGTTAAGACTGTTTTACCCGCAAAGTCATACAGGTATGAGAGTAACGCAGCCATCTTTCACAATCATTCTTTAAATTTAAAGTGGAGAAACGAAGGCTAAAAGGCAGTGAGGATCTCGCGACAAAAATGAGCAACGTTTTGTCGTTCAGGGCGAAGGAACGTTCAAGTAACGAGTAAAATCCATCATCAATTTGTTTATACAGGTCATCCAATAATATCAGATAATTTTTGTATTGTCTCACAATGTTCTCACACTAACTTGAGGCCTTTATAGTCAATATTCATATGTCACCCATCGCTTGAGCCCTATTGAGCGTGCCAGTTCCTCAGAACCATTTAGTTTAGCAAACAACACAGTTTTTTCTAGGTCTTCCATATTACTGCGAGCTTTGCGGGTTGAGATATCAGATCCTTATATTTTGACTTTCTCTAATGAATAATAAAACGCGTTATGCGTTTCTCAATTTTCTACTAATAATTGCATACAGTGTTGTACATACACATCTAAACTTCCTACTTTCTATATTGAAACACTCAATTAGCACCAGAAAGAGGTACATAATGAGTATTATTTTCCTGGACGTACTTGCAAACTTCGAGTCCTGCTCCAATAAAAATAATAGCTCCATCTTTAGAATTTCTCTCTCGCATTAAAGACGAGGTACTGCTCGGACCGAACTGGTCGCTCTTGTGAAGTGCGCATTCTTGTCAAAAATGGTGGCGATCCCATTTGCATCGAAATATTGTAACAGCTTTGCCCTTCGGGGTGCGAGGTTCTTAACAAAAGTCGTCATATCCGCAACGCCGCTAACGGTGAAACTGCGATGTACAAAAACTTACTGGACTCGTACCTACTGAAAGCGCCAGTTAAACCAGCTTTAAGCGGTTACGTGCAATGTGGAGATAACTCGCTACTGCCCCTCCCGTTAGTCACGGAATGCAGCGTCACCTCTGCACAACATGGGTGGCGTGCATAAAGTCACCCGGAACTCTTCCGAACAATCTTCAACGTATTCAAGGTAGGGTATTTGATTAAGATAATTTCTTATAAGATGAACATTTTGCATCAATTTTCTTT
Organism: Parhyale hawaiensis; assembly: GCA_001587735.2. NCBI lineage: Eukaryota > Metazoa > Arthropoda > Malacostraca > Amphipoda > Hyalidae > Parhyale > Parhyale hawaiensis. The sequence goes on along the minus strand of LQNS02278094.1, from coordinate 63,618,257 downwards.
TTCGGTACACTACACATTTTTCTGTTTCATCGAAGTGCCACTCTGTTTGCTCACTGTTATAATGCTGCTTGTTTTGCCTTTTTCAGCCCAGACAGAGTCCCATTTTCAACGCATCGTTGTTTTCAAAGTTTCTTCTGAGTAGATGTAGCAGTAATCTGTTCAACTGTTGGTATCATACACGCGAATTTGTTTTAGATTAGATTCATTGCTTAGAGATTTGGACTTCTTTACTGTAGAATATCACTCCTGGCCACGCTGATACATCTCTGTGGTTCATTAATTTTTAACTCCGCCAATGACATTATGTTTTTGTCGTGTGTGTCTGTTTGTGTTTGTCTCTTTGTCTGTTATCAAGATAACTCAAAAAATTATAGACGGATCTTTACGAAATTTACAGGGATTGTTTGGCATCGTAGAAGTAACAGATGATTAACTTTCGGTGAAAATCCATTGAACAGTTTGTTTGTTTGTCTATCTATTTCTTCTTAGTACCATAACTCAAAAAATTACGCACGGATTTTAACCTCCGCCAAGGAGGTTATGTTTTTCGTCGGATTTGTCTGTCTGTTATTCCGTCTGTCTGTTATTCTGTCTGCCTGCGATCAAGATAACCCACAAAGTTATGGACGGATTTGGATGAGACTTACGTGAGTTGTTAGGTTTATTACGAAGAGTAAACGACCAAATTTTTGTGACGATCTGTTTTTTTTCGATCGTGCGTTTGTTGCTGTGTTTGATTTTGTGCTTGTTAACGCAATAACTCAAAAAGTTCTGAATGGAGCTTTATGAAATTTACAGGAGTTGTTAGTAATGTTAAAAGACATAAATTTTTAAATTTTTGTGCAGGTCGGTGGGTTCGTTTGCATGTTTGACTTTTGTTTGTCATAATGTTTGTTAGCAACATAGTTCAAAAAGTTGTGAGCGGATCTTAAAGAAAATTGCAGGTGTTAATGCTATTAGAGGGCACAAATGATTAGATTTTGGTGTTGCTACAAAGAAAGTCATGGTCTCAGCACCGATTTGAATTTTTGTTACCTGTTCCTTGCTTGGCGGAGGTATGCGCTCTGAGTGCTCTAGTTTTTTATGAAACTTACATTAGTTGTAGGTATATTACGAAAAGTGAATAAACAAATTTTTATGATCATTTGTTTGTTCGTTTTTTTTTTGTTTATTTGTCGTAGTATTTGCTTTCTTTTTGTTAGAAAAATAACTGAAAAAGTTATGAACAGAAATCTGTAACATTCACAAGAATTATTATTGACGTTGAAAGACGTGAATACAAATTTTGGTGATGATCGGTTGGTTCTTTGTGTGTTTGACTAACTTATATGTCAGGATGTTTGTTAGCAGCATTACTCGAAAAGTTATACACGGATCTGCAAGAAATTTGCAGAAACTCTTATTACTGTCAAAAGGCATGAATGATTAGATTTTGTCTTTGTACAAAGGAAATCGTAGTTCCATAACTAATTTGAATATTTCATAACCGTTGCCTTACTTGACATAGGTATGCGCTCTCAGAGTGCTCTAGTTAAATGTAAAATCAAGCTGGCGGGAACTGTGAATCTTTCCAGAGTAAATCTGCACTCCAAACACGAACACAATGAAGAGATACATCATGAATTCGCTACTTTCATTTTTGACAGCGAGCTCACTAATTACGATAATAATGTTAATACAAGAAGTAGTAATTATAGTTCTCGATCAGAGAGTGCAAATTTCCGAAAACTTGTAAGTAGAATAAATGTGCTCCTGTTCGAGTAAGGAATCAAGTTACTGTCCTGAAATAATCCACAGAGTTCATTGCTCCGCACTATTTACGCGCTTTGTGGAGACGCACCGAGACTAGTCGGGTGAGTGCACTGTATTGCTACCTCGTAAGGACATGATTTATTTTGCCTATTATGAGTGGCTGTTTTCGCCCTCCAAGGGCCTCCTAGAATCGTGTCTCGAGGGCCTCGACCCTCCTTGCACTGCACAATCGTGGATCGCTGTAATATAAGGCGGGCATCCCTGCAATTTTGGTTAAAATTATCAATTTTTTTTCATCGAAAGAGGATCCTCAGGTGGAGGGAAAGTGTGTCCCAAATTACTATGAGGTTAAGAGCCCTACAACCCCCAAAAAAGGTGTTAAAGAGGGGGACAGGGGGAGGGGCTAAATTGGAAATGACCTTGCGATAACTTTTTATTTGTGAACCGATTTTTCTGAAACTTACACAGTATATGTATTTTTGAAAAAGGAACAAATTTTGCTCCCGCAATTTTTTTATTTAGTCCTTAGTTTATGAGATGATGGGGTTCCCGGAATGTATAAATTTATATACAGTATGTTACCTTTGATTATGCAAATATAATTTTTTACTCTATTTTCAATATATATATGTGTCTAACTTTGAAATAACAATATTAACTAAATGTGTATCTATATTGCCAATATAAACAGCGCTTGTATAATAAATATTTAGCCGATGGTTAAGTCTATCATACAATTTGCTTATCTACGAGTTTTTTACTGTTACCTCAGATTATGCAACAAGCTAATAACGTCATAAAGAGAAAATAAATACAAGTGAACAGGAATATTGTTCTTAAACGTAGAAAACCAAGAAATTATAACTAAAACAATTCAATAAACACTGGAATAAGTGCTGAGTAGTGGTAAACATAAGTTAATTTTGAACATGGCAACCTCCATTTTTCATGATATTCTAAGGCGATTATCAACAGACTTTGTCAGGTTTGATATTTCAGGTGGTGCGATAGAATCTGCGGCTGTTTTCACTGCATTTCACAGGCTTACTTTGCTCGAAAACTGCCGACCACCTTCATAGACCTTCCTTTTGATCATTGCCTGGAGGTTCTCAATGGGATTTAAATCGGTGCTATTCGCTGGCCAGGTCATAATCCGTTTTGATTTTAATCCTCCATCCGCAAGCCAGTTAGCAGTGTACCGTGCTCGGTGTGAGGGAGCGTTATCGTGCTGAAATACCAATTTGGATCTGTGTGCGATAGTCTGCTCATCAAGCCATGGAATCAAGTTGACTTCAAGGAACTGGCAGTACCTTTCTGCATTCAGTTTAACTCCTTCTGCCACTTCAAATGGACCAATAAGGGTTAGAGAGGGTGGTATTTAAAGTTCGCCCTCTTGGAGGTAACTCAACAACGACAACAACCTACTATCCCGGCCTAAAACATTACACCTCCACCACCTTGTTGACGTTTAAGCCGTGTCTGTTGAATGCGGTCATGGAGGACCCATCCTGACGCCCATCCATCTGGACCATCAAGAGTTGCTCTGCATTTGTCAGTAACTATGGCATTGCAAAAATCAGTTTTCATTTACTCTTCAGCGCATTTGACCCTATTTCCTTTATGAGTTTTTGTTAGAAGTGGTCGTTTAATTGCCTTTTTCTCTTTCCCTAACTTCTGCAGAACCTCACATCTTATCTTTCTGCTTAGTATTGAGGCTCCACCGTTTTCAAATATCGCCTTACTTGTAGAAAGTTGTTTTCTAGCCATAGAGACCTTCAAATGTCGCATATCCCGAGCTGTCAATTTTTTTGTAGAGGCTCTATCCGGAGTTTTCCTGTTGACCTTACCTTCAATTGCATAAGCCTTAATTGTTCGGTGATCACGCTGTAATTCCTTGGAAACTTCGAGTGCAGTCTTACCAGAAGTCAATAACAAGGTCACCTTGATCGTTTTTCTTCACTAGTTAGACCGCTTTTCTTGCCCATGTTGAGTAGAGAGTAATGTTGCATTATTTAGGGTAACAGCAAAACCCCGTGCGATAAGCAAATGTTGCCAAAACGTGAGATATGGTTCCGTTTTATTTTTCTCTAATCGTTTTTATAGGTACAACATAGCTGTGCACTAACCTACTATTAACATTTCAAATGTTTGACACTTATCTTGAAAAATAAGTAAAAAGAATTGTATTTGCATAATTAAAGGTAACATACTGTATATCACGTTTATGCCTATCGTGTAAAATGTGAATTTCAACATAAAAATAAATAGAAGTCAAGCAGTTTTAATGCTAGGAAAAAACAAGGACAGTTTTGGAGTCCTTGAAACAATTCCAACAATTCTCTGGAGTCGGATTTTCCATTTTTGCCCACTTAGTTTTGTTATCACAGCTCAAAACCGACAATTTTGTTTTTCTTATTGTATATCAGTTAGCGGTCAAATATCGCATATCAGACGAAAACGAAATAGAGAATGGAAAATCAAGCTCTATAGCTTTGTTAGAAAGGTTTATAGGATTCCAAAATTTCCCTGGTTTTTTCCTAGCATGAAAACTCATTGTCGATTTCTATTCTTTTAAAATTTCATATATATATATATATTGATTTCCCATTATCTCAAAAACTAAGGCCTTTATCAAGAAAGTTGTACCAGCAAAATGTGTTTTTTTTTCCAAAAAATGCATATGCTGTGCAAATTTCAGAACAATTAGCCCACAAATGAAAAAGTTTTAAAAAAAACCTGGATGACCCTTTAACCCTTTCTATCATTTCGTTGCCTACATGTTGCACTTCATATAGAGGTATTCCTGTGAGAGAGGCAAATGATTAATGAAAGAAAGGGTTAATAAAAATGTAAAACAATACATAAATGTGTGAAAGAAATTTATACAAGTGTAGTAGTAACACCGTCACATGTAACTAGTCGGTTAGTAGTTAGTGCTCTGTGTGTAGGATAGCTAAACGCGGTCTACCAAGTGTCCATAACGTCTCTTCAAGTTGATATGGACTTCACTTATGGTGAAGTGACTTTGCTTACTGTACACCCGAGATTGCAATCATACTAGTATTCCAATAACATAGTTTTGGGCCAAAAGGGAACATCAATATTCTAATTATTTTTAATTGAAATATACCCAAAACATATATGTATGAATTACATAGAAGGATTTTACATTTACCTTCAACTGTAAATCAACATTCAATTTAAAAAATCATTTTGCCCAGGCCAAATGTTGAAAGAAATTGTTTAAGTATTCCAATCATTAAAATAATATTTTGTATATGTATTGTTTTGAATAACTTAATTGATGGATTTGATCTATACACGACAACAGTCAAATATTTTTTTATTTATTTTCAAGTAATATGGCGGCAACGACACGTAAAGCTTTGACGACATTTGAAGAAAAATTACCCATTCTACTAGTTAATCATAGTGTAAATTTCTGAAACTGCCGGTATCGTGAGGTCAAAAACTGTTGTTTATAGTGTTATCAGTTGACTCAAGATACCCAACCAACACAGAAAATCGGCCTGACCGCAATTATTTCTATACGGGAAATTCGACTGATTGTTAGAAAGTCTTTTAGAGACCATTACGAGACAGCTATATACATCAATTTCTAGTAAATTTTCTTATCAAAGGGGAAAGGCAATCTCAAGGAAAACTATTTCTTGAATTTTAATCAAGGAAAAGTACTGACTCTGATTCCAGCTTATAAACAGTTGATTAAAAAAAAATTGGTCATTTTTTACTTCACCACAGGGTTTATTTTGTGCAGAGTTGAACAATTGTATGTGATTCATTTCCGTGATGAATGTAAGTTTCACTTTTGTGGAACTGACGGTATGAGGTGTATGTAGAACGATTAAATGGTGAGTGCTTTTCTCCTCAATGTGTAAAAAAGATAGTAAGTTTTGGAGATGAGAGTATTATGATGTTGGAGATAATAATTTCATCAGTAAGAGTTAGTCCCATTGTTTGCTTACATCGAAAAATTAGTGCAAAGGTTTATGATGAACTTCTTCGCCAACATGCTTTTCCTGCCTTACGTAATGGTACTGTTCAAAATTCAATGTTTATGGAAGACAAGGCACCTTACCACAAAGCTAAAGAAGCAACAATATTTCTCAAAGAAGAAAGAATAGTATAATGAAGTGGCCACCTCAAAGTCTTGACTTAAATCCCATAGAGAATGTCTGATAGATCATTGGAGTGAAAGCTCAGAGCAGAAATTATAATCTGATTGTTTATGGCGTTTTCTGAAGGGGTCACTAGCAATGTTTGAAAGAAATTATACCTATTCGTGTGTTTGAATATGAATTGAAGTCATCCAAAGTAAAGGGAAATTCGCTAAATTTTGAATTCTTATTAGCGCATGTTGTATCGAAAGACCAGTAATTAATGATGTTATGAAGATTTCTGATGTCTACTTTAACTTTTGGCCAGGGCAAAATGTTCATTTTAGCTTTTAAACTGAGTATTTATTGAAAGTTAAGGATCAATATGAAATCCGTATATGTAAATGATACATACCTATATCTTTCAAGTATGCATCATACCGCGAAATTTTGTTGAAATATTCAAGTAATAAATCACACAATATAATAAATACCATAGTGTATATATTTACTATATGTTGGTATGTTTCGGGTCACGCTCTCAAAGAAATAGGTGGAAACTAGGGCAGGTGGCAGGTTTTGTAATTAGGTTGCGTTTTCATGGAGATCGGTGACCAGGTTGCAGATGGCGAAAGTTGGCTCCTTATTCCTATCCCTCAATGTTCTTCTTGCTTGAAACTCTTCTTGGAATCGAAATAATAGAGATATTACAGCTTCTCTTAGCGCGGCCATGCAGTCTTCTTCATAACTTGATCCATACATCGAACAATATATTTGTTCTTAGTTTATCACATACAAATTCAGAAGGTAATCAACGAAGGGCGGACGAGGCGATGATTTTTTTTTTCTTGTGGTAGACAATATTTTTTCCGCTTGCTGTGTTCTTTTTGCGGCGCTTGTTCTCTATTTTGACGGCCTCGGCTGATTTTACTTCAACACAAAATCTTCGATGTACTGCAGGCTGGTTGGGTATCATGGATACGCGGCGGGTAATTCATTTAAATTCACAGGAAGCTTGCTGCTTTCCAGTGTAAGATTTTTCCGCATGTAATCCATGGTGGGAGACGATTGTTCTTCTTACGTGAATTGAAAGAGAGAGCACTAATCTCTTATCAAAATTTGAGACTGCTGTTGCAACGTGCAACGTATTCTTCAGAAGCATATTAGTAACAAAGGAATGTTGCGTGAAGACGGGTCGTCTCAAATTCTTCGCTGTCATTTTTCACAGCACGGGTGCTCTAGTGTCTAAAAATTAGTTGTTCTGTTCCTTGTATTTTGACCATTCCTGTATACTGCAGTCTTCACCGTACAGGTATATCGCACACAACGGTAAATAATTTGCATAGGCGCCGCTTTATTGCTATTATCAACACAATATAATAAACACCGTCGTGTGTATGTTTTTTTTATTCACATAATTACGCATTTATGTATTTATATGTTTGTATATTTCAATATTCGTATGTTTCGGGTCTCGCTCTGAAAGAAATAGGCGAAACATAGGCCAGGATGTAGATTTAGTAATTAGGTTGCGTTTTCATGGAGATCGATGACTAAATTGTAAAAGAAGAAGAAGCTAGCGAAAGTGGGATCCTTATTCCTTTATTTATCCCAATGCACTTCTTGCTTGAAACTTTTCGTGGCATCGAAATAATGAAGCTATTTAAAGCTTCTCCTATCGCGATTATGGGATCTGATTTTTATCACATTTTCCATACATCAAAACATATTTTTGTCATTGAAAACTGAAATGTAGAAAATAGGCCAAGTTGCAGATGATGGCAATCGTACATCTCAATGCAGTTCTTTCTTCTCCAAGGTTGTAGCTCCTTCAGTGCAGGTACATACAACTTCTCTAAACACTCTGTTGCATCGTGATTCGTCCAAACTTCAGCTGCCGTGAGTTTACGCTGATTCTGTTATTGGCTGCGTAACATCGATTTTTGACAGCGCGGGCACTCTAGTCTATATTATAATTCTACTTGAGGCTCCATCCGTTCGCCCGTACGTCCAGTGTCTGTACGTGACGCTTTTCAGTATTAGGTAAGAGGGAAACTTCAATTTGCAAGTAGTTTTGACTATCGCGCTAACGATGTTCTGCCATAACTGTCTTCTTGAGCGCTTCTTGAAAACATTTGTCACTTTCAAAGTGAAGGCATGAAGATTACTTCACTCGTATCTTATCTACCGCTTTTCATTTCTTTCACAACATATAATGTTTGCTTTGCTTGTGGCGCTCGACGATCTTAATAAGGCCTGCCAGATACGTATACGCTGCTGGAGAATGGAGCGGGTATTGTTGAACATATCGGCTCTAAGGTATTCTTTCAAGCGAATGTACGATGTCTAATTAAGGAAATACAATATCTCAAAAACAGACTGTTAGGCTGCTTAAGAAACTGGCCGAGTCTGTTGGTTGTATATCTATCGCGTCAAAGAGAGCAGGAAAATCGTGGGCTACTGATCAATAGCCGTGGATCCCGTACTTTAAAACAAAATCGGACGCGGTGACAAAAAATTGAAACGCGTAAAATGATGATCGGCTAAATTATATGTAAGCAGTGGAAAACAGAGCGTAGAAAAGGCATGCATTGGTATAGGAGAACAATGCAAGAAGTGCCGTTGTCTGCAAGATTCACAGGAGAAAGAGACTAGAGTCCGCTAGACAAGGTGTATTAAGGTAGACGGGGTTTGACAGGGGGACTTTAGATTGGACGGGGTAGGTTAGATTACACTACCTTATGTCAAACGCAAGTAAGTGGAAACATTAATTAATCGTGGAATTTTTACGTGTCCTGCTAGTTATTATTGTTTGTTTTACTTAGACGATAATGTCCGATGGAGCTATTTACCTTCAGGATATCGAAAATTTGGGCTGGGGTTTGTTTCATGTAAGCAAATATATCAATATCTGCCCGATTGCACACAAATTTAGAGATATTGTATCTTCTGTGCCCGAGATGCTTTCCGTTGTTCGCCTGCGTGACCTGTAGAAGTTAATACAGTAAAACAGCTTTTGAGACAGCCAAATTTTCTGTCACATATACCGCACTTTTGTTACTCACCTAATTGTGTCAATCCTACGGGATGGGCGACTTAATTTAAGCTCATAATCATGCCTTTCCCTAAGGAACAACACTATATTGATGCGTATCGTATTTGATAGCTCATACAGTGATATCTTATTCAAAGCTAAGCCTTATTGCCTCGATCCAAAACCGTATAGTAGACGCGGATCGAATTTTATGAGATGGCACTGTGCGAATGCGACAACCGTGACGGAAAATAGATGTCACTCATCATGTTAATATTTTATAATATGTTTATCCATTAATATAGTAAAGCAAGCAACCACTTTAACTACGTTGTGACGGCAGATGACACCTGCAGCTGCCAGTACTAAGAGTATGATACTATTTTGTTTAGGTCGGTTCATAATTGAGTTACGGGCACTAGGCAGTCATAATCACTTAGTCCAAGGGTGAGTCAGTCAGTGGGCGAGTCCAGGAAGTAAAGAGCGTAACGGGAGGACTCACGAGAAATTAGCATCGGAAAGTGACGTCATCAATGACATCACATCGACGAAGCTATGGCTGAGCAGCCTAAAAGTATTTTAACTAATTTCGCCTGAAAAATTGTCGTAAATTGCGAATTTTATCCATTAAGCGCATAAACAAAGGAAGAGAATATATACCATTTCAGTAATAAAGAATAACCTAGAGAAAATTGCAGTAGAGGCCGGGGAAACTTTCACCGCCCTACCGGTAAAAGTTGGGCCGGTATGGCGACCTTGATTGAACTTCCTCTTTGAACTGAATTATTATTATTATTATTAAATCACACCAGACTGGCGACGCAGGAACGGAGAAACTCCATGAGGTTAACAAACCCCCACGCAACCAGTCCAGCGGGTGGAGAAAACAAAAGAATAGAA
>LQNS02278094.1:63513256-63524622 GCA_001587735.2 Parhyale hawaiensis | reverse complement strand
TTAAAACATATAGAATATTAGGAAAACCAGTCCTTGCCTACCTAACCCAAGGTTCTCGGAAGGGGATGTACCTCTATCAGGCCATAACGAAATATATATATATATATATATTTATATATATATTTATTTATATTTAAACACACGACGGTCATTCTTAGATTAGACTAGCGGGTGTACGAATAATTTTGTAGCTAACTGCGTGTACTGTTTGATATACGAACGAGTACCATTATCAACGACAGTATCTCTGAAATGTGAGTACTAATACTACATGTAATACATACTTACCAGTTTTATTACCACAATGCCATTATCGAAACTGTGACTGACAGCACGTTCTATTACTACATAATTATTACACAAACTAGTGAACCCGCGCTGTCAAAAATAAGAGAGAGGACTTTGTGATGACCTTTTCTCATTGATCATAGATTAGATATTAATATGTTTCTGAAAAATACGCTACAACAGCCAACTCAAAATTGTCATAAAAATGAGCACGCTCTGTGTCAATCCATCTGAGAAGGGCACTCTTTCTTTCCCGTATATGACATGTAAAAAAGTTACATTAGCAAGTAGTGAATAATTACTGAATATGCTTAAATTCTCGGCTGCGTATTCTATATACCTAGGTACGGTATGATACACATTCAATTCATCGAAATTTTTGCCCCCCCCAAGAAAAACTGCTTCGTCAAAGAAAAAAAAAAAAACAGGTAAAAAAAAAACAATTATTTTGGATCTACTGCCTCCTGAAAGGGCGCCTCTTCAGTGTTTCGTTGATCATCTACTCAACTTGTCCGTTGTGAACTGACAGCAAATAAAATAGCTTCAATACAAGGAGAAAGTAATAAAAATCACATTCCATCTCAGCACTAAGAGAAGCTGTAAAGATCTCAACTCTTTAGGTTTCAACGTAGGCTGAGCAATAGCGTACTCAATTATACGGATAAGGTTCCCACTTTGGCCATCTTCTGCAAACTAATGTAATTTTCTTTTCTCGATCGCTATGAAAACGCAAAGTTATTACAAAATGTGCAGCTTGATCTATTTTTCGCCTGTTTCGTTAAGAGCCTTACAAGAAAGATACAAATACATAACTAGAGAGCACTCTAAGAGCGCATACCTCCGCCAAGCAAGACAACGATAACGGAAAATCCAAATTGGTTCTGAAATCGTGATTTTTTTCGTATCAACACCAATACCTAATCATTCGTGCGTTTTGATATTATTAACAATTCCTGTAATTTTCATGAAGATCCGTTCATAGCTTTTTGAGTTATGCTGCTAACAAACAATATGACAAACATAAGTCAAACACAGAAACAGACCAACAGATCATCACCAAAATTTTTTCATTTATGTATTTTACCATTAGTAACAACTCCAGTTAATTTCACCAAGCTACATCCATAACTTTTTGAGTTATTGTGCTAACAAGCATAAAATCAGAGCGACAAACGAACGAACAGATAGATCATCCCAAAAATTTAGTTCCTTATTTTTCGCATTATACTTAACAACTCTTATAAATATCATGAAGATCTATCCATTACTTCTCGAGTTTTGGCCAGAAGAAAAAATAGGCAGACAAACAAACAGACGAATGGATTTCCACCAAAAGTTAATCATCTGTTACTGTTAACATGCCTCACAATCCTATAAATTTCGTAAAGATCCGCCCATAACTTTTTGAGTAATCTTGGTGACAGACAAACAGACGCACAGACAGACAAACAGAATAACAGAGACGACAAAAACATAACCTCTTTGGCGAAGGTAAGTATATCATATTGTAGTTCTGCTTGTCCCTCCATTAGTTACTTAGTTAATACGACCGTGACGCTTTCATATTAGATAGAAAAAAATTAGGGTATCCTTGAGGTATCCCTGATACGAGCTGGGAAGGGATCAAGTTGAAATTTAAATCGCTACTGCTCGCAGGTCTAGGTAGAAGAAGCACAGCTTGAGTTGGAAAATTTTTCGTATGCATGATACGAGTCCGAAGACATCATAATTGAGGAGTGATGCTTTTGTTCTGTAGAATTTCTACAGGTTCCTACACTATTCGATAGGAGAAAATTATTAGGATGATACGGGTCTGAGATATCACTGAAGAACAATGCTTTAGTACTGTTGAATTTTCAGAGGTTCCTCCTAATATACAAATAAACACCCAACGGTGTTCATTACATTGTGTTTTGATAACCGAGTCCACTTACCATCATCATAAAGTTTGCTATTATTATAGCAATGCATACATTTGGGAAAACGATTGTCATTCGTGCTAAAGTGAAGAAATATTATAGCAATGACATGAAATTCTCCCAAAAAAAAAAAAAAAAAAAAAAGAGTCCTCCCATCCACCCGGAAGCTGTCATCTTCAGCGCCGCTTTATTTCTCCTTGTTTTGATGGAGACGAGGAGACCGGATCAAGTTTGCCCTGAGGCGGCCGGAGGATCTGATGCCATGAGTGATTGTGTTTGGAAGTGCAACTGATCTGATCAAAAATATGACGATGAGAAAACTTCATGATAACCTCGGCAAGGTCAACAGGTCGTGGAGTCCAGACAGCTACTGAGGTTAGTATGTAGCAACGCTTTCCAAAGTTTGTGGTTCCGACCCTATTGCATGCAATCTAACAATGGAAGGAGGTGGGGAAACAACTAGCGGGTGGTGGCGCAAATGAGTGAGGTAGGAAGGGGGGGGGGGCGACGGGCCGACAGTGCGAGCAGGTAGTGCATGCCAAGCATAAGCAAAATTCATAAAGTTGTGATTACACGTGAAGGATGGAGGGGGGACGCCTTCATCCCGCCAAGAATCCAAGGCGTGAAGAGGGAGGCGTTTTCGTAAAGTGTGGCGAACACTCGTGTACAATCGACAAGTACCACGCACGCCGCAATAGTTTCTGCTAAGTTATCAGAACACTCAGTCCAGTGGAGGGCAACAGGGAAAAATGAAACTTGGAAAGCTCTATCAAGAAGACTATACTTTACGTGCATCGCCTTACATGGTCACAGTAAGTCTAGTGGTAATAGAAAACAGTAAATCCTCCTCCAAGAACAAACGTGAATAAATAAACTGTTCCGAAGGCCTAACTTATGCCCTTCGAACGCCTATGGATGTTTTCAGGACTTTTACCCTTCATTGGCAGAGTAGTTAATTCTAAAAAGAAATAATCCGCTAAAACTTACATGCTTTGTTTGTACATATTCCTTGGAGAATAATTTGGACAGGAAATCGGCAGGAAGTTGTGTGAAAATGATCCTAAAACTGGTCTGGTTATGTTGAGATGTGCGCAACGCGCTCTTCTCCCAACACTCGTCTTTCCTCTCTAGGCCCCCAATCCTTCCTGACGCTGCGACCTCGCCTTTGGCGTGACTGTAGGGATACTGACCAGAGCAAAGAGTCCAATTCAAAACTATATATATCGTTATTTGGGAAAGAGATGAAATTTCTTTATTCACGACTGCTTGCCATTTATTCTTCTGCCATGTTGATGAACTTTCTTGACAGTAATTGTTAATGGTAAAATTATTAACTCTATCAAGAACCTGTGGAATTTCCACAGAACAAAAACAATGTTCTTCAGGGATAGCTCAGATTCTTAACATGAATTTGAAGTGAGATAATAAGTTCAGAGTCAAAAAATATTTTACTTATGACCTGCGAGCAGTAGCAGCTTCAACAAAAAATCATTCGTGTTGTTCCCAGACGAGATCGTATTTATCTCACCCTAATTTTTCCCTATCTAATACTAAAAGAACCTGTTGATCTTCTTCAGAACAAAATCATATTCGAGTTCCTAAATTATGATGCACTCGGACCCGTATTATGCATTCGCAATGTGAAAATGTTCCAAGTCAGACTATGAATGAATCTTCTACTTAAGACCTGTGAGCTGTAGCGGCTTAACTTTCCAGTTAACTACTTTTCTTAACGATACCTTCTCAGATCGTATCAAAGATACCTCAAGGATACCCTAATTTCCACATTTCAAAAACTGACAAAAGCATCCCAGTAGTACCAATTGACTAATTTGCGAATTAACGGAGAGACAAGCAGAATAATGATGTAGACAAGACTGTCCGTGACTCTTTGGGTCACTAAAAATCTTTGAAATTTTCCATTATCTTCTACTCCATTCGTGGATTTGAAGTAGGTTATGTCAAATTTTTAAAGTACCAAAGTGCAGAGCGACGAATATTTTTCTGAAATGAAGGTACTGCTGAGGCTCAGCCGCATGTTGATATTCCTTTTGGATTTAAAAACAGTAGACTAATGCTGTTCTTCAATCGCCTTAGCTGCTGACACTAGCCACGCGATTAAAATTGTAGAATACCAATTCTATAGTTGACTCAACATGTACAGCAATCGGTATCCAAGTTCTGCTCTTCGAGTATCCGTCTCGTTCAGACTCCTGAACAATGTTTTGCCAGCAGGTTTAAGCTAAGTTGCTCGTGCTTCAATAAGGGCTGGTGTGATGGTACAGGCCACTCAACAGTGCCTGTTATACCTAAAAGGAGTACGTGGACTGAGCTCGTCAGGAACTTGCCTGAGAAAGCCACCGTGGTAAGGTCACCGAGCTCAGGGCATTCCCATTGATAGGCTATATCTCATTAAATTCAGCGTCGGAATTTCTTCCTATCTTATAGGGAAGACTGTTGGTACAGTGACACACAAGCAAACACGCAAGATTATTGGAGGTTTGTAATTATGCCAATGATCCATCAGCTTACGTACCCACATTATTGGCAACCCCACGAGAGGAAAAAGAAGGGAAATGCTGTATGTCGACAGGAATGGTGAACTGGATCAATGCGAATAAATTCAGGAAGTCGGGAAAGATGCAGGATTACCAGACAAAACAATGACTGATAACAAAAGTGGGAAAACAGCAAAGCCCAAAGTGGACACCAAAAGAGGTGACCTAAACGCCTAACTATGGATAAGCTAACTGATGTCCTTCGGAGGCACCATTACACAGTTTACGATGGGTGAACCTAACTAACCTAACCCTGTTGCCTATCCAGTGCCCCCGCGTGAGATATGAGCCAATAAATGAATTTTCATCCTTTCAGAGCTTCCATCGAATCAACATCGCCTTGTTTGCATTTCCATCGGGCGGGCGTCTCATTAGCGATCAGACCCGTGGGCTCGTCGCATTACGGCCCATTCAGTACCCTCCAGCTGAAAAATTCTGTTCAATTTGCAATAATTCTGCACGAAAAACAAAGTAATTAATCAGCTAAGGCGAGCACGTTATTCATACTTTGTCAAAGTGTCCTGCAGCTGTAAAATTTCTTTAAAATTTTCAGTACTCAGACTCTTGTTACGGAAGCAGCCACTATAAGCTGAAGAAGCTCATGATCAAACTCGGTTCAGTGATTTACGGCTGAACTATTTCCTTTCGCATCGATGACTCTAAATGGAAATGAAACTTCAATTCTATAAGATAGAACGTGTATGATATACATACGCTGGTGAAATTCGGAATCTTTCTTAGAGAATTGACCTGTTACCGGCTTCCGTCGACTTGTGTCGATCTCCGTTTTGTACCTCAGTGACTTTTGATCGCACTAGTTGTCGGTAAAGACATTTATGAAACCCAAAATAACTAACTAGTGTTTAAATTAAAAAGAAAAGACCTAGATACGTTCAAAATAAACGTCTGATTTGTAAAGATTTATGGCTATAAGCCCGTCCGCCAGGAAAATTCAGGCTTACTGTAAACTGTCCGCTAGCATGTTAAAGGAAATCAGGATAAGCATGCACAAGATACATCAGCAGACGTTTCTTCTTTACGTTCTGTTCCAATGTAATTCATGAATGTAGCTTTTTCAAAACTTATCCTGCATGCCATTTTACTGGTTCTGATAAGTAACCGCAGAAATTATGTCATTAAAAACCCCAACGTGTTTGACACTCTTTGGTAAAAAGCACATATTACGGGATTAGATTAAATTACTGTAACAGAAAGAAAGCTTGCCACCAAAAGTTAGTGAAATTTCTCTCACCCTTCACAGAAAGAATACGTAAGTATATAAGAAAACATAATAGGATTAGCCTACTGCAAATCAATGTAATAAATACAGCGTGAATCTACGACTTAAACTTCACGGATCTTGCATTTATATATTAATTGTTATTATCCGTGAAGGATGAAGGAAAGAACTTGGTGTATGTATGCTCAAAACATTAAATTTTCGATGCGAAAATATTTAGGTTTCAGAGTTCATTTTAGGAGCTACGGTATCAATATATTAAGTGAATTAGGAGGAGCGACATATTAAGATCGGACCAATTAGAGGATTTACCTATCTTTCTAATATTAAAGCTGGCAGTAGAGTGATAACAAGAAAATTTCGGATCATTTTTATTAAAATACACCAGACAAGTGATGTGAGAACGGAGGAAACTCCATAAGGTTATCAACCCTCATGCAACCAGCCCAGCAAGAGAAGAAAGAGAGAATTAAAGATCCCTCTGTTTACAAATTGCTTAAAGCTGCCGATGCCCGCACCAGCAAAGGCAGAGCCATCAAAATGAGCATAAACCAGGGTGAAAACCGAAAGTATGCATACAGATCAACGCATGCACAATATAGTTAGCACTCTATTATCGTAGTAATTATTATCATTATTATATTCCTAGCTCAAACCTCCCTACCATCACCGCACTCTGCGAACCTAAGAAAAGAAACCACAAGGGACGCAATCAACGCGAGAGGAATGTGGGACCCTTGCGCGAGTCAGGGCACACGGGTAGAGCAAGTCGAAAAGAAGACGAAGAACAGGAGTAGACATCACCGGCAGGAGTCTGAATATGAGGTTAAGAAGGAAGTTTGTAGGGCACGATAGACAGACGACCCAAAAGCCCAGCTGAGGCTAAGGTAACATATGAGGGCCCACTACTGTGGTTTTCACTGGCAGTGTTACACTGTTTTTCGCTAATAATTCGTTAACGAATTGTCGGATCACTATGATATTTCAACACAAAAATTTTTACAACCCTACCTAATTTATGGCCTACATAGCATATTGCTATATGTGTATGCAGAGGAGTTACTCATGTATATTAGGCCTATATTAAGCTGAAGCCTGGAAGTCGTGTCTACATGTTTGAACGACTACCCAGTGGTGCCAGGTTGTTGGGGTAAAATATCTGTAGTCCGGAGCCGAAATATCGGTATTATGCCAGAAATATCTGTAGATCTAAATACTTTCAGTAATGTGCCTTGTCTGTTATTTGTCTATAAATTATATTACAGACCGTTTTAAATTCTGTGAGTGATATACGGTCTATGACAAACTATACCCATCGATCGATTATAGGTTCTAGATAATACCAATCTACGGTAGCCACATCCGACAAATACTCAGAACAGTGGCGTAACTCTGTATATAATAGTCTATTCGGAAGCCATCCCATTTAAAGAATGGTTTATTTAATGATTTTTCTGGCAAAATATTGTGACACTGGAGCATCATCTTTCTTTATGTGAAGGTTTATGAGAAGGTATTGGGTGCAATTGTCCCGGATCCACTGCCATGATAGCACCAAATCTGCGAAAAATTGGTAGGGAGCACACTACAATCGACTGAATTTCCGGCTATCAGTAAGTCTATACACGCTATCGGCTAGGAAAGTATATATTCGGCTAACTGGCAACACGAGAGTACATTGGTAAGTTGTTAGAAAGTTGCATGAGAGGAATTTTCGGCGAGAAATAAATGAGTAGGACTTCAAAAAGAAGAATAGGCACAATGGCAGATGTACTTATATCGTATTAATTTAAAAATAAAAAATAGACTGAATCCAGGAGAAAATGCTTATAGGAATCTATTGAAATTTCATGCATTTAGAACAAATCACTCCAAATATCTGTAGATCTTAGGCAGTTTAAAATAAAAAATCTGGACATCCGTAGATCAGGATTAAAATCCGTATATTTACAGCATTTAATGCCAAAAAATAGATAAACTAGAGCACTCTGAGAGCGCATGCCTCCGCCAAGCGAGGTATCGGAAGCAAAATATTCAAATTGGCTCTGAAACACTAATTTTCTTTGTATAAACTCCAAAATCTAATCATTTGTGCCTTTTTATAGTAATAACAGCTTGTGCATTTTTTTTGAAGATCCGTTCATAACTTTCTGAGTTAAACTGCTAACAAACGTTATGACAAACATGAGTCAAACGAACAAGCCTATCTGCACCATAATTTAATCATTTATGTCTTTTAACATTACTAACAACCCCTGAAAATTTCATAAAGATACATTAGATATTTTTTGAGTTATTGCGCTAACAAGCATAAAATTAAAAACAGTGACAAACGAACGAACAGAGAAACGGATCATTACCAAAATTTTGTCATCTACTTTTTGTTTTATACTTAACAATTCATGTTAATTTCATAAAAATCCATCTACTACTTTTTGAGTTATGGCCTTGAGAAAAATGAGGCAGACAAACAAACAAACGGATGGACATATCTTCACCAAAAGCTAATCATCTGTTCCTCCTAACATACCTAAAAATTATGAACAATAAGGCCAAGAATATATAATTCATTTCTATTATTACTATACTAGTGTTAAAATCCGAGTAAAAACGGACGTTTCGGAATTCACCCTGTATGAGCAAAAACTAAGAACATGATTTTATTTCTGGAACAAGAGAAAGCCATTTTCAATAGAAAATCCAAACTATATATACGCACAAAAGTAAGAAAAAAAACAAACCTAGTTCAAAATCGCTAGGGAAAATGAACTTTGCAAATCATTAAGGGAGGGTTTCAACTTGTGAATAAAGATGGATTCTAATATTGTCAAGTCACTGAAATACGGGGATCCAGAGAGTATTTTGAAATTTTCTAGCCTGACGGGAGCTCCACACCTCTCTGCATGGAGTCTAACGTTTGAATGGGGAGGGTTAGCGAGGGGGAGTCCGGTACGTGAACATCGGCCAGCATGTTCAATATTGTTCATATGTCTTTACAGAGACCCAGCGGGAAGTAAATCCCACGTAGCAAGATGCACAATTGGCACAACTGAATTCATAGATAAGGGGTCTTCTCATGCCAGCAGGAAGCACGTCCTTGAATTTAAAACGAGAACCGATAGTATACTTATTGGACAAAATTATTCTAAAGCGGATATTGCTCAAACTTTGGTTCAATATCTTCATGAGCTCTGCTCGTAATTTATCCGCCTGCGGACCAAAATATGGGAAACTAAAATACAGGGTATACCGTATTTCTTCTAAAGGAGACGGTCGGCGTGAGAGAACATTATCTAGAATTTTTTTAATATGGGAAATGATGAGTCCGAGAGGAAAACCATTGGTATTAAAGTCCGAACTTAGAAACTGTAATTCGTCATGTAAACGAAAATAGTTAGAATTAATCCTATAGGCGCGATACAAATGGGTTTTTATGGAATTCAACTTGAAATTACGTGGAACATAACTAAACTAACTCGTACCTAAACCCGAAAATGAATCCTTGCGGCATACGGAAGTTTCAAAAGCGAGGTCCTTAGTGTAATACCTATGTCTAAAAATGAAAGTTTGTTGTTTACTTCGGTTTCACAAGTGAAATTTTTGCTACTATTCAGGCACAAATCCCACGTATCTAAATTTTTTAGCTATCTCAATACCAGGCATCCAAGCATGAATTTCACTTGTGAAACCGAAATAAACAACAAACTTATTATTAAACCTTCAACTGAAACTTCACTAGCACGGGAGGGATATCCCTGCTTCACATTTTCACAGGCCTGGACTAGCATTAGAATTACAAAATATCTACAACTGATCCTAGTGGGCGTTCTGCAGTAACAGCCTCATGAAGTGCAAGAAACAGCGAGTAAGTGCCTAAAAATACGACGTGAGACCGTGAGAGACCAATGCAGGATTTTAACTAAGAATCACAAAATTGAAGTTAAAGTAGTGTTCGAAGGATCCCAAATGGAAAATGCTTGATATAAGCTACGCTGTTCATATTAACTTTCGTTGCCAACGTAAGACAGAAGAGGCACGTGCCACTTCGAATAACATAAAAAATACGTGTACACAACCCAGAAAATTGCGAAGAACAAACAGACAATTAAGTGCACAGGATACCTACACTGTTCTCAGGGGAGGGACGATGGGGCGAGGCAATGTCTTCTTTTACGCTACTTTGCCTGAATCTAAGCTAACTGGCGTCAGTATGGAGAGTTGCCAATACCTGAGATTCGGGTATAATATGCGTGCCTAGAAGCTAGGTTAGACACCCATTTTAGCTTAACTGAACCTATACCAACCTAGTTCAACCTATATCTTGGTTAAGCCTAAGCGATGCTAACCCAATAACACAACGCATACTTTACAGGTCAGTACTATGCCGGCACCGCCAACTTAAGAGTAGGAGAAAATTTCCGTATCAGTGGGAGCCTCAGTTTCTAACTATAAAGTTATACATGTGATCTACATAGAAGCCAGTGAATAAGAAGAGTATGAGATAAGAGAGGTTATAACACATTCCGAGTTAAACAGAACATGCTTGAGCCAAACTACCAGCAGTAATAATAACAACAACCAAGCCAGCACGACAGTGTTGTTGCAGACACAACAAATTAGAAGCACACGTTAACCATGGCGGTGAAATGTTGAATTCAGGCTACAATGGAAAGCGGCACTTAGCAAATGCTGAAAATGAATGATCGACAACCCAATACGGCAGTGTAGTAAATCATAAAAGAGCTCAATGAGATAATCATATTATTGACCCGTGAGCCAAAGCAGTTACAATAGAATTTAATATGGATCATAAAGCGTTAAAGCCAATAATCCCACTGAGCTACATAGACACAATTAAGAGCCACAGTAAACGACTTCGAATTTTTTTAGGCATCGAAACGCCCCCCCCCGGGTTTTTTTTTTTTTTTTATCAACTTATTTATTTTATTTTACAGCTATTGACAGTGAAATATGAGAGCGCTGCATAAACTACGGGTGATGATATTCTGGAAAACAAACATGGAAAAAGCTAGGGAGACGTAAGTAAGTGATCCGGTCATGACGATGAAACAAATTGTAGGTGCAAAATAATTAGGTATTAGGTATTATAAGAAGATTTAAGCCTCCCTAAATAAGTACTAAGCTCTTCTAAGAGAGAAGAAGGAAGGGACATATAGTATGTCGACAGAAAAACGGGGAACCCATGCACGAAGGTATTCCCACACAGCATCAACGCGCATGGGAACAGCAAGTCGGGAAAGAAGAGGAAGAACAGACAACAGTAAGATCAGTAGGAGTATGAAAGTGGAAGGAAACAAAGTGGGCACGAAAGACAGACGTCCCGAAGGCCTAGCTAATGGC
>LQNS02278094.1:63480641-63492699 GCA_001587735.2 Parhyale hawaiensis | reverse complement strand
AAAAAAAACAGCGTTATATGCTTACACACACAAAAAAAAAAAAATACGAACCTGTACTACTGACCGTAGTGTGTGGGAGTGGTGCTATAAAGCGTAGTGCTGCAGGATGTCACGCTGGGCTCTTCACAACGAAGTGCTAGTGTCGCACTATGGCCTGAAGTGCTCAGTGCTAGTGTCGCACTACGTCCTGAAGTGCGAAGTGTCGGAGTGGCACTTTGGCCTGAAGTGCTTAGTGCTACTTTGAAGTGCTAAGACTCATTTAACATACGGCCAATAAGCAAGGTTTGTCGCAGCGTGCAATGGCAGCTGAGATTCACCGCAGTAAAACTGCGATTTACAACTTCATGAAGGACCCTGAACGTTATGGAGTAACAAAATCTAGAGGTAGACCGACTAAAATTTCTCCTGCATTGAGAAGGAGAATTAAACGGGTTGTTTCTCAAGACGGAGGACGATCTTCCACACAAATCAAGGCACACACGGATGCTGATTGCAGTTCAACAACCATCAGGGGACACTTACGACAAAAGGGATGAAGAACAAAACCTAACTTAACATTTAATATACCGGCATCTCAGGTAGGCCACATACTATGCCGGCACAAACATTCGTATTTTAAAATCCTAGTTTAAGCCTCACTATACCGCGATAGAAGGAAATGAAGGAAGAAAGGACGCGCGTTGCGTCGAGGGATTTGTTTCCCGAGTACGGAGGTGTTCCTCACTGCATCACTGCGCACGAGTTGACGCGTCATTCATGTCAACGCGTTTTTATTAATGAATAGTTGAGGATTCCGTCTCCACAACAACGGTGATCTAACGAAGGAAGAAATAAGGGACATATACCATGTCGATAGAAACGGGGAACCCTTGAACGAAGGTCTTCCTACACAGCATTAACGTTCATGCGAACAGGAAGTCAGAAGAGGAAGAACAGAAGACAGTAATATGAGTATGAAATCGGAAGAAAGCAAAGTGGACACGAAAGACAGACGTCCCAAAGGCCTGTCTAGTGGCTAAGGTCTACTGACAGTGTTAACAGAAAAACATTTTCAAAAGTACTGAGCCCCATTACTGGCGAGTACACACCAGGCTACCTGTACCTGTTAAAACTCATAATCCAGGTTACAATTAATTCGAGGCCAATCATTTCTCAAGCAACTACTCCAACCTACCACGTAGCTAAGCAACTGAATGCATTGACCGTACAGATATATTTCTATGTATTTATTTCCACCTAAAAACTGCCAGAAAGATTGGAGGTATCATCACAGTCTCTTGCAGGCTGGCAGTCGGGTGGGCTGACCTAAGGACTCATAGGCAAGGTACAACCGCAAGATCTGCGCTAACGGAACAAAAGCCAGGCCTGCAGTAGCCACCAAGGGAACGCTGCCTAGCTCCAGTATAGCGAGGATTAACTTGTAACGCTTACCTTGCTGCGTCAAGTCCCTAGGTTCGAATCCCGTCGAGCCTCTGAAGTACTAATAAAAACACTAATATCACAAGCTTACCTTGGCGTCACACGAAGAGTTCGGTCACCACAAGCTTACCTTAGCGTCACACGAAGAGTTACGTCAGCTCAAGCTTACCTTAGCGTAGCACGATGAATTTGGCTCGTCAAAAAGTGACCAAATTTTGGGTTTGGTTCGCTGCCACGCGGTGCTGTTGCCGCTCAAGTAAGCTTCCTCAAACCCGAATTTGCGCGCCACTTCCTCCTCTGACGGCCGCTCGTTGTCGATATCCAGCTTGTCCAAGATAGCGAGAGTGGCCTGCAGCGAAAGACAAAGTATCTTACTTTCTCCAGCTGTTTCCAAAGCCTTTCTGGGTGCATATTCAGTATTTTCACTCACACGACACTGTGACGTGCACTAATATAAACTATGCAGTTGCGATTAAATTCGGCGAGGTACAATCTCGTATCCAAAATGGAGCGCTGGGAAATGGCACAAGATGTACGCGATCGCGTAAATATGTAATTTATATCACATATTTTATATATTCACGCTATTCTTGTGCTATTATGGTAGAGCAATGGCGAAAATTGGGCGCCATTTGTGCCCAGCTGTGCAAAACGTGGCAAGACAAACATCATTGCAGCTTCCTGTCGTCCCCCAAGATACGTTTTCAATCTTTATTTACAATGCTATACGCTTCATCAGCGACAAAATAAACACAGAAGGGATTTTATTCTGATTTTCGAAAAAAAATATCTTAAAATAAGAAACTACGGACGACGAGGCAGCATGTTTATTTATAACAATAACCTTTACATGCCCGAAGTAGAACTCCTTCCAACTATTTCAGCTGACGTATATGAGGCCTCTGGAAATAAGATAATTAAAGTAACATAATAACGCATACTGTGCATTTTTTTAAAACTAATATTGCTATTCACACGGGAAAAATAATTCTTTGTGCGTTAATAATGGGTTAAAAAAAGTCCGGTATTATTTTCCAAGTAAATCGTAATCACTTAGAAGTTTGAAATATAGTGATTTTGGTAGATATTAATTCACTGAGAAACAATTTTAAAAAACGCAATCCATGAAAATGAATTGTTCATGTGATATCAATAAAATAAGCTCTGAAGAAACCCCTAATTAAGAAGTTAGGCGAAACTTATATATATACATAAGAGATGATACTACAAAAATTTTGAGCAGAAACTTACTTGCCATGACCTAACCTTTTCTAGGTTTATAAAAATTGATATGGACATAAATATCAATTTCAGTAAAGAAATGTTTATATTTATTCTGTGTACTGTTGCGCGCGTGCGCAATGGTGAGACACATCTAACTCCCTCACAACACTCATAACTTCAATTACATACTAAAACCAGCTTTTTGGGGTACTATTTTCACAACGTGCTCGTAGGTAGACATTTTACCATTATTTTGCACATCACAGTGTAATTTACCTTATCAATCTATGCTAAAAACATTCGTTAATGTTAGGCATACCTGTATAAACATGGCAGTGTATTGCAACACCAGTTTTTAAAATAGTTCATTCCAATTTTGCTTCACATATTCTACCAGCGAAATTGACTTTATTGGTTGTGATGGTGAGACGGTAAAAGAGATGGTTCACACCTTAATCTAGTTAGCTGTGGCGAATGTATATTTTTTGTTAATTAGTAAATTTATCTTCTCAATATTGTGGTCGTTACAAGCGAAACTATTTAAAAATACCTGTTACGCTTTATGGCTTGTTGACTATTAACATAATAATTTAAATATAATTAAATATACAATGCCCAAGTGATATTCAATACAAGCAAGGTTTCCACTAAGGTCAGTTTAGTGATACATTTCAAAGAAGATTGGTACAGTAAACGCCGAGTTATGAGACTTTATGTCTTTTGACCCAATTTCTGACGTGTCACCTTTATTGCAGGTGGGACAAGATGCCAAATCAACGACCGACGATTGAAAATTATTGCAGAGAACGAGCGGATTGTCCAAGGGCCTGAGGATGGTATTTCTGCGGCGAAGTTAGCGAGAGAGCTTAGACGAAATCAAACAACATTGAAGTAATACTTGAAGAACCATTTCATCCATGTCAGGGACGACAAAGGCAAATGAAAGATGATAGCCAAGAGCGATATACGGAGAACACGGAGGCAGTATGTAAGAAACCTAAGGGCGACCAATGCTGCCTTATTCGAAGGTTGAGGCTCAAACTACAGTAAGTTGGATGGACTCGACGGATGGGGTAAACTTGGCAACATTTTGGAGAACTTCATCCTCCTCGATTTCGGCGTCAGTAAGGTGGGGTAGAGTAATGTTCTGGGTAGGGAACATCGGTAGCAAGATTAGTAGGACCATTTCGAGTGCCCGAAGGTGTTAAAATCACTAGCGAGATTTACTAATGGTTTCTGGATAAGCATTTGTAGCCACGGTTCGAAGACCTGTCACTTGCGCGCCGACGTCAGCTGATATTCAATCAAGCATGATAATATGACGTAGCATTCCGCCTATAGGTCAACAAGGCGTTCCTAAGTGATCTAGGCCTGAAAGAGGCACATCTCATGACAAGGTCCCCTGCTTTTAACCACGAAACCCATCGAATATCTGTGGTCTATCTTGAAGAGGAAGGTGTATGGGGGAGATGTTCAGTATAGATCGAAGGATACTCAATGGCAGAAAACTCAAAATGCTGCTGGGTCGATAACATCTACTAAGATTAAGAGGCTGATTTCATCAATGGACAATAGCTTATTTAAAATCATTTCAAAACAATCACAACACGCTGACAATTAAAGTAATCAATCTTCACGTAGTGCACTGTTGACATATGTATATCATGTTCATTGTTCGAAATATAGCTAGTTTTCTTCACCTAAATTGAACATTTTAGACATCTGCAATGAAGCGTGACACGATAGAAATTGGGTCATAGAGTCACACAACTCGGCGTTTACTGTATCAGTCTTCTTGAAAATGTATCACTACACTGACTTTAGTGGAAACCTTCCTATAATGGAATATCAGTTGGGTAATGTGTTTTAAACTAAAATTATTTTAAGACAAGTCAGCACGCAATAAAGCGTAATACGTACGTTCTTTATGTAATGTGCTTTCCGAACAAAAGAAAGGTAAGGTGAGGCCAGGTCAGGTCCTGCTAATCCCTCCATTATTCCTTAATAATTATTTTGGAACAAAGAATGATAATACATAAATATTTCGTCACTTCATCTTTGTCTATGACTTTCTGAGTATTACAGGCTTGCTATCAGATAGACAAGGCTTTGAATTACCAAGGTTTCATTCCATTCCACAATTATTTCAACTCCATCCATCATGAGGTTTAGAAACTGAGCTGGTGTCCATCCCAGAAAGTAGATTACTAATGTTGTTGTAACAGCAATTTTCTCTGACTTTCAATGACAAACTGCTATTTTCAATTATATCGTTTTTCAAACAGTTGGTAATCAAATAATATAACAAAAACCGTCCTGTGTTTATCTATATATTTGCATGTTTCGTGTCACGCTGTTAACGAAATAGGCGAAAAATAGGCCGGGTAGCAGATTTTGTAACTAAGTTACGTTTTCATGGGGATCGAATACCAGATTGCAGAAGATGGCAAAAGTGAAATCCTTATCCCTTTATCTGTATGCATTCATTGCTTGAAACAGTTCTTGACATCGAAATAATGAAACTATTATCAGCTTCTCTAAGTGCGGTTATGGAATCTGATTTTTATCATTTTTTCTATACATCGAAACATACGTTTGTTTGCTTCATTGAAAACTGATAGGTAGAAACTAGGCCATGATTCAGATGATGGCAAAGGCAGATCTGAATACAGTTATTTCCTTTCCAACGTTGAAGTCCACTCAATGCAGATACATACAGCTTCTCTAAGCACTGTCTTGCATCGTGAGTCGTGCTCTCATCTGAGATTCCCTTCATCCGAGCTTCAGCTGCCCTGAGTTTACGCTAATTCTCTTATTGACTACATAACCATACAAGCAAGTGGCAAGATATTCTTCAGCGGTCAGAAGGCGGGTAAAGAACATGATGATTTCCTGACAGCAAATAATTTTCACCAGCTTGGGTTCTTCTTTCAACAGAACAACATTTCACTTGAGGAAAAAAAAAAAAACTTCAGAGTTGTATGATAGCAACGAGTCTTGCATACAGAGCTCAGCATTTATTAAGAGACAAAAACGACTGTGGGCACAAAAAAAACACTGTTTTTCAGCGTATAACCGACTGAAAGCTTGGCATTGCTCAGCTCTGACATTAGTTGGAAAATTATGATCAATGAAGACGGGTTCTCACAAATGCGTCGCTGTCATTTTTGCCAGCGCGGGCACTCTAGTAAAAATGTATATCTAACGAAATGAGGTGTTTTAGTGCATAATGACGTACCAGTGGTTTTGCGATTCCCGCATTTAGCTTAATCTGGTCTGTTACTCGCCATGATTTAGAGTTGAAGAAACCAACCAGGTCAGTTGTCCATGTGAAAAAAAAACGTCCGCTCACAATAAAGGCATTAACGTTACGAAAATAATTTCAAACTTTAACCCTTTTAAAAACTGTTTTCAGATACCGCCACAAAATATTCAGTGTGAATTCGGCGAATTTTATGATAAAACATTTCGTAGTATCGCGGAAAGCAGTCAGTTGAGTTCTTGCCACATATTTCTTCATAGGGTCTTAAGAGTTTTCACAAAAAATGTAAATAATTTGTGTGGGACACTTACGCTACATGCTATCCTGAAGATGTTTGATAGCACATTTTCGCTGAAGTAAGAAAAATGAGTCAATGCAATGTTAATGAAAGTTTGCAATAAACCCTTATTATGGTACCGCAACTTTAACTTCGACGGGCAAAAATTTCTGTGTCAAGCAGTACTAGCCTAACTGTTCATGCTCCGAAGTCCAGTTAATGTTTGCAAATTGCCAAGTATCCATGTTTTACCTCAAATTGCCAAGTATCCATATTTATCACAAATTGCCAAGTATCCATATTTTACCTCAAAAGGCCAAGTATCCATATTGTACCTCAAATTGCCAAGTATCCATATTTTATCACAAATTGCCAAGTATCCATATTTTACCTCAAATGGCCAAGTATCCATGTTTGACCTCAAATTGCCAAGTATCCATATTTTACCTCAAATTGCCAAGTATCCATATTTTACCTCAAATTGCCAAGTATCCATATTTTTCCTCAAATTGCCAAGTATCCATATTTTACCCCAAATTGCCAAGTATCCATATTTTACCTCAAATTGCCAAGCATCCATATTTTTCCTCAAGTTGCCAAGTATCCATATTTTACCTCAAATTGCCAAGTATCCATATTTTACCGCAAATTACCAAGTATTCATATTTTACCGCAAATTGCAAAGTATCCATATTTTATCTCAAATTGCCAAGTATCCATATTTTACCGCAAATTGCCAAGTATCCATGTTTTACCGCAAATTGCCAAGTATCCATATTTTACCTCAAATTACCAAGTATCCATATTTTACCTCAAATTGCCAAGTATCCATATTTTACCTCACATTGCCAAGTATCCATATTTTACCTCAAATTGCCAAGTTTCCATATTTTACCCCAAATTGCGAACTATCCATATATTACCACAGATTCACACAGTTTTAGTACGGCGGTTTCCAAATTTTTACAGGCTAGCGCCTCTTTCGCTGGCAGGTAGAGACCTCTAGCAAACCTCACACTGAGACACACAACGATACGCAGTTTTTTCTCTTAACTTAAACTTTCTTACTAATCCAAGTCTTCACTTCAATCCTTTAAGAGATAGAGAAACGGCACATGTCGAAAGTCAATTAAAATAAGGCGGCGTAATAAATCCGGGAAAAAGGATAAGTATAGCAAAACAGAGTCAATAGGAAAATAAAGGCTAAACTAGGGTCTGTCCGGACACACACAGCCTGCTGGTAGGGGAGACAACGATGCACAAGCCGCTCCGGCCACACGGTGCAACCTTAAATTTCAACACTATAGTTGCACCATTAACAGTATTATGCAGTATTAGTCGTATTGAGGCCATAACGGTAGCCAGATTGGGCTCAAGAAAGCAGAGTGAAACTCCCGAAAAGTAGCGGATTACGTGTAAAAGTAGCTCAATAAATCAATTCAGCGAATATATGAAAACGTTTATCAAGAATTGTGGCCCGCGTAGACAATTATTGTCCCTTTTATTGAAAAAAATAAACCGTATATAGGAATCTGCTTGCAGCTAAAACGGGAAATAACTTCATTCTCTTTGAACATTTCGTTCGAGAGCTGGTACTTGTTTATGCTTCCCCTACTACATTTAAGAGCACTCATGTTAATTATTGCACTAGTCGACTTTTTTGCAGTCTCTTTTACGAATTCCACTCTCATTAGCTGCACCATTGCACGCATTCCGGTTGCTCTCTTCAGATGAGAGTATGTTGAGCTACACCCACGCTGTGCGCTATACAGCAGTGTTTCCCAAAGTTCAGTTTCCTACGGACCCCCCGTGAAATTGCCCTGAAACACACCCCCCGCCATTAAAATGGCATAAACTTAGTATATTACGTACTGAACGAGTATTGTAAAAGTCGATGGCTTCCAGTTTGTTGCTTCTCAGTTAATACAGAACTGCAGAGGCATAACAACATACGCCAAACATATCAAATTAATGTTTGTAAACAAAATGCAGTGTTACCAAACTCATAATGTTACAGTTCTGGAGTTTGCCGTCAGTGTCACCCAGTGCTACTCATTATGTATCGCATTGGTTACAGGTGTAACTGGCATAACACTGTACAAAATGTACCGCACAATGCCCGTATTTTATGTAGTGCAACAGCTGCATTTGCCCGTGCTTGCAATACGGGGCTCTCCCTTACATTCCACTCTTTTCCGTGTCGGCGGCCTTCCTAAAGCACTTGCGTTTTGCCTCGCAGTAAACTCCACTCACGTTGGCACAAAAAATAATAATAAAATAAAGTTCTTCAGGGCGGCCGCCGACGCGAAAGTGGGTGGAAACTAGGGGAGAGATGTGTCGCAAGCACGGACATAAAGGATGCTGGTCCTTAATAATGATAATAATAAAAATAATAACTATAGCGCGCAACTTGATTGCGGCGTGTTGTGATGCATGAATAACTACATTCAAATGTAATACGATTAGTGCTAATGTTATAGACTAATATTGTATATATATTTTAACCAAGCTCACTATAATAATAATATATATATTTCCATACATTCTAATTTCCTAGGCTGTGAAATACCAATGTATCTTACTGCTGACTACAAAGCAACATTTCTGGGACAGTTCCCCAGAAATTAAGAATTAAACGGAGCGTTGGACTACGTTGACGCGGCGAGAGCTGCCGTCTCATGAAATACAAGCCTGCCTGACCAAAAAGTTTACTTTGACAAACTCTGGACTCCAAAATGTGCGAACAAAGACTTTCTCTTGTTAACTTTTTGCACAGTTTCCACAGCTGCGTCCAGGCGACGAAATGTAAACTGTACGACACAAACTTGCCGTCCAAGAAATCGTTCAAAGAAAAAAGATGTCAAAACTTTAAGTCCGTGTGAGGATTGCGACTGGGCGCTAGCAAAATTATGTATCAAAATTTTTATCAGTTTGCCAGCTCGAGTTTGCCATAGCTCGCTTACTACCCTATACAGTGCTTATCGAGAGACTGGGAAGTGTATTATAGCCATTAGCAAATTTGGAGGTTGGATTTCAATAATAATAATAATAGGCACGATCACGAGTAATCTTTTCCTCTTCAACCCAACCCTCCTCTCAGCAAAAAATGTAGAAAGTTTATACATTTAATCCAATTTCTGCTTCCTGGTAGGACTAGGCGGGTGCGTTAAGTAACAGTAGTTTATTATTATACTGTAATACTGCAAGTGTTGTTAGTTGACAGGATGAATCATCAGTAGCCGTTCTAGTTTAAGTAGTCCATCTGTAAACAAGTTCCTGCACAACTCGCGGTCACATTCTACACCAAGGGTAAACTGGACAGAATAAGTTCCTCACTGTTAAGCAGGTCGACCCAACAACTAGAACCGTTTTGTCAGTATTTCAAACACGAGCATTTGAGAACTGCCAGTCGAGAAGATTTTTCGTTCCTTTTACAATTCAGAATGTCTTGTTTAACTATTGTTTCTCAAAACCTCAGGGATAAAAACAAAATCGATTCAGAATTGCCAATCAGCATTACATCTTTCTCTGAGGAAAATCAAGCCACAGATTGTTGGTCGCACTTACACATGTACTTTATCTATGATTCAGTGTTTCCTCCCATGTTAGCATGCCGAGGAAAGACTCCAACTGCAGTGCAAGCTAATGTAATGAACAAAGCATCTCTGTCAGTTACTCGTTGCATGTCATTCAATTTTCTTCTTATATTACCATGGTAATTTACAGCCCATAAGAACCTATTGAGTATAACTCCAAATAAATAATTCCCCTTTCTAGAGTAAAAATTGGTAAACAGAGAGCTCCTTTTCTGAAAAATCTAATTATTTCTAGTGTGTCTTTAAACACGCATGAGCCTCCTTCGCAGGTGTTACTCTATTCACCATCTGTTAATTTTCCCCCTCGTGTGAATTAACAATGTGGCAAAACTCAGGGTTGTGTAATGTTTTACATCATGAGCACAATATCTAAATGAGATATATGTAATGAATAGGTCTTGTTCGAGAAAGATGGATTTATGCACTTAGAACGGAAATAATAGCTTTAGCACAAAATTGACCCTATCTCATTTTTGCGCCATCAAATTTTCATGAAACTTGCAGGAAATCGTAACATATTATGGCAACACTGTTGAGTTTGTTTACAATTTGTTGTGTTTCCTGATTGACAACTCTTTGGATTTATTCTCTTTTTGAGGTGAACGACAATAATAGCTTCTTGTATATGCTACTAAATGGGACGTGGAAAAGCTTTAACTAACGAGGAGAAGGAAATTATCATCAAAGAAACTGCTAAAGGCCCCTCTCCTGATGTTATTGTCCAAAAAATAGGACGCCATATTGACACAGTGACAAGATTCTTGAAGGAGCCTCCACCACGGAAATAATAAAAAAAAAAACGATCAGATGCTGGGCATTCAAGGACTGTTACTGTTAAAGACATGAGAAATGTTGTTCTTCAGCTACGTAATTGACTTGGGAAAGCAATAAATAAATTTTTATGGCTGCTGGGCTTCTTGAAGTGCCTAAAACCACAAGAAATGACATCCTTCACTCCATTGCTTCTGTCAAATTCCCTGTGAAATTGCCTCCTCTGACCCCAAGACATAAAATTTGAGGATGGAATGGGCAGAAAAATACATGAAGATCAACATGAATCATGTTCTTTTCACTGATGAAACCCCGGCAACCCTTGATGGACCTGATGGGGAGTAAAGGTTGGGTGCTACCTGGAGGTGAGTGTCATCCGCGCAAAACGTCAACAGCAGGGAGGTGGTGTTATGATATGAGCTGGTATCATATATAGGAGATCGCCTTGTAGGTCCGGTTAGAGTACCTGATGGCGTGAAAATTACATCTGCATCGTATTGTGTCATGTTAAAGGACGCCTTGGTCCCATGGCTGGATGACATACCCCTTTCGTTGCTTTAAAACTTGATTTTCATGCATGATAATGCGCATTCGCACTCTGCCCGTACTACCACAGCATTTTTGGACTCTTCGGGTTCCATGAAGAGAAAGTGATTGTTTGGCCACCGTGCTCACTTGATCTAAGCCCAATTGAAAACTTCTGGGCCCTTCTGATAAGAGAAATTTAGGCAGATGGAAGGTAGTACAACTCAAAATCTGTCTTGTGGGATGCTGTTGCTGTAGCAGCAGCAGCAGCAGAAAGGGCAGTTCCACCTTCTACAATAAAGAAGCTAACTGGCTGCATGGATTCAAGGATTATTGAAGTTATTAAACGTCATAGGGGCATGTTGGATAATAAAATTTTTCCAATCATTGTACACTTTTCATTAATGATTTCTTGTTTAATAAATATTTTTCTCATTTTTGTAGTTTAATTTTGCTCTTTTGGTGATATAAAACTGTGAATATGTCGTTTTTTAGTCAAAAAGTTATTACCGCCGCTCAGTGAAATTAGTAAAATTGACAACAAAACATAAGTTTTCTAGAACCAGCACGATTAGTCGTTTGAAAATTTAACTTTCTGTGAAATTTTCACTGAACTTTATAGCCAAATAGTCGAGATGTGGTCAGTTCGGCGATAAAGCTACTATTTCCATTTTAAGTGTATTAAGTAGAAACAGTAAGATTCACAGGTCTCTATCGCGCGCATGAACCTGTGACAATTTTCGGAAAAAAACTCTTAACCCTTTTTCTACGAAAACTCCTTACATGCTATGAGGTTCTAAAAGAAGCTCATAGAAGAAACTATCATTGTAGTCACTTGAACTCACCTACAGCTTAGTTCAGTCGTAAATAAAATACTATCACTGACTTCAGACGGGTTGTTAAATATGTTGTCCAAATTGCGAGAGAAAGAAATAACGCACTGGTTTTAATAATCAAAATTTTGATGCGGCATCTGACGATGCC
>LQNS02278094.1:63436594-63448445 GCA_001587735.2 Parhyale hawaiensis | reverse complement strand
GAGTTGGTGGGGTCTGTTTTTTGTATAAAATCTATAACTGTCCCAGTCATCCACTGTCTGAGTTTCTTCCGGATTCATTTGTTCGGGTGAGGTATACTCGGCGGACTGGTGCTCTACATAATAATAGTAAGTCCCTTTTGTCGCCTGTACTGATGCGGTTTTCAAAGCGTCGTGCACAGCCTGCCCCAGTTGAATTCATGTTCATTTTTCGACGTGAGCTACGTACCTTTTAAACTTAAAGGATTGAAATATCTCATGATGTATTTCTTAGCAATTGTGAATTTTCAATTATTTCTTTCATTATATCGTACGTGTGACAGCACTGAGTTGCTGCCACTTTCAGTCTGTTTAATGGAGTCACCAGCTTTTGAAAATCTATTACATTTTATATCTATGGACGACGGTTACATGACGGTTTCGAAGCATTGACATAGTTCTGATAGGCCCTTCAACAGCTGCACACAGTCGCTAGTGCGTTTACGTCAGCTCTTGGTTATATTTCTTCACTAATTGATTGAAATCTCAATACACAAAGTAGGTACATCGAGACCATTGTTGAAATGACCAAAGAAAACACATAACACTGGGTGCGTCTGCTGCATCGGTGGAACTGAGTTATCGGGGCCCCATCTATTGTAATACATCTATTACGACGCAGCAAGTTCATACAATCATGACATATCAATGACGAAATGATTGCGTAAGACTCACCAGTTTGGTGGCTAAGTACGTCGAGCTCAGAAGTTAGGGAGATTTATAATGACATTTCTTGGGTGATTTAAGAAAGATAAATGAAATAATTATGACGAATGTTTCGCACTATCTGTTGTCTTTCAAATACATGAAAATGGTTTTTAACCACCTCTTCAAAATTTGTGGTATCTAAACGTTTTAATGTATTTCCAATTACCTAACTAAAAGATCGAAACCACATTAACGCGTAAGTTTTGAAGAACTATTCCCTCAATGTGCTCAAATATTCCTATTATTACCAGAACCCATTAACAATATTTATTTAGCTTGATTAAAAAAGTTCACCTCGAATATGTGTATTTAAAAAATTTGATACCCATGCATAGCCAAATTACATTAATGACACTCTTATTCGCATTTTTCCATTCACAACTTATCTTCACAAGTCTTTCTGGAGAAGTTCCCACGTTTCAGTTTTTTTCTTTTGTTCGGCGCGGTCGATTTAATACCAACGTAGCGGGCATTAATTTTATCAGCGCAACCTTGGACGGGAAGTATAGATTTCCTCGCCGCGAGTTCATTTCTGGACCCAGCGGGCATGCCGTAAATCGCTGGCAAGTCTCTGCAGAGAACATCCGAAATATGTGGCAGACTGTCCGACCCAAGCGATAATCCCCAGCTCGCTTCCAATAGGGTCCTTTGTTGATATATTAATACAGCGTTGAAGGTATTAATTTCGAATACATTGTTCGAGTTTCATAAATTATTAGAAAGAAAATTATTTCTACTTTATGTTGCTTTTTAGGATATTTCAAGTTTTATTTTCTATCTAGCTTAGCGTCGCTTAGTTTTAATAACTGTAATATTTAACTGTCATAAATCTCGTGAAGCTCTGTGAAGAACACCCGATATAATGTGGCTGCCTGACCTACCCAGCGATGATGCTCAGCGCGCTTCCACTAGGATACTTCGTTGATTCATATGGTATTACAATAGTACAACAGATATTTGTGTGCACCCTCTTCATTTCATTGTCATTCATGATTGAAAGAATTGAAATATAAGTTAAATTTAGTTTACGCTTTAACTTGGTTCCCATATAATTTTGAGTGGATTTCAGTCCAATACTGTACGGCAGTTTCATTATCCGTTATAATTATTTCGTACCAATTGTGACCTTTTGTCTTTTTACTAGCATTAAATTTAAATTAACCCGAATATGCATTGGACAAGTTAGAGAACGAATATTGGGATACATATTTATATTTCAATTTATCTAACTATAGCGGCCGATTTCTCGAAACTTATACTGAAAATTTTCAGACGCGTTTTTCCTTAGATAAGATTTAAATAAGGGGAAAATGTGTATTTTAGCATTCTATAGTTGACAAAATTAGAGAACTATTCTCTAGAAACACGAATAAAATTAAACAATTGAAGAAATTCTCATGGCGATTCAATATTAAGTATAGACGCACCTGGCAGCAATAATCTCGGCATATCCTCTACAGCATTGTGTCACCAAAATCCGCCACTATTGTGGAGTGAATATGTGGCAATCTTCTTTGGCTTTCTTGCAAAGGTGATTTTATTTGCAGGCCTGCATTTTCCTACAGTATCTCTAATGGATTCCCACTCGCTTCTATTTTCTTACAGTCATATATCATTATTACCCCCGTCAAGGAGGTTATGTTTTCGTCGTGTCTGCCTCTTTATCTGTCTGTCACCAAGATAACTCAAAAAGTTACGGACGGATTTTGACGAAATTTACAGGAATTGTTAGGTATGTTAGGAGGAACAGATGATTACCTTTTGGTGATCATCCGTCCATCCGTTTGTTTGTTTGCCTCATTTTTCTCAATGTCATAACTCAAAAAGTTATGGACGAATTTTTTGAAATTTACAAGAATTGTTAGGTCTATCATAAAAAGTAAATGACCAAATTTTTGTGATTAGTTTGTTCGTTCGTATGTATGTTGTTGTGCTTCATATGATCTTTGTTAGCGCTATGACTAAAAAATTATTGAGTGAATCTTTATGAAACTTGCAGGAATTGTTAGTAATGTTAAAAGACATAAATGACTTAATTTTGTTGCAGATCGGCTTATTCGTTTCTATGTTTGAGTTGTTTTTGTCATAATGTTTGT
The DNA here is from genome assembly GCA_001587735.2 of Parhyale hawaiensis. Classification (NCBI taxonomy): domain Eukaryota; kingdom Metazoa; phylum Arthropoda; class Malacostraca; order Amphipoda; family Hyalidae; genus Parhyale; species Parhyale hawaiensis. The sequence goes on along the minus strand of LQNS02278094.1, from coordinate 63,445,605 downwards.
CACGTAATAACTCAAAAACTTTTGCATCTATCTTTATGTAATTTACAGGAGGTGTTAATAATGTCAAAAGGCAAAAATGGTTATAATTTGGTGCATATCGGCTAATTCGTTTCTATGTTTGAGTTGTATTTGTCATAATGTTTGTTACGCAATAACTCAAAAACTTTTCAATCTATCTTAATAAAATTTACAGGAGTTGTTAGCAATGTTAAAAGATATAAATTGATTAAATTTTAGTGCAGATCGGTTGATTCGTTTGTATGTTTGACTTATGTTTGTTGTAATGTTTGTTAGCAGCATAACTCCAACAGTTATGGAAGGATCTTCAAAAAAATTGCAGAAACTGTTGATGCTATTAAAAGGAACAAATGATTAGATTTTGGAGTTGATACAAACGAAATCATGGTATCAGAGCCAATTTCAATTTTTCGTTACCGTTGCCTTACTTAGCGGTGGTATGCGCTCTCAGTGTGCTTTAGTTAAGTACTGTCTTTACCCTCTCAGCCGTATAGCATATATGGTGCCTTGTCATGCATAAGTTATATAAGTTCACGAACCAACGATTTTCTTAATGTTCGCATGGCACAACGTATCACATTATGTATTGTAGTAATGTACATTCAATCTTCACTTTAATTCTATCATAGGTCCAAGCCTAGATGCATAAAAAATTCTCCAAACTATAGCAAAAGCTCCCCAGCTTGACTGAACTCACAACGCATCTAAAGTTCAGTCTCTTCATTAAATCTTGTAACGGATTACAGGAGCAATTTGGTTCTGGAAATCTTTGAAATCTATTTTCATCGTTTCCACTTTGTGATTCCAAATCTGAATCCAGTTTTTGCCTGTGACGTCCCATTTTCAGGTAAGCACGTAATGTTCCTTGTATTTGATCGGTGCTATTCCTGCAGAATGCCCACAGGGAGCATTGTCAGACGAGTCCTGTAATGCTATTCCTACGAGAATGTTAAGTACGAATATCTAAAAAAAAAAGCTGACGTGCTAGCGAAATTAGTAGCACGTCTCAAATCAGCGTCAATAATTGGTGATTAAGAGAAATTCTTAAGTTTGCGGTAGTGGAAAAAAAAAGTTTTTTCCCTGTGAATTATTACAAAACTAAACTTAATTGTTCTCATCATTGAAGGAGACTCTTGACCAATTACCTTTCTGCCAAATAATATGTTTGCTTGCAAAGTCAAGTTGGGCTTGCTGATTTTTCTTTCTTTCTGGTCAGAGGTTCAACGGCATTATGTCTTCAAACGTCGGGTAACAATTTTTTTATAGAGAGACACAGATGCCGTTGACAATAATATTATGCTAAATTGCGTGAGTTATTGTAGCCGTTTCGAAACGATTTTAAATGAAATCTTCTTGCGAGGACTGGTTTTACGAGACTTTCCACTTATAACAAAAGAGACAAACGTTGCTTAATCTAAGCTTGTGGAGCTGGAAGAATCTCAGAACTACGCTTTCGAATCTCAAACCCGTTTTTTTTAAATCGGCAAGCCTTCGTCTTTCTTTTCCACGACTAGTCTGAGCTCTTCGTCAACAAGTACAAGTGTAGCTATTGTACGAAACTACCCAGTGTATTTTAACAGGTTATAAGATGCCCAACCGATGACTGTGTGCATTTGGTGTGGCCAGCTACTTTAGCAAGCTTCGTTAATCGCACTTTTTGAGAGATTTTCTCCAATTTTGTGAAGCTATGTTTAATGTAGGTCACGATATATCAGATTATTAGAATTTTTTCATGCCAGAAGTACACGGAGCCGCATGAGAATAAATATTGCGGTGAAATTCATATCTTGCTAGTAACCTGGTATTTTATCTCGTCAAAATTAACGTTCTATGCGAAATAAACTTGCAACCCTCTCTTTTTCTGTTATTGGAAAAAGAAGAAATGAGCAAGAATAAGGAGAAAAGGTAATAGCAGGTACAGACAGCAGAAAAGATAAAGATCTGATGAGCAAGAAAAATCAAACACGTGCCTACAACAATGAAAAAATCAATGTTTACTATTTTTTTACTGCTGTATTCATCCTTGACAAAGGCATCTGTACGCACTTTATTCTCGTGTATCAGATCATCTGTCTCTTTTCTCACTGCCTTTATGTTGATCGGAGAGGGCTGGAGCCTTGGCCTAAGTTCCTTCCTGAGAGTGGATCTGCTAGTCTGTCTATTGCTGACTGTCGATCCTGATCTTAGTCTCCCTTATTTCCATTATTTATTGTAAGAAGAACATCAAGGGATTGCAATCCTATTTATCGTAGTGGAATTCGTATGGGTACTGTACGGAATCGTAAGAATGTACAGGTCCTTTAATGCTGAAACGCTTACTAACATACTTATAAATCTGTTGATATATTAATTTGGCAATTGGCAATATTTCTGTATGCTCTGACTGCACTAGAAGACAGGTTCTACGATTGTAATTATAGAAATTGATGACAAGTTGCCCTTAATTTTTCAATGTTCGTGAGATGCTGTAAATACCAATTCCGTTCCGCTCATTGTCAATCTGGTTCAGGGGTTCTCCGGCCCTACGTGCATTACTGAACATTTTGTCGGCATTAAAACTCATCTGCCGCGTTGCGCTCCATTCCATGGTGAAGGTCTTGCTGGAGCTCAGCTCTTTTCTTGGCAGGATGACATAGTTTAGGATCATCCGCAAATTTACTGATTTTACTGTGTATGTTAAAATCGAGATCGAGATTTGACAATTATTCGATGAATTTACTGTTTATTTGATGAATTTACCATTCAATGTATTTATTATACGATCGATGAATTTACCATTCAATTTAGACGCTAGCGATGTTTGCGTAGAATATTTGATGTATCCCATTTTAGCTGTCGCGTTGGACAAATTAAAGATTGGTTTCGTACTCCACTAAGGCTCTAACTTTCAGTCCTGAAAATATCTAAAGGATAACGTATCCTTGAACAATAGTTGAATTATGCATCATATCAGCATAACGTCTCTCAAATGTCGAGACGTGAATCCCGGAAGTATCAAACAACATTGTGTTAATGGCATCCAAATTCTTCGTAACATTACTGAATGTCAGACGCTGTCAAGCGACGCCTTTAAAGTTCATGGCAAGCAAATCGATCATTTTCCTGACATTATGCTGCCTCTTAAATATTAAGGCTGTTCTCTGCTGAATTAACCGTAATGTTTATCTTGAATATTACTACTCCCTATCAGCTAAGATTCACTATCCTTGTTGTTAATATTACTGCTGTCTTCTACTATAACGTTAAGCTTGAATATTACCGATCCTTATTAGCTAAGATCAATCTTATTTGATGATAAATGTTAATGCTCTGTCCCACAGGAAAAGATATTGTCTTTGACCTATCTTCGCCTTTAATGGCCTTCTTCGCCCTAATTATGTTTTTACCGGAGTTATTTGTCTCTTTGTACGTTTGTCTCCCTGTCTAATAACAACAGAAATGAAAAGAATATGGACTGATCTCTATTATATTACAGGAACTATTAGAGGAGTGTTACGAGGAGCGGATGATTAAATTAATAGTGCTAGTCCATTCGTCCATTTGCCTCTTTGTCTGTCTGCTCGCTTACTTTTAGTAACCCAACATATATCGCCTGGAATTATCGTTTTCGCCTTTACTTGTAGTCCTGTATTAGTCTGTGGATTACTGATCGACAACTATTTTACTATGCAAGATAAGTTAACTTTTCCAGTAAGTTCCTAACTAAGAGGCCTAAGCTGGACCTTTGGAAGCAGGATAAACTCGTCGATGAACCCGAGATCGCTTTTTAGAGTAGAGGCATGGCAACACTTGCGAGGCTAATGTTGAAAGGGTTCTGCTAATTTAGTTGACCCGCCCCTCAAGAAGTCCATAGACTTTGGGTTAGATTGACTTTCGGGACATCTTACTTCTCTTCCCATAATAATTTTTTGTACTCTTCTGCCGCCTTTTTCCCTGACTTGCTGTTCCCTCGTCAGGCATTCCCAGCTTGTGCTGCACATTTTTGCCTCAGCCGAGAAGACTTTGTATTTTTACAGGATTTATCTAACTGTTATTCTGTCAGTTTGTGTGTTTACTAATTACACGGACGAAAATTCATTAAATTTACAAGAACTGGGAGATAGCTATGTTGCGAAGAGCAGAAGATTAAATGTAGTGATGATCCGGAAGAAATCTTTCTGGCCCATTTTAATCTCTCGTCAGCACTGCGTTGCTAGGCGGATGTGTGCTTCTTGCTTCTCTAGATTTAAATATTACGGTACTCATTCTTCTCATTTCCTCTCTTGAAACACCGAATCGTATCAAGGGAGGCACGCACTAACGAACAAATCTATCGCCAGTAACAAGTTTTGTGTCCAGAAGTTGAGTATGAGCTGCAAGAAACATAAATTACCGTTACCACTAGGAACCATTTTCTGTAAGAGAATCTGCCGAACTCTTGCACGGCCAAGCTCCCAGCAGTCGGTGGAATACCAGGCAGGTCGCATACAAATGGCCTGACATTCTGATCAGTTGTCATAAAGTCTTCCTTCTTCCTACAGTAGCCGCTGCTCGAGGGCAAACTTCTCAGCTGTTGAGCTTTATACCCGAAGATTTACATCCTTCCTATATAGTGCTTCGGTTATATACGCTCCGTTTGCCCCAGCGGATTTAATACTAAAGCTAAGGTGAAGGTGAAATGGAAGTTTTTGCAGGGAATGTGTTAAAGCGGCCAAGTGCGTCCTTGCTGATGCTGCAGTTCGAAGTTCCGGCGTTTATGGTTTTGCGAAATCGAGGGCTAGTTCCACAAGCGAAGTAATCCTCAGAATTCTCATTTTTATGTCTTCAACGAAATTTACGAGGTACCAATACTTGTCGTATTTGTGCTCCTAGTACTGGCGAATGAGTTTGGCTCGTGACTAGAAATAACAGTGGAGATATTTTACTCCGCATTCTTTCAAATTTATCAGAACTGAAGCAAAACGATGGTCAACTTAAACCCCACCCACACCTAAAGTGGGATATCCACATAAACTAATCCGCACTACAGATCAATGCCCGCCAGACGCCAAGTACACAGCTATAATGGACCACATATTGCCAAAACTATGACTTCAAAGACGTTAAGCTCAAATGACAACTGCCATTCCCCGATCATCCCCATAGCTTCTTACGCCAGTGCCCTCGCAGTTTACTTTGAATGTCGGAAATGCTGACGCTTCAATACCAAACAGCGCAAGACTTCCCGTCCCCTGCAGGAAGCGGACGTCAAATCACTAGACATCGAGTGCGTCGGTCCATCCACTCGGTCACTTCAGGGTCGGTGATAGTTTAGAACTTCATCAGTGCCCACACATAACTAAGTCATAGCGATGTCATGTTCGAATGCTTGGGATCATACTAAATAGTCTTCGATTAATTCGTCCACTTTCAGCAAAATAAACTAATCCGGTTTTATTTAGTTACTGGCGGGAATGTCTGAGAGTCGATGCAAAGAGCTGAATCGAAACGTTCAAGCTTAAAGTTTCCATCAGGTTAGTTTTCCCTTGCTCAAAGTAGATAAATATATTTTGTGTTTGTTAACCGTTCTCTAGGACGTCGCTCTGCCTCTGTACCCTGCTTTTTTGTTTCAATGCCCACTAAATCCACTGTCGTGCCAGAGGTGTGGGAATGGCATATCACCCAATTTGGAAAACAGTGGGCTAGATGGACTTTGTAATATGTGAAGATTACTTAATGGGATGCTCTTATAGATCCCATCATTACTTCAGAATTCTGCCAGCGCCTAGTTTCAAAATCCTACTCAGACCTCCAGGGGGCACAGGCTGGGTCTTAGCACTGGGACAGCTTCGCCGCCCATATTATGGGGAGTGGCACCCAAGCCCCTAGGAGATCCGAAAGACTATTTTAACTTGAGTTAAAACTCCAGGACATCTTCTCTTCAATGCCCACTTCTATTTTTTATTTCATTTTACTGCTGGGACTGCATCTGTTTGATCAGTTTTGTGGAAAATATCGGCTGGCATTCAGGAAAAGAGTTTGGTATTATCCGTTTTGAATGAGGAAAAGAGTTTAGCCTTACGGTATTCGTTTTGAATGCGACGGTATGCAATAGCTGGATATTGTACCATAAACTGAAACGATAGGCGCAGCTGGATTTTCTTCAAAGTATAGTGAATGATCTGCTCAAGCCAGCAAAGGCGCCGTCCAATTAAGTATGTCCCCCGACATGTGACCAATGGAGCTCGATATGATGGCCTGCATCACGACATTGTCGCGGGTCCGACGCACCGTAGTTGTGTAGCATACAAAAAATGGGAGACCTACAGTATGTAACCAAATGCGATGTAGCCCTACGTGTGCAGTGCTGGTTACAATAGCACACTCCTTCATAGCATAGCTAAATGGGCGGTAGCATGTTCCAATTATTCAGTTTATGATTGCCTTCTTTATGTCCCATAAGAGGTATATTTTCCAATATTATTGTTATATTGTAAAGAAATTTGCATTTAAACGAGTTGAAATGTTTGAATCCATTACTAGTGCCTATGATAACTTCATAACTATGATAACTTTGACTTTATAGTGCTCTGTAATCTGTTTGCCCCTAAAGCGCAGTGCCCATTTAAGTGGGCGGCCTAGAATTCCACTGAAAATTAAAATTCTTCAAATTTATGGCTATCACTATGGAACTATGACACTCTGGAGGCAGCATTCGAAAATTGGACGCATTTGTCCAAAAATTTGACTTCCGGCGCTTTCCTGCGTTAAGCTCTTAACTACGTGACGGGGAGACGGACCAACATTGGAGCAAGCAAGGGAGCAAGCAAGCGACCAACAACTCCGTTTTATATAGTGGATCATATAGACAATACTCAACATTTGAAGCAACTTCCATATTGTATCCGAAGGTTGAAGGTGACATTCCAATATGTTGGGAAACAGCCTAATGAGCGGCAGCCCTGTGAATATGATTTAAGCGTTTTAGAATAAAGAGGGGCAATAAAATTGTAATGCACCAGTCCTTGTTGCGCCTCTTTCATAAATTTTGCACCTTGCGCCCGTCCGCTCCCAAAAAAGGGCAGTGCGCCCTGGGCGCAAAGGGCGCACTAAGCGTGCAATTCCCAGCCCTGGTAGAGAGGATTCGCTTGCCCATGAGGAGGACCGCCAGTGGCTGTAAGCGACGCATCGCACATACCTCCTATATACACATGTATGCTGTACATGTTCCCCTGTGGAGAACCGCCGAAGAGACCTTCTTCACGTACATTTCTTCGATCTTCTTCTCTGTCAGTCTCTTTGAGGTGCTTCTTGTTCTTCTTTTTTGCCAGTCTTATAGCACTAAATAACATTCAGAGTCAATAAAATTGGCGTGAATTTGCTTCCAAATGGCGATTTTTCGGCAAAAATACAGAATTAAATTGTTTAACGAGACGCGCAGCGTGAAGAAGCTTTACCTTCGAAGCTCCAGCACTTCATTCTACTTCTACTGGTACTGCAACTAATTTTGTCACAGGCTCGTGTTCTTCTTTCTTCCTCTTTTTGGGTCGCGGTGTAGGTACCCTATAGCCAGAGAGACACAAACTACAACCGACTTTGTAAACACGTTGGGACCGCCTAGTCCGCAACCCACCAAGTTCCACCTCAGTGAACTGGATGCGCCGAACAAAAAAAAAAGGCAGGGTTGGATCAGAATTGATCAAATCCCTGCCCTGCAACATGTGAAAGTGGTTATGATCAAATGACACGCTGTGAAGGGACCGTTTGCTCCAGATAAACACTTCGCGGACAGAGGTCCGGGCGGACACTCGCAAACACACGAACAGACGTGATGAAAATTATGCATCCTCGCGGATATTTCGCGGGCTGTAATTACCTTGCCAACTTCTCAGAATGCATTTTGCACAGTAGGTGGACATGAATCTTTATTTTTGTGTTGGATGAGTGATATATATTTATACACACTGTACATCTCAGTGCATCTTAACCACAGTTGACTTACTATACTAATGATTTCAGATCTGAGTGTATACGCTACGCCCTTGAACTTCCAGAACTGTGACGTCAAAATTACGTCACGCCCCTGTGGAAATACCAAAGATTCCTCCTGCTACAGTGACATGAAGCAATAATTGTGACGTCACAGTTATGGAAATTCAAGAGCGTAACGATTACACTCAAATCTGACACAACTATCTTCTGTAAATCAACTGTGATCTTAACACGCAAAAAAAAAAGATAATATTCGTTGATATTACCAGTGTAATAACACGAAACACCTCGAGTTTAAGTACGTTGACTCTTTACCACTCCGGGAAGGACTAGCCGGTTGCATCCTAACCATTGAGTGCCTGCATTAAACATTACTTTTCTTATTTAGGATTAGCTCATTTTCTTACGAGCACAAATATGTGCAATAGGTACGGAGTGCTTTAATAGTGCTATTCGTATGAAAAGTGATGTTGAGTGCAGATGGTAAAAGGTTCAGAGGTTAATGAAAGACTCATGCTATAATTAGGATTGCTTAACGGTCATTTTATTTCCCATTATTAAAGTTGATCGTTAAAGCCACTCTTTTATTTCGCTTACTAGCTCGTAATGCGACGAAAGCGCTCGCAGCGGATTTTTTTTTTTTTTTTAACTGCAGCTGCAATGTTAATGTGCTGGATATTGCGAAAGCTCGTTCTCTTTAATTAATGCTCCCTGTGATTATGAAATGAGCTACTTACGCTAAGTGAACTCGTGAAGTGAACTTTATGGCGCAACGTTTGCCAGCCTCCGCAGCACCAAGAGCTCATGCAATTTTGTATTATATCTTGCTCTACGTGTTCTTTAGTAATATTCTCAGTGCAGTTACCCTTGACTGCCTAGTTTTTACATGTATTCTTTTCATACAGTCGGTGTTCCACTTATGCGCCGTAAAGTTTTGTAATTTATTATTACGCCACGAATGTTTTTTGAATGATTACACATTTTGATCGTTATCTTTCGGTGCTCTACCGTAATCTTGTCGAAATCTCTTTGGCCGTTTCGCC
>LQNS02278094.1:63367948-63398232 GCA_001587735.2 Parhyale hawaiensis | reverse complement strand
CGATGTGCGTTCATGCTGGGTGGTGTTGTGCCCTGTGACCTGTCGCATCGTCGCAGAGTTGGTGGAGTCTGTTTTCTGTATAAAATCTATTACTGCCCCAGTCATCCACTGTCTGAGTTTCTTCCGGATCCATTTGTTCGGGTGAGGTATAGTCGGCGTACTGGTGTTCTTCATGAGTTTGCCTTGGAATCGTTACGATGCCGTACGGGCCAGTATTCCCGTTCGTTTTTTCCATCGTGTGTGGATGTTTGGAATGGTCTTGATGGCTCTGTCTTTGCTGGTGAGGGTATAGGAAGCTTTAAACGAGCTTCTTTTTTCATTATTTTGTTTTCTTCGCCCGCTGGGCTGATTGCGTGTTTTTTTTTAATTTCATTTAGTTTCTCCGTTCCCACGTCGCCAGTCTGGTGTGATTTAATAAAAATGATAATCATAATATAACAAAGGACACAAATGTAGCTTAATCTAAGCTTGTTGAGCTGGAAGATTCCCAGAACTACGCTTTCGGATCTCGACACCGTTTTTTGAAATCGGCAAGCCTTCGTCTTTCTTTTCCACAACTAGTCTTGGCTCTTCTTCCACAAGTATAAGTGTCGCCATAGTACGAAACTACTCAGTGTATTTCAACAGGTTATAAGATGCCCAGCAGATGAATGTGTGCATTTGGTGTGGCCAGCTACTTTAGCAAACTTCGTTAATCACACTTTTTGAGAGATTTTCTCCAATTTTGTGAAGCTATGTTCAATGTTGGTCACGATGTATCAGATTATTAAAATTTTTCCATGATAGAAGTACACGGAGCCCGCATGGGAGTAAATATTGGGGTGAAATCCATTTCTTATTATAGTAACCTGGTATTTAATGTCATCAAAATTAACGTTCTGTGCGAAATAAACTTGCAAACCTCACTTTTTCTGTAATTTGAAAAAGAAGAAATGAGCAAGAATGAGGAGAAAAGTAATAGCAGGTACAGACAGCAGAAAAGATAAAGATCTGATGAGCAATAAAAATCGAACACATGCCTACAACAGTTAAAAATTTAATGTTTGTTATTTTTTTACAGCTGTATATTCATCCTTGACATGGGCATCTGTACGCATTTTATTCCCGTGTATCAGATCATCTGTCTCTTTTCTCACTGCCTTTACGTTTATCGGAGAGGGTTGGAGCCTTAGCCTATGCTCTTTCCTGAGAGTGGATCTGCTAGTCTGTCTATTGCCGACTGACGATCCTGATCTTAGTCTCCCTTATTTCCATTGTTTATTGTAAAAAGAACATCAAGGGGTAGCAAGCCTATTTATCGTAGTGGGATTCGTAAGGGTACTGTACGGAATCGTAAGAGTGTACAGTTCCTTTAATGCTGAAACGCGTACTATCATACTTATAAATCTGTTGATATATTAATTTGGCAATTGGCAATATTTCTGTATGCTCTGACTGCACTAGAAGACAGGTTCTGCGATTCAAATTATAGATATTGATGAAAAGTTGCCCTTAATTTTTCAATGTTTGCGAGATGCTGTAAATACCAATTCCGTCCAGCAAATTATCAATCTGGTTGAGGGGTTCTCCGGCCCTACGTGCGTTACTGAACATTTGTCGGCATTAAAGCTCATCTGCCGCGTTGCGCTCCATTCTGTCAGGTGGTCAAGGTCTTGCTGGGGCTCAGGTCTTTTCTTGGCAGGATGACATAGTTAAGTATCATCCGCCAATTTGCTGATTTTGATGTGGATATTAAAATCGAGATCGAGATTTGATTATTATTCAATGAATTTACTGTTTATTTGATGAATGCACCATTCAATGTACTAAACGATCGATGAATTTACCATTCAGTGTATTATACGATCGATGAATTTACCATTCAATTTAGACGCTAGCGATGTTTGCTTAGAATACTTTGATGTATCCCAATTTAGCTGTCGCGTTGGACAAATTAAAGATTTGTTTCGCAGTCCACTAAGGCTCTAACTTTCAGTCCTCAAAATATCTAAAGGATAACGTATCCTTTTAACAATATTTAAATTATGCCTCTTATCAGCAAACGTCTGTCAAATGTCGAGACGTAAATGCCGGAAATATCAAACAATATTGTGTTAATGGCACCCAAATTCTTCGTAACATTACTGAATGTCAGACGTTGCCAAGTGACGCCTTTAAAGTTCATGGCAACCGAATCGGTCATTTCCTGACATTATGCTGCCTCTTAAATATTAAGGCTCTTCTCTGCTGAATTAACCGTTATGTTTATCTTGCATATTACTACTCCCTGTCAGCTAAGATTCATTATGCTGTTGTTAATATTACTGCTGTCTTCTGCTATAACGTTAAGCTTGAATATTACCGCTCCCTATTAGCTAAGATCAATTTTGCTTGCCTTTAAATATTACATCTTTGTGTCTGCGAGATTAATCTTATTTGGTGATAATTGTTAATGCTCTCTCCCACAGGAAAAGATATTGTCTTTAGCCTATGTTCGCCTTTAATGATTGTCTTCGCCTTAATTTTGTTTTTGCCGGAGTTATTTGTCTGCCTGTACGTTTGTCTCCTCTGTCTATTAAAAACAGAAATGAAAAGGTTATGAACTGATCTCTATTATATTACAGGAACTGTTAGAGGGGTGTTACGAGGACCGGATGATTAAATTAATAGTGCCAGTCCGTTCGTCCGTTTGTCTCTTTGTCTGTCTGCTCACTTTCTTTTAGTAACCCCACATATATCGCCTGGAATTATCGTTTTCGCCTTTACTTGTAGTCCTGTATTATTCTGTGGATTACTGATTGACAACTATTGTACTATGCAAGATAGTTAACTTTTCCAGTAAGTTCCTAACTAAGCGGCCTAAGTTGGAGCTTTGGAAGCAGGATAAACTCGATGAACCCGAGATCGCTCTTTAGAGTAGAGGCATGGCAACACTTGCGAGGTTAAGCTGCAGTTCCTGCTGAAATGGTTAATTTCGCTCAGTTACGTAGGTTCTCTACCTATTCATCCCCCTTTCTGTTCTGTGAGGTGAACCGTTGATCGAGATAACTGATCTCGTACGCGGGGCACTTCTAGTCTCTCTCGTGTGGTAGGCAATGAAAGGGGCCGTCCACTCGAGTGTCTATCTCTATTCTTTGCACCCTTCTCCTGCCAGTGGCGGTGCACTGTCTAAGGCGGAGTAGAGCCGATGTCGAGATAGGATATTCCCAATTGCGCCTCCTGGCCGATTAGTATCACTGTGCGGATAGCCCTTTGGCGGAAATAATAATCCACTTGATGAAAGCCGTCACATTATGAGATATAAATACATACTGTAATTTCAAAGTTACATGTTTGTACTGTAGGCCATGCTGTATGTACCGCCGTACCTATTGGATGTAATTGTATGTAATAGTATTTAAGCAATCAGGTGAAATAGTATTAAACCATGTAGATCTTTCCTCGGCTTCGTTAATCGATGACGTAAAAGGTAAATGGAATGAAGTTCACTTGTTCGTCATTACAATTATAATCATCTTTGTTAATATAGAATGAAACGAAGAGCGCGCTCGCACTAACAATCCATCGAGATATGCGGAGGCAGTCCAGTTAACTCGTTTGGTATGTGGTGGCACTGAGCCATGTAGATTAGGTTGTGAATACATAACTGTAATACTTCCAACAAATTAATGTACACACAATTTTTAATGTAAGCTGCAATATAATAATCCAAGAATACCTCCCGCCTGTGGAGAAATACATGTTATTATTATTATTATTATTATTATTATTATTATTAAGGTTAAAAGGGTTCTGCTAATTTAGTTCACCCACCCCTCAAGAAGTCCACAGACTTTGTGTTACATTGACTTTCGGGTCATCTTACTGCTCTTCCCATAATATTTTTTTGTACTCTTCTGTCTTTTCCCTGACTTGCTGTTCTCTAGTGAGGCATTCCCATCTTGTGCTGCACATTTTTGCCTCAGCCGAGAAGACTTTGTAATTTTACAGGATTTATCTAACTGTTATTCTGTCGGTTTGTGTGTTTACTTGTTACACGGACGGATCTTCATTAAATTTACAAGAACTGTAAGATAGCTATGTTGCAAAGAGCAGAAGATTAAATGTAGTGATGATCCGGAAGAAATCTTTCTGGCCCATTTTAATCTCTCGTCAGCACTGCGTTGCTAGTGGGATGTGTGCACTCGCGTCGTGCTTCTCAAAATTTAAATATTACGGTACTCAGTCTTCTCATTTCTTCTCTTGAAATCGTGTCAAGGGAGGCACGCACTAACAAACAAATCCATCGCCAGTAACAAGTTTTGTTCCTAGAATTTGAGTACGAGCTGCAAGATACATTAATTACCGTTACCACCAAGAATCATTTTCTGTAAGAGAATCTGCCAAACTCTTGCACGGCCAAGCTCCCAGCAGTCGGTGGAATACCAGGCAGTTCGCTGACAAATGGCCTGACATTCTGATCAGTTCTCATAAACTCTTCCTTTTTCCTGCAATAGCCGCTGCTCAAGGGCAAACTTCACAGCTGTTGAGCTTTATACCCGAAGATTTACATCCTTACTATATAGTGCCTCGGTTATATACGCTCCGTTTGGCCCGACGGATTTAATACTAAAGCTAAGGTGAAGGTGAAATGGAGGCACTTGCATTAAATGTGTTAAAGCCGGCCAAGTGCGTCCCTGCTGATGCTTCAGTTCGAAATTCCAGCGCTTATACTTTTGCGAAATCGAGGGCTAATTCCACAAGCGAAGTAATCCTCAGAATACTCATTTTCATGTCTTCAATGAAATTTACGAGGTAGCAACACTTGTCGTGTTTGTACTCCTAATACTGGCGAATGAGTTTGACTCGTGACTAGAAATAACAGTGGAGATCTTTTGCTCCGCATTCTTTCAAATTTATCAAAACTGAAGCTAAAGGATGGTCAACTTAAACCCCAGCGCACACCTGAAGTGGGATACCCACATAAACTTATCCGCACTACAGATCAATGCCCTCCAGACGCAAGTACACAGCTGGAATGGACCACATATTGCCAAAGCTATGGCTTTAAACACGTTAAGCTCAAACGACAATGGCCATTCTCCGATCGTCTCCATAGCTTCTTACGCCAGTGCCCTCACAGTTTACTTTGAATGTTGGAAATGCTGACGCTTCAATCCCGAACAGCTCAAGACTTCACATCCCCTGCAGGAAGCGGCCGTCAAATCACTAGACTTCGATTGCGTCGGTCCATCCACTCGGCCACTTCAGGGTCGGTGATAGCTTAGAACTGCATCTGTCCCCTCACATAACTGAGTCATAGCAATGTCATGTTCTAATGCCCGGGATCATACTAAATAGTATTCGATTAATTAATCCGCTTTCACCAAAATAAACTAATCCGGTTATATTAAGTTACAGGCGGGAATGCCTGAAAGTCTATGCAAAGAGCTGAATCGAAACGATCAAGCTCAAAGTTCCCGGCAGGTTAGTTATCCCTTGTTCAAAGTAGATAAAATTATTTTGTTTCTGTTAACCGACTTCTAGGACGTCCCTCTGCCTCTCTATCCTACTCTTTTGTCTCAATGGCCACTAAATCCACTGTCGTTCCAGAGTTATCGGAATGGCATACCACCAATTTGGAAAAGAGTGGGCTAGATGGACTTTTTAATGTTCAGTTTAAACATTTTTTCCACCTTCCTGAAGTTATTTAGAGACTCAATCGTCAATTTTCTTAAAATAATGCGAGAATAAAACTTTGTTATGGCAAGGGTCACTATATTAAAAATGGGCACAACGTTTCGGCCCAAAACACTGGCCATCATCAGGTCTAAAATTCAGAAAATTGTCATCTGCAAAAATGCAAAGGAATATGAAATCTATTGTACATAAATATAAATGCTAGGTTCCCAAAACGTAATAATACTACACAAAAAAAAAACAGTTAATTTGCGAGTTTCCTAGATTCTAAGGTTGATAATAGTACTACTATTACACTAAATACACGTATATGTACGGACAAGCGCATTGCATAGATTTGTTTGATGATTGTTTCTGCTCTTTTGAGATCAGTTGTGCAATAATGACTGCACACAATGGAAAAGTTCAAGATTAAGGTTTCTCCTTGAGGTACATTCATGTGATGGTCATTGGAGAAATGTGATTGTATGCTACTAGGATTGTATCTATGCTGCTTACGCCGTTTGATGAGTGTGTTCGTCGTGTACCCTACGTCGGTCGCATTACAGCGATCCTCAGAACAATTAAAGCTGTACACGACCGCCGCCCGATCAGCAGCCTGCTTAACGGGCCTGGTAAAAAAAGTATGAACCTAGTTTGTTCGGCTTATAATATGGTACGAACTAAACGGAAGTACTATTGTTGATGAGTTTAACATGCCTATGAATGATATTGTTTAGAGTTTTCCTGTCAGCAATGAATGTTGAAATATTTTCAAACTGAACTTAAAATTTTATGGGAATAATATCACCAGTCCTTGCAGACACCGTCGCAAAGGGTTGATTTATTTCTCGGGAAATAATATTTTCTACTAACGCCTAAGGATAACTACAGTTCGCAAAAATCTGTTTAAGTCTGAGAATCTCTGTATAGAATGCTAGCCAAGAACTTAAGAGCTCAACTGCGCGACGTACCAATGTTTTAACAACAGACTTTCTGTGACTGAGCAGCGTATGCGATTCAAAATTTGTGTAGCACCCCTTATTGGAAGGTTTATTATAGACGGCGGTTTTTATGCAACCGGCGTCAATTGATAATTGGATATCCAAAAAATAAAAGGAGCTAATAACTTCTTAGGCTGCTTGAATCGCGTTTTAATTAAGAACAATCAGGCCAATAACATATAATACATTTCTGTATTATATATTGCTATTATTATATTATTATAATAATCAGCAGATGTTGAGCCCAGCGGTGAACCCATGGATAGTCCGTTCTTTTGCAGGTAAGTTGTTCCGTCGAAAGCGAAGAGTGTTTCCGTGGTGCAGATCGTTAAGAGGGTGTGAAGAGTTTCTTGTGACAAATCTGGTGGAGGTAGAGTTTCATGGTGGTATACTGATGTTGTGATGATATTGATGGTTTCGGATACCGGGACATTAGTGAATATTGATTCAACGTCTAATGACATCAATTGCTGAGTTGGCAGCAGGTTTATAGGTTGTAAACGCAGTAAGAGTTCATCATTTCCTGATATTATGTATTTCATATTGAGGTATAGTTGGATAATGGTGTTTAGGTGGTGGGCGATGTCATGAGTAACTGTTCCTGTCATGCTGATGATTGGACGTAGGGGAGGCGCTAGTTTATTTTTGTGGACCTTTAGTAACCCGTAAAAATGACCGTTGCCATATTCTCCTTGCCGTTGCAATAGCTTGTATAACGCTTCATTTGTGTTTTTAAACTGCGATGCTATTTTATTTAACTTTTGTTTCGTCTTATCCGATTGGTTAGAATTATTATGAACCTTAGAATCTGGGAAACTTGCAAATTAACTGCATTTTGAGCAATATTATTACCGTTTAGGAACCTAGCCATTTATATGCAATAGACTTAATATTCCTTTGTATTTTTGCAGATAACATATTTTCTGAATTTTAAACCTGATGATGGCCAGTGTTTTTGGCCGAAACGTTGTGTCCATTTTTAATATAGTGACCATTGCCATAACAAAGTTTTATTCCTGCATCATTTTGAGAAAATTGACCAGTAAGTCTCTAAATAACTTCAGGAAGGTGGAGAAAATTTTTAAACTGGACTTTTTGATGTGAGAAGATTACCTAATGTGATGTTCTTATAGATCCCAGTATTACTTCAGAATTCTGCCAACGCCCAGCTTCAAATTCTTGCTCAGACCTCCCGGGAGCATAGACTGGGTCGTTGCATTGTCACAAGTTCGCGCCCACCCTATGTTATGGGGAGTCACGCCACAGACCCCAGGAGATCAGAAAGGCTATCTTAACTTGAGCTAAAATTCCAAGACATCTCTCTTTAGTGCCCACTTCGATTTTTTATATTCCTGCATATGACAGTTTGCTCTGCTCATCCTCATCTTTGCCGACTTGCTGGACACTTATGCATGTTTTTCTGGGATAGCAACACAAACATAGATGTGTTCCACGTTCCTGTCGACATGCTTTCGTGGTTCTGGGTGCATTTTATCCGTCACAAGCACCAAACTGGCTGAAGCCCTCCAAAGGGGGAAGCTATGCATGGAAAACACGAAATACCAGTCGTCGATCACTGTGGAGATTTTCTTACGGATCCTATCCCTATCAAGTGACTGAGTGCCCCATGTACCCAAAGATAACCTGAGTGCTTTACTCCACGTTTTACTATTAATTAACCAGTTAAAGGACTAACTCGAGTTTATCTCCCCAGCAGTTGTCTAGTGATTGAAAGTTATTTGTACCAATTTAAAAATATAAGAAAGAAGACATCACTTTGAAAGCTGGTGCACACTAACGCAAAAATTACGCAGCCACACAATCATACGTCCGATTACGTTGCGCGGACAAAGCTTCAGCTTGAATAAGGCTAGATCGCAAAAAAAAAGGATATCAAAATAGGAGCCGTTTCTTTCACTATCTACCCTATGGCAAACGGCCATGATAAAGTTGTGAGTAGGTGTCCTTTTTCTGAGTTAATTTTAGGTTAAAATAACGTATAATTTTGGTGTGACGTTCCAACACCCTAACTTGTAGTCACGGCAACGTCTCCGCCAAAGGGAAATGTTGAGTGACTGAGTGCCATTTGCGTTAGTCTGCACCAGCCGTTAAAGTTAGGGTTAGTTCGTAAAGGTAGCAGAGTTCAGCAGTAAGCCTGTTCTTTTTCGCCAGTGCGCCTCAGCCTTCACAGGTAGTGCGCCTGCGCCCCTATTTTCGTCTCCCCATTGTGCCTGCGCCCTGGTACCTCTGCGCCCTTGTACCTCTGCGCCAGCGCCAGTACATATTCTAGTACGCCTCTGTTTAATTTTGATGCGCTTCTGATTGTTTCCTGCTGTGTCTACAATGAAAAATAGTTTCAAATAGCTCAAAAGCAGCGTAAAACGGGCCAGAAAACATGTTTACTGCTATTTCAAGTTTGAAGAGCAAACGGCGCACAAAGAACAGAAGATTCTACTGACTATTTTCCTCAGTAGTCGACTTCTTTTACTTCTACTTTTCATCTTCCTATACTTCTCCTTGTCTTATTCCTCCTCCTTCTTCTCCTCCCCTTCTTCCCTTCCCTTTTTTTGCACTCCTCAGAGTGGTGACGCCCAAAGATATGAAAGTTGCCCTTGAGTTTAACCAGCTTCCTAAACTTAACCTCGTCCAGAGTGGATCCTGAGTCTGTTTTCAGCTCTGCTAAAAAGGTTCTCTATGGCCGCCGAGCAAGGAAGAGTGGCCCTGTTACATTTTATAAAAAGGTCTATGCATGCCTCTCTGTGCATGGAGGAGAATAGGGCCCAGAATAAGAGGCTATCCTGGGAAGACTGCTAGCCGTCTTAGCCCTTCCTCAGCACATTAACCTCCTCCTGCTCCTATAGTTGACCTGCTGCACACCAGACAGAACCTTGAACATCTTGTTCTTGATCCCCTTGTGTTGGAGCTGGGCAGGCTGTTGGTGACCTGCCCCCCATGGGATAATAATTATCTGCAACTTCTTAACGATGGGGAACAGTTAGAACGGAGGCCAGTGGCCATCAGGAGCATTTCAATCAACTTCCATAGTGAATCCGACGGTTAAGGGTGACATTTCAAAATGTTGGGAAACAGACTAACTAGCGACAGCCCTGTGAATATGATTTTATGCGTTTTAGAATGGAGAGACGTAATAAAATTGTAATGCGAAAGTCCTTGTTGCCCCTCTTTCCGTAAATTTTCACCTAGCTCCCAAAAGAGCGCAATACGCTACCCTGGAAGACAGGTTTCATTTGCTTGCCCGTGTGGTGGACCGCCAGTGGCTGTAAGCGACGTATCGCACATACCTCCTATACATACATTTACATGCTCCCCTGTAGAGATCAGACGAAGAGACATTCTTCACGATTGTGTACATTTCTTCTATCTTCTACTCTTTTTTTGGCTGTTTGGGCTACTTCGAGTTTTGTTTTCCTGCCAGTCGTATCGCACTGAACAACATTGAGCGTTAACAAAATTCACGTGAATTTGCTTCCAAATGGACATTTCTTGGCAGCAATACAGAGTTAAAATTATTTAACGAGACGCGCAGCGTGAAGAAGCTTTACGTTCGAACCTCCAGCGCTTCATTCTACTTCTACTGGTACTACACCTAATTGTCACAGGCTAGTGTTCTTCTTTCTTCCTCTTTTTGGGTAGCGGTGTACCGTGTAGCTAGGGAGGCACAAACTAGAAACGACATTGTAAACACTTTGGGACCGCCTAGTCCTCAACCCACCTAGTGACACCTCATTGAACTGGATGCGCCGTACAAAAAAGGGCAGGGTTGGACCAGAATTGATAAAATCCCTGCCCAGTATTCCTAGTCAACATGTGAAAGTGGTTACGATACTAAGAACTTAAGAAGAGACCGTTTGCTCCAGATAAACACTTCGCGGACAGAGGTCCGGACGGACACTCACAAACACACGGACAGACGTCATGAAAATTATGCATCCTCGCGGATATTCCGCGGGCTGTAATAACCTTGCCAACTACCCAGAATGCATTTTGCACAGTATGTGGACAAGAATCTTTATTTTTTGTTGAAATTGTCGTATAAATTTTATACACACTGTACATCTCTGTGCAGCTTAACCACAGTCCACTTACTGTAGTAGTTATGTCAGATCTGAGTGTATGCGCTACGCTCCTGAAATTTTCAGAATTGTGACGTCAAAATTACGTCACGCTATTGTGGAAGTACTAGAAATTCCTCCCTGCAATAGTGGCGTGACATTATAATTGTGACGTCACAGTTCTGGAAATTCAAGGGCGCAGAGATTAAACTCAAATCTGACACAACTTTCTTCTGTAAATGAAATGTAATCTTCACTCGCAAAAATGGATGACATTCGTTGCTACTAGCAGTGTAATAACACGAAACACCTTGAATTTAGGTACGTTTACCCTTTATCACCCGAAGAAGGGCTGGCTGGTCGCATTCTAACCGTAACAAAATTTGGGCGCGGATCAGCAGTTAATCAGGGGTTTTAGCTTCTGATGCGGCCTTTATTTTTGGTAGGGAACCAATGAGTGCCTGCCTGCATTAAACATCACTTTTCGTATTTAGGATTAGCTCGTTTTCTTACGAGCACAAATATGTGCAATAGGTACGGAGTGCTAATAGTGCTATTCGTACGGAAAGTGATGAGTGCAGATTTTAAAAGGTTCAGAGGTTAATGAAAGACCTATGCTATAATGTAGGACTGCTTATAGGTCATGTTATTTCCCATTATTAAAGTTGATCGTTAAAGCAACTCATTTATTCCGCTTACTAGCTCGTAATGCAACGAAAGAACTCGCAGCGGATTTTTTTAACTGCAGCTGCAATGTTAATGTGCTGGATATTGCGAAAGCTCGTTCTCCTTAATTAATGCTCGATGTGATTATGAAATGAAATGAGCTACTTACGCTAAGTGAACTCGTGAAGTGAACTTTATGGCGCAACGTTTCCCAGCCTCCGCAGCTCCCAACAGCTTATGCAATTTTGCATTATATCTTGCTCTGCATGTTCATTATTAATATTCTCATCAATGCAGTTAATCTTGATTGCTTAGTTTTTACATGCATTCTTTTCATACGGTCGGTATTCCTTATATGCGCCGTAAAGTCTTGCAATTTCCTATTACGCCACGAATATTTTTTTGAATCATTATACATTGTGATCGTTACCTCTCAGCGCCCTTCCGTAATCTTGTCGAAATCTCTTTGGCCGTTTTGCCCCTGCTTAGTCAAGCGTTACATTATTACTGCATCAAAAGATATCGTGGTCTTTATGATGTTACTTTCAGTGTATAGTCAGATGGGGTAAGACATGACTGTGGCCCATCGTGGGGTAAGAAACAACCGTCCCTCCCCCTCCAAAAAATATCATTTGCAGTGCAGGGTTGAAACAAACACTGATATAACTGTAAATAAATGCTCTAACTCATTCTGCCTTCAAATTTCGTCCAGCGCTTTTTGAATGCCTGTAAGCGCCGTCGTTACTTACCCCACGATGGGCCGCGGTCGTGTTTACCCCATCTGACTAGACAGCTTACTTCAGTAGGCGAGTTGATGGTAGGTTTTGTGGCTTTGGTTGGCAGGGATTTCTACAACCGGAAGCATTGATACTGTCAGTGGTGGAAATTATTTTCGTACCAAATACTTGCATATGTCTTGTCAAAGGTGTGGTGTGCTGTCGCTGGTTGTGCGCCTTTGGCACTCCAGTGGAGTGCCATGTGAGCAGACGTCGAAGGCAGAGCGTAATAGTCGTAACTTTTTTATAGTATCAATACGAGCGGCTGAGGAGTTTGCACTTGCCAATCTAATGTAAGAACGGGTAGTGCACGACACTGATTAGCTTCAATGAGCAGTATGAGTGGTGATGATGCTATTTTTTTATGACTGAGCTGTGCTACGAGATTGGTAGGCGCACATCAATGAGCGTAGTCGGCAGTCTCTGTTATTGCAAGTTGTACCTACTGTTCCTGATCATTCGTTTCGGATTCATTTTTCGCCTTTATACGCTAAAGGACGCAAGTCCGTCATCATTGATCATTATGCCTAGAGATGACCATATGCGACCCTTGATGTAATCTGTACTATTAACATGTGAGCTTCCTTAGCTTTAGACACCTCCTGCACTGTGCAGGACCAACCTTATTGGAGAAATGCAATGGTGATATTCTAGGAACTACTGGAGTTATTTTTCGCCGTAGTTGTGTACGGTATCTGCATATATGTTATGTGCCTATCCTTGCCAAAATATGTATCAGCTCATGTCCCAGTAAGAAACTTCAGTGCCTCACTGCATAGTTGCTACATCTGGCCTCAGTATTTCCTGATATGATTATTTGGTAAAGTTAGGTAGGCCTTCTATACTTCCTCTGGTGCTTCGTGCAATGAATCGCCAATGTTCATAAGTGAACTACGCATTTCCGGAAGCAGCAGCGATGAATGTGGCTTCCTTAGGCGCGTGTGTTTTACCTAAGTGTACAAAAAACCACTGCCCAGATAATCTATCTTCTCGTATTGTACGAGACATAGTTAAAGTCATCTCGAAGCCACTGCTCGGAATATTCGCTCGTTCTTTAAGAACAGGAGAAGTTCCGAAAGATTGAACACTAGCTATCGTGATACCGATACATAAGAAGAGGGATAAAAAAAGTCCCCGTAACTGTCGACCAATCAGTCCTACCTCGGTTGTAATCTAAACCATCGAACGCCTGGTGAAGGAGCTCATTACTAATCAGCTGAGGATGCACCAACTCATTTCCGACACCCAGCACGGCATCTGAGAAAGAAGAAGCTGCTTAACTAACTTATTGGGATGGAGAGATGGAGAAAGGGTGTGGACCTCGTTTATCCAGACTTCCAAAAAACTTTGGACAAAGTCCCCATCCAACGGTAATAAAAAAATTGGAAGCCCATGGCATCCAGGTAGACTATTTATGCTGGATCCAGGCATGGTCTACTGGTCGACAGCAGTGAATGAAGCTACAAGAACAGACGAGCGACTGGAGGCCGGTCTCATCTGGGGTTCCACAAGGTAGCGGGTTCGGCCCACTTCTGTTCATTACTTACATCAATGATCTTGATATCCGCTGTATAATCAGTAAACTTGCGGATGATGCTAAAACAGGGTGGTCCAACTACTTGCCCACGGGCCACATGTAGCCCTCGAGCAGACTTTCTGTGGCTCGCGAGTGGCGACTGCTTGTTACCTCCGCCAGTGAGATTGTGTTTTGGTCACAGTCTATTTGCCTCTTTCTGTCACCAAGACAACCTAAAAATATGGAGGTATCTTTGTGAAAGTTACAGGGGGTGTTATGCCGGGGCCTCACTAGTAGTTTACACAGACTACTTGATACAAGGATGCGAGACTCGAACGTCATTTATGCCTCGGTATCTATGCAGCCAATTTTAAGTATAAATTGAAACGGCCCGCGAGCTACTCATCTTAGAGACTAGCTGCGTAGAAATACATACGTGGCCCCAGCATTAGGTATGTAAGGAGAAACAGATTGTTAACTTTCGGTGAAGATTCATTAAGCCATTTGTTTGTTTATCTGCTTATTCTTTCTTTGTAACGTTACTCAAACAGTTATGAATGGATCTTCATGAAATTAGTAGGAACTGTTGGGATGTTACGAAAAGCAACTGACCAAATGTTTGTGATAATTTGTCATGCCTATTCATATTTTTGTCTCTATTTTTACGTTTGTCAGAGCATAGTTCAAAAAGTTAATGATAGAAATTCACGAAAATGATAGGAACTTTTATTGTCAAGAGGCACAAAGGACCAAATTTTGGGGATGAGGAAACGAAAGAAGAATTTTTTTGTATGTTTGCATTCAGAAAATTTTAATTTTTTCTCTAATATTGTCTTGCTTGGGGGTGGGGAGGTATGCGCTCACAGAGTGATTTTCTAGTATTATAATTATTTAGTATATTCTTGAAACACAGAGTTCCTGTGTCTGTTCTTGAAAATAATATACTTTTCATATTAAATATAAATATATATTTGGTCCTCCATATAATCGCTCAGGCCCGAAGTGGCCCGCGACGTCAAAGAACTTGGATCACCCTGTGTTTAACCATGTCACCCTGCAAAGGAAAGAGCTGAGCTCCAACCAGACTTTGACCACCTCATCGAATGGAGCATAACGTAGCTGATGAACTTTAACATCGACAAATGTTCAGTAACGCACGAAGGGCAGGAGAACCCCTCAACCCGATTGAAAATGAATGTTACAGAACTGGCAGCCGTCACCCAGCAACGTGACTTGGGAAAAACTATTACAAACGAACTACAACACAGTCAGCACGTTGACAAGAGTGTGAAATTGGCAGGCAGAGTGCTGGGATTCAGTAGCTACCACGAATTTCGTTTACAAATCCAACTAGAACGCCTCGTTGCTCAAGACGATTACCCGCGGTGGTAGCAAATTTTATCGCCATCATTTTTGATGGCCAGGTACTTCTAGTTTTTGACTTGAGTCCCATTTAGGTGAACCCACCAGACTCTCTGCAAAATGTTATGAACATTGCTCAACTCCTTTTACCACTTTTTGGGTGGACGACCAAATGAATACATATGTACTTAACTCATCAATGAAAACATTATCACCTCTCTCACTTAGTTCGAGGGTGATAATGACATAATTATTCCCTTGTACTAAGCATTAATGCGCCCACATTGAAAATCGCTGTTCAGTTCTGGTCGCCACATTAGTGCAAAGATATCGATAATAAATAGAATCCAACACAGAGCAACGAAATTGATCCCTCGGCTGTTAAACAAACCAAGCGAATATCGCTTACAGAAAGTAGCTTGATCTCTTTCGAACAAAGACGACTCAGGGGCAACTATAGAAACATTAAAGTACTTGAATGGCTTCAACGACGTGCATACAACTGTGCTATTTTTAGAGGGACGTTTACGATCGCCTGCGATACGGCTGTCGAAAACTCAAACTTAAAGCTCAAAGAACTACATTTGCCAGCAGTTCGTTCCATATCTTATCGTGAACTTCTGATGTAGACTCCCCTCCGAAGTTGTCGGTGAAGAGACCGTCAATGCGTTTAAAAATTGTCTTGCCAAAAATAGGGAGCAACACACCCCACAGCTAAGAACATCTCCTCCAGTAGTCACAAACTCCGGACGGCCAAAGCTTCAGACGCCACCTTAATCTATAATCCTTTCACTTCCACCCCAAAACTAACTTAAAACTCCAAATTCCGCAGATTTGCGAGTTTTTTTTTTCCTCAGAAATGTAAATGCTACTGACATAATGGCAATAGCTCATAGAGGGCCGGGGTGTACCGGGCTTTGTAAAAGTCCTGACCTGTTTTGTATTTTCAAAGAGTGAACATTTCAAAGACTTGATGAAATTTATTGACAATGACTCATTCCTAAACTATTTCAGATATAATAACTGGTAACAGTGCTCATTTTTATCCACTGTTGGTAATGGAAACAAAAAGGATAAAGATAGCAGCTCTCCTTCGCGCGGGTCACCAGAAGGCGGGCATTGTTATGTTGCAAAATGTCAGTTTATCAACGGTGAAACGGGTCGAAAACCGCCTTAAGGGGGTCGTTTAGGCGAAAATGGTCAAAATTATCAATTTTCTGCTCAAAAAGTGTCTTCAGGTATGGGGGCATTACGTCCTAAATTTTTATGGGGCTGGCGGCACTAAAACCCCCCCAAAATGGGGGGAGCAATGGGTCCACAGGGGGTCCAAATTTGCCTTTTTTTTTTCTTGCTGCAAAATCATCAGTATACCAAAGGCTCTTGTATACCAAATTTCTAGGGAGCTAGCGGCACTATAAATGAAACATGCCAAGGGCATTTCCTTTGGAAATACTGCATTTTATAACAAAAAAAAAACATTTTTAACGGATATAACTTTTTAGATCATTTTCAGACTAAAAAAGAATAGAACTGCCTCAGTTTTTGTGCTAGAATAAAAACAAAGACAGTTTTGGCATCCTTGAAAGATTCCCTACAACAATTACGTTTCATAATTTTTCTTTCTTTTTCGTTTTCTATTGACGTGAGATTTTAGACGGGTGACTGAAAGAGTTCAGTCACCCATCTAAAATCTCACGTCAATAGAAAACGAAAAAGGAAAAGAAAATTTCAAAACGTAGTTGTTGTAGGGAATTTTTCAAGGATTCCAAAACTGTCTTTGTTTTTGTTCTAGCATAAAAATTTAGGCAGTTCTATTCTTTTAAAAAAATATATATATATTATATATATATACATATATATATAAAACTAAGGCCTAAATGGAAAAAGTTACACGAATAAAAAGTGTTTTTTTTTTTTAATTTTACATATTATGTGAAAATTTTAGTAAGATCGGACCACTAATAAAGAAAATTCCAAAATTTGTAAACGACCCCCTTAAGAACAATGAAAGCCTCAAAGATCGACCACGTTCAGGCAGACCAAAAGTTATTCAACGGAAGAATGTTCGAAGAGCCTTTGAAAATGATCCGAAACTCAAAATGAATGAATGTGCGAAGAAGAAGATTTCTGTATTAACCGTGTCAAGAACTGTAAAGAGTGAAGGTGGAAGGAGCTTAAGGCGTCAGAAAAGACCGCTGCTAAGTGCTGATATGGTTAAAACGCGCCAAGAGCGATGTTCAAGCCTTCTTAACGACTTGAAAAGTCATGGAAATCGAGTCATCATTTTCTCAGATGAGAAGACCTTCACCGTGGATCCTGTCTACAACAAGCAGAACGATTGAGTTGTGAGCTTTTCCCAAGACATCTCTGATGTTCGTTATGTCTCCACAACAAAGCATCCGGCCTCTGGGATGATGCTTGGCGTCGTGACCTCCAATGGAGAGAAGATGCCTTCAGTGTGGTTCAACGGCGATTACAGGTTGACTGGGGCTGAATACAGGGATATCATGGCCGCAAAAGTTCTTCCTTGGATCAGAAAAATCGTCAAAGATGGAGATTACGTGTTTCAGCAAGATGGTGCACCAGCGGACACGTCGAAACCGTCCAAAACTGGATGAGCCGAAACATGACTTTCTGGCCCAAAGACTTATGGTCCCCACAGTCGCCTGATCTCAATCCTCTGGACTACAGCGTGTGGCCACATATTGAGAGTAAAGCATGCAAAGATTGCCACAGCCACATTGAGGAGCTGTAAGCCTCTGTGAACCGCACTTCGGCCCAGATGAGGAAGGACTACGTCCGTAATGAATGTAAGGACTTCCGACCACGATTAGGGCGTGTCATTGCTGCAAATGGGGGTCCTATTGAATAGCAATAGTGTTTAAATCATAATAAACTAATACATTACAAATCTTGTTTTATTTCATTATAAACAACGCTTTTACAAACTTCGGATGGCAAATTATTAAAACAGGTCAGGACTTCTGCAAAGCCCGGTAAATTCCGGCGGCTCTCTGGGAGTGGGCCTGTTGGTCAGTCTACAGCCGGCTACCTAATCTAAACTAAACTATCCCATGAAACTCCGACCTGCCCCTGTGTGAGGGACCACGGAAAGAGCCCTTCGCATTGGTGTGCGCTTCTTTTGTCTTCTATGTTTCCTTTTCGCGTCTCTTGGATGCTTTGCTCAATTTTTATGGCTAGTAAAACATACTAGTGGTAGTGCAATAATCTACTGTGAAAGCTTCGGACAGCAATAGTTAAAAGTCTATCTGAAATTCGGTGCGATAGATCTAACAATAGCGGGGCTAGTAAATGTACCTATAATAATAGAACAAGGTATGTTTAAATTTATTATTACATTGTAGATATTGATGGAAACAAATACATGACAAGGTAGGAAAACAATACATAGGTTTTTGTTAATATATTTTGAGTCGGCTTCTGTCTATCATACTCCACTTTGAGCATGAGAAATGAGATAGTGCCAAAGCAAGTTATGTGCCGTCATATTTGACGCCAGGGTCCACTGGTAAATGAAACTGACACATGATACATTTTGGTATTATACCGTTATTGTTCTCCAATTAAAGTTCGTCGACCGCCAACACCAAATGACGAGCACAAGGAGGGAACCTTGAGCACTGTTTGAGTATAAAATTGTCACGTTGCCACATAATAACGATATAGATATCAGTCCAATTATATTATATGCGGTATTAAATTCTCGAACAGCCACACATTTTACACTTGGTGACGACTCTCTATTAAAAGTTTTTTTCCGAAAATTGTCACAGGTTCATGCGCGCGATGGAGACCTGTGAATCTTACTGTTTCTACTTCATACACTTAGAATGGAAACAGTAGCTTTATCGCAGAATTGACCCCATCTCAACTATTTGGCTATAAAGTGCAGTGGAAATTTTCACAGAAAGTTGAACAGAAAGTTAAATTTTTAAACGACTAATCGTGCTGGTTCTAGAAAACTTATGTTTTGTCAATTTTACTAATTTCACTGAGCGGCGATAATAACTTTTGACTAAAAAACAATATATTCACAGTTTTATATCACCAAAAGAGCAAAAATAAACTACACCAATGAGAAAAATATGTATTAAACAAGAAATCATTAATGAAAAGTGTGCAATGACTGGAAAAATCTCATTTTCCAACGTGCCCCTATGGTGTTTAATAACTTGAATAATCCTTGAATCCATGCAGCCAGTTAGTTTCTTTATTGTTGAAAGTGGAACTGCCCTTGCAGCTGCTGCTGCTGCTGCTACTGCAACAGCATCCCACAAGACAGATTTTGAGTTGTACTACCTTCCATCTGCCTAAATTTCTCTTATCAGAAGGGCCCAGAAGATTTCAATTGGGCTTAGATCAGGTTAGCACGGTGGCCAAACAATAAGTTTCTCTCCATGGAACCCGAAGAGTCCAGAAATGCTGTAGTAGTACGGGCAGAGTGAGAAGGCGCATCATCATGCATGAAAATCAAGTTTTGAAGCAACGAAAGAGGTAAGTCATCCCGCCATTGGACCAAGGCGTACTTTAACATGCCACAATATGATGCAGATGTAATTCTCACGCCATTAGGTACTCGAACCGGACATACAAGTCGATCCCCTATATTATGATACCAGCTCATATCATAACACCACCTCCCTGTTGGTGACGTTTTACGCGTTGATGACACTCACCTCCAGGTAGCACCCAACCCTTACTCCCCCATCAGGTCCATCAAGGGTTGCCGGGGTTTTGTTGGTGAAAAGAACATGATTCATGTTGATCTTCATGTATTTTTCTGCCCATTCCGTCCTCAAAATTTTATGTCTTGGGGTCAGAGGAGGCAATTTCACAGGGGATTTGACAGAAGTTCTTGTGGTTTTAGGCACTTCAAGAAGCCCAGCAGCCATAAAAATTTATTTACTTGCTTACCCGAGTCTTTTGCGTAGCTGAAGAACCACATTTCTCATGTCTTTATCAGTAACAGTCCTTCAATGCCCAGCATCTGATCGTTTTTTTTTTTATTTCCGTGGTGAAGGGTCCATCAAGAATCTTGTCACTGTGTCAATATGGCGTCCTTTTTTGGACAATAACATCAGGAAAGGTGCCTTTAGCAGTTTCTTTGATGATAATTTCCTTCTTCTCGTTAGTTAAAGTTTTTCCACGTCCCTTTTTGTAGAATATACAAGAAGCTATTATTGTCGATCACTTCAAAAAGAGAATAAATGCAAAGAGTTGCCAATCAGGAGACAGAGCAAATTGTAAACAAACTCAACAGTTTTGCCATAAGATGTTACGATTTCCTGCAAGTTTCATGAAAATTTGATAGCGCAAAAATGAGATATGGTCAATTTTGTGCTAAAGCTATTATTTCCGTTCTAAGTGTATATATCCATCTTTCTAGAACAAGACCTATTCATTACATATATCTCATTTAGATACTGTGCTCATGATGTAAAACATCTCACAACCCTGAGGTTTGCCACATTGTTAATTCAAACGTGGGGAAAATTAATCCTTAAGTGCCTACGGTACACATATGACGACATTACATGTAGTGTTATTCCTACGAAAAGTGATGTTCTATTGAGGCACTAAAGTGTTAACAGATGGTGAATAGAGTAACACCTGCGAAGAAGGCTCATGCGTGTTTAAAGACACACTAGAAATAATGAGATTTTCCGGAAAAGGAGCTGTCTAACAATTTTAACTCTAGAGATAGAAATTAATTTATTCGGAATATAAGTTATACTCAATAGGTTATTATGGGCTGTAAATTACCATGGTAATATAAGAAGAAAATTGAATGACATGCATCGAGTAACTGACAGAGATGCTTTGTTCATTACATTAGCTTGCACTGCAGTTGGAGTCTTTCCTCGGCATGCTAACATGTGAAGGGAAACTGAATCATAGACAAAGTACATGTGTAAGTGCGACCAACAATCTGTGGCGTGATTTTCCTCAGAGAAAGATGTAATGCTGACTGACAATTCTGAATCGATTTTGTTATCATCCCTGAGGTTTTGAGAAACAATAGTTTAACACGACATTCTGAATTGTAAAATGAACGAAAAATCTGCTCGACTGGCAGTTCTCAAATGCTCGTGTTGGCCATACTGACAAGGCGGTTCTAGTTGTTGGGCCGACGTGCTTAACAGTGAGGAACTTAATCTGTCCAGCTTGCCCTTGGAGTAGAATGTGACCGCAAGTTGTGCAGGAACTTGCCTACAGATGAACTACTTTAACTAGAACGGTTACTGATGATTCATCCTGTCAACTACCAACACTTACAGTATAATGATAAACTACTGTTACTTAACGTACCCGCTTAACTCTGCCTAGTCCCACCAGGAAGCAGAAATTGGATTAAATGTATGAACTTTCTACATTTTTTGCTGAGAGCAGGGTTGGGTTGAAGAGGGAAAGATTACTCGTGATCGTGCCCATTATTATTATTATTATTATTGAAACCCAACCACTAAATTTGCTAATGGCTATAATAGACTCTCCAGTCTCTCGATAAGCACTGTATAAGGTAAGCGAGCTATGGCAAACTCGAGCTCGCAAACTGATAAAAATTTTGATACATAATTTTTCTAGCGCTCAGTCGCAGTCCTCACACTGACTTAAAGTTTTGACATCATTTTTCTTTGAAAGATTTCCTGGACGGCAATTTTGTGTCGTACAGTTTACATTTCGTCGTCTGGACTCAGCTGTGGAAACTGCGCAAAAAGTTAACAAGAGAAAGTCTTTGTTCGCACATTTTGGAGTCCAGAGTTTGTCAAAGTAAACTTTTTGGTCAGGCAGGCTTGTACTTCATGAGACGGCAGCTCTCGCTGCGTCAACATAGTCCGACGCTCCGTTTAATTCTTAATTTCTGGGGAACTGCCCCAGAAATGTTGCTTGGTAGTCAATAGGAACACACATTGGTATTTCACACCCTAGAAAATTAGAATGTATGGAAATATATATACAATATTAGTATATAACACCAGTACTAATCGTATTAAATTTGAATGTAGTTATTCATGCATCACAACATGCCGCAATCAAGTTGCGCGCTATAATTAATATTATTATTTTTATTATTATCATTTATGAAGGACCAGCATCCTTTATGTCCGTGCTTGCGACACAGCTCTCCTCTAGTGTCCACCATCTTCTGCGTCGGCGGCCGCCGGAAGAACTTTATTTTATCATTATTATTTTGCGTCAACGTGAGAGGAGTTTACTCCGAGGCAAAAACGCAAGTGCTATAGGAAGGCCGCCTATACGGAAAAGAGTGGCATGTAAAGGAGAGTCTCGTATTGCAAGCACAGGTAACTGCAGCTGTTGCACTACATAAAATACTGGCATTGTGCGGTACATTTTATACAGTGTTATGCCAGTAAGACATCTACCTTTTATTCACTCCTCGAAGTGTTGTGAGTGTATGACATGGGTTACGCCTCCTGCAGTGCACGCTGCCTCTACAGCGGCCTGTACGAATAAAGCGTTCGGTGCTACCCGTCACCAGGTGACACCGACGGCCAACTCAAGAACTGTAACGTTATGAGTTTGGTAACACTGCATTTTGTTTACAAACATTGACTTTGATATTAAAAAATTAGTAGACTATATATTCTATGAGTGCCAAATATTGCTTACATTCTGGCATTTAAACCACTTCTTCATATTTTTATCGATTTTTTAGTCTAAAATACAGCCAAAGCGAGGCTCCACCATAAATGTTTAGCAATGAGCTATCCACATATTCCGCAACACTTTTTGGAGCGCTCAGATCGCTCGTCGCACTCACCGCCCCACTGTGTAATACAGAGTAACACTGTGAGGGTAACACCGGAGTCTGATTACAACACGTTTCAGAAACTTAACTCTCTTCCAGTGGCAGTAATGAAGTTTTGAATATTCTTTAAATTTTCAATGAATTTGAATTTATAACATGATACACATTCTTAGCGATAAACATGTGTTATCTTCTATGACGTGAGGTACGTGGAATTCTCATTCGTGGCAACGTAATCGAAAGGAACATGAGCTTGGTAGTTGTGCTTTCAAATTTCTTTTGACCACAGAACTTCTGCAGCCGCGTTACGCCAATTATTTGACTGCCTTTGTTCTCATTTTTCGGATTTTGCATCATTTTTGTCCTGCCAAAGTGTTGAGTGACTGTAGATACTGTTGATAAATTTTCCCAGGCTTACTAATTCCGCAGTCTCGCTTCGGCACAATCTGTGAATGCAAATATAAAGCCTGCCTCATTTACTTTATGCTTGGTGATAGTGGGCCTTTGGCTCTATAGGGAAGGTGGCTGTAGCTGTCAGCTTATGTTTATTCATCGAGTCTTAGCAGCTATAGCCCTCCATCAGGCATTACAAATATCTCTCCTATCGTACCTAGTTCATTGTAACCCGCTGCATCTATCCGGAAGCGTGCCTGTATAGCAGTGTTTCCCACAGGGGGTGCATATGGACCCACGAACCCACTGTGGTTCACGCACCCCCTACTTGTTCATGTCGTTTAAGGCTTCTGTAGCAATATTACATTGATTTTATTCCATAGATGATAAAAATTACCGAATATTTTAAGGTTATTACAGGAAATATCTAAGTTTAAATAGCTTATAATAATATTTTACATCAATTCATTGAAATTGGAAATATTAACACTTGCTTAGTTACCACCTAGATGCTTTTGCGCAGTCACAAACGCTTAGCTTTTTCTTTTTCGAAAACGGCGAGAACAGCATATGTTGACCCTCATTCAATGCAAATAGTCATTTAGAGAGAGTGAAAGTAAATTCAAGAGAGTTAAAGGTAAAAGCTCGCTGCATGCGCATAATTAATGGGCTGAGCTGGTTTGTCACGTGACTGTGACATCAATAATTACATGTTTGACGTATGTTCTTACGCCTCTGCCGTGTTGTATTAACAGAAAAGCAACAGCCTGGAAGCAATAGATATCTACAATACTCATTCAGTACGTAATATACTAAGTTGATGCCATTTTAATGGCGGGGGTCCGTGTGCTTCAGGGCGATTTCACAGGGGGTCCGTAGGTAACTGAATTTTGGGAACCACTGCTGAATAGCGCACAGCGTGGGTGTAGCTAAACATTCTGTCATCTGAAGAGAGCAACCGAAATGCGTTCAATGGTGACTTTAGCGCTGTTGATGCAGCTGATGAGAGTGGAATTCGTTCAAAACACTGCAAAAAAGTCGACTAGTGCAATAATTAACATGAATGCTCTTAAATATCGGACAGTAAGTAGGGGAAGCATGAACAGGTACCAGTTCACGAACGAAATGTTCAAAGAGTATGAAGTTATTTCCCGTTTTAGCTGCAAGCAGATTTCTATTTACGGTTTATTCTTTCAATAAAAGGGACAATAATTGTCTACGCGTGCCACATTTTTTGATAAACGTTTTCGTATATGCGCTGAATTGATTTATTGAGCTACTTTTACACGTAATCCGCTACTTAATTGGGAGTTTCGCGCTGCTTTTTTTTTTGAGCCCAATATGGCTACCCTTATGGCCTCAATACGTCTAATATACTGACACTGTTAATAGTGCAACTATACTGTTAAAATTGAGTGTTGTACCGTGTTGCCGGATCGGCTTCTACATCGGTGTCTCACCTACCAGCGAGCTCTGCGAGTGTCCAGACAGACCCTGGTTTAGCCTTTATGTTCCCACAGACTCTGTATTGCTACACTTGTCCCTTTTCCCCTATTATTTTAATTAACTTTTGGCATGTTCCGTTTCTCTATCTGTTAAAGGATTAATGTGAAGACTTAGTTATGTAAGAAAGTTTAAGTTAGGAGCATTGCTTGCAATCTTGATTGTTAGAATAGCTTCGTAAACCCAGTATGATCGTGCAATAATTTTTAAGTTGTGTTGAACGGTGTTTGCTGGAATATATCAACTTTGCTCTAGGCACGTAATTGTCACTCTGCAGATGTGAATTTGTTAAATTTGTATGCTTTGTTGAAAGCATTTGTGTGTTGATGTTGCCCTGAATTTGTAGAATTGATGCTTTATAGTTTTCTCGGAATCTCTTTATGAGGTGACGCCAGCCACTGCCTCTGCTTGATGTAAGACAGGCTGCCTAAAGTAGGCAATTGTAGATGTCCAATGACTTTTTAATGATTTACGCCCCATAAGTGTTTTCACTTTCAGTAGGCGTGTTCTCTAACCAACTGTCTGTAATTGTCAATATTTTAACTGTTGATTTGTAAATTGAGAGAACAAATAAAGGCATAAAGGTATAATAAACTGGTTATGGGAATCTTCACGTTTTGGTGGGTTTGCTTGGTTGTACAACATATACGGAATGTCCCCTTTGATGATTCCTTGCATCTTCATTGAAACTGTACAGCCTGAGGATAACCTACTTTGTTTTCCTAAACTATGAAGTAGCCTGCCTTGTAAACATTTTATTTTAGACCTCCCTCGAGATGTGGCTCGTTGTCGTATAGAAGCGAAGATTGCTTCTATTTATAGTTCGTTCAGATAATCTAACATTTAATTTTTTTGTGGTATCAAGTTTGACACAAAAAGTTGAAAGTTTATTTTTACAGTAAGGCGTCACTGTGACGTGTATTTTATGTGGCGATGTGAATCTTCTTGTCCGTTTTCATGCAAGGTCGCGTTGTCGGCCCATCGGCGGTCGCCCGACACTGCTGGAGTTCCCGGTAAAATTATGAGCGAGGACATTGGTTCTTAACCCATTAACGCCTACGGTCTGTGTTTCTGGGCGGTATTAACACTAATCAGCAAGCTACCACAATGTTATAATTAGGGAAGCTATTTTCAGCGATTTGACAGTGGGTATAGGGTGTTGTATTCGTAGGAGAAAAAAAGGCTTCCACTTTAGGCTTTACTAGGTTAAAGTATGCTGTGCCACCCATCTACGATAGATTAAAATAAAGATCTAAGGGGCGGTGACAGAAAAGCGGGCAACAAAATCGTCGTGGTAACGCAAAAGAGAGATGGTATGGTGCGGAACAATACCGAAATTCTGAGAAAAAATTTTGTGTTTCTATGTGTGTCTCAGTGTGAGGTTTGCTAGAGGTCTCTACCTGGCAGCGAAAGAGGCGCTAGCCTGCAAATGTTTGGAAACCGCCGCGTTGAAACAGTGTGCGTCTGTGGTAAAATATGGATACTTGGCAATTTGTAAACATCGACTGGACTTCGGAACATGAAAAAAAAAGTTAAGCTAGTACTGCTAGGCACAGAAATTTGCGCCCGTCAGAGTTAAAGTTGCGGTACCATGACAAGTGTTTATTGCAAACTTTCATTAACATTGCATTGACTCATTTTTCTTACTTCAGCGAAAATGTGCTATCAAACATCTTCAGGATAACATATAGCGTAAGTGTTCCACACAACATATTTACAGTTGTGGTAAAAACTCTTAAGACCCTTTGAAAAAATATGTGGCAAGAACTCGACTGACTGCTTTCCGCGATACCACGAAATCTCTTATCATAAAATTCACAGTGAATATGTTGTGGCGGTATCTGAAAACAGTTTTTAACAGGGGTAAAGTTTGAAGTTATTTTTGTAACGCTAATGCCTTTATTGTGAACGGATGTTTTTTTTTCAATAGACAACTCACCTGGTTGGTTTTTTCAACTCTAAATCAGGGCAAGTAACAGACCAGATTAGGATGAATGCCAGAATCGCGAAACTACAGGTACGCCATTTCACACTATAGCACTTCATTTTGTTAGATACACATTTTTACTAGAGTGCCCGCGCTGTCAAAAATGACAGCGACGAATTTGTGATGATCCGTCTTCATTGATCATAATTTTCCAATTAATGCCAGGGCTGAGCAATGCCAAGCTTTCAGTCGGTGATACGCTGAAAAACATTATTTTTTTTTTCTACCCACAGTCATTTTTGTCTCTTAATAAATACTGAGCTCTGTATGCCAGCCTCATTGCTATCATACCACTCGGAAGTTTTTTTTTTTAAGTAAAATGTTGTTCTGTTAATATGAGAACCTACATTGTAAAAATTATTTGCTCTCAGGAAATCCTCGTGTACTTTACCCGCCTTCTGAAGAATATCTTGCCACTTGCTTGGATGGTTATGCAGTCAATAAGAGAATTAGCGTAAATTCAGGGCAGCTGAAGCTCGGATGATGGAAATCTCAGATGAGAGTACGAATCACGATGCAAGAGAGTGCTTAGAAAAGCTGTATGTATCTGCATTGAGTGGACTTCAAAGTTGGAAAAAAAACTGTTTTCAAATCTACCTTTGCCATAATCTGCATCACGGCCTAGTTTCTACCTATCAGTTTTTTATGAAGCAAACAAAAGTATGTTTCGATGTATGGAAAAAGTGATAGAAATCAAATTCCATAACCGCACTAAGAGAAGCTGATAATAGTTTCATTATTTCGATGTCACGAACTGCTTCAAACAAGAAATGCATACAGATAAAGGGATAAGGATTTCACTTTTGCCATCTTCTGCAACCTGGTAATCGATCCCCATGAAAACGCAACTTAAGTTACAAAATCTGCAACCCGGCCTTTTTTGGCCTATTTCGTTAACAGCGCGAGACGAAACATAGAAATATATAAATAAATACAGGACGGTGTTTATTATATTGTTTGATTACCAACTGTTTGGAAAACAATATAATAGCTGTTTGTCATTGTTGTTGAAACGATTCGTTTTAGATCTTAAATTCAGAAAAAATTGCTGTTGCAACAACATAAGTAATCTACTTTCTGGGATGAACACCAGCTCAGTTTCTAAACTTCATGATGGATGGAGTTGAAATAACTGTGGAATGGAATGAAATCTTAGCAATTCAAAGCCTTGTCTATCTGATAGCAAGCCTGTAATACTCAGAAAGTCATGGACAAAGATGCAGTGACGAAATATTTATGTATTATTATGTATTATCATTCTTTGTTCGAAAATTAAGGTATAATGAAGGGATTAGCAGGACCTGACCTGGCCTCACCTTACCTTTCTCCTGTTCGGAAAGCACAACATTACGCTTTATTGCGTGCTGACTTTTTCTTAAAATAATTTTACTGCAGTTCAAAACACAATACCCAAGTGATATTCCATACAAGGAAGGTTTCCCCTAAAATCAATGTAGTGGTGCATTTTCAAGAAGACTGATACAGTAAACGCCGAGTTGCGTGACTTTATGATCCAATTCCTACCGTGTCACGCTTCATTGCAGATGTCTAAAATGTTCAGTTTAGGTAAAGAAACTTAGCTATATTTCGAACAATGAACGTGATATACATATGTCAACAGTGCGCTATGTGAAGATTGATTACTTTAATTGTCAGCGTATTGTGCTTGTTTTGAAATGACTTTAAATAATCTATCATCCATTAATTCAATCAGCCTCTTAATCTCAGTAGATGTTGTCGACCCAGCAGCATTTTGATTCTTCTGCCATAGAGTCTCCTTCGATCTATACTGAACACCTCCCCCGTGCACCTTCCTCTTCAAGATAAACCACAGATATTTGATGGGTTTCAGGTTAAAAGCAGGAGACCATGCCATCAGATGTGCCTTGTTGAGGCCTAGATCACTTAGGAACGCCGTGGTGACCTGGAAGGAATGCTACTTCATATTATCATGCTTGAATATCAGCTGACGTCGGCGTGCAAGTAGCAGGTCTTCGAACCGTGGCCACAAATGCTTTTTCAGAAACCATTAGTAAGTATCGCTTGTGATTTAAACACCTTCGGGAACTCGAAATGGTCCTACAATCTCGCCGCCGATGATCCCTGCCCAGAACATTACTCTGCCCCACCTTGCTGACGCCGAAATCGAGTAGGACGAAGTTCTCCAAAATGTTGCCAAGTTTACCCCATCCGTCGAAATCATCCAAGGTAGCTTGAGCCTCAACCTTCGAATGAGGCAGCATTGGTCGCTCTTGGGTTTCGTACAACCTGCCTCCGTATTCTCCGCATATCGCTCTTGGCTATCGTCCTTCATTTACCTTTATCCTCCCTGACATTGATGACGTGGTTCTTCAAGTATAACTTCAATGTTCTTTGGCTTCATCTAAGTTCTCTCGCTAAATTCACAAAAATACCATCCTCAGACCCTTGGGTAATCCGCTCGTTCTCTGCAATAATTCTCAATCGTCGGTCGTTGAATTGGCATTTTGTCCCACCTGCAATAAATGTGACGCGTCAGAAATTGGGTCATAATACATAAAGTTTCAAAACTCGGCGTTTACTGTATCAATCTTCATTGAAGTGTATCAATAAACTGACCTTATTTTTATAGAGGGAACCTCCCTTGTATTGGCATTGTGTATCGCTTTGGCATTGTGTATTTAATTAAATCTAAATTATTATGTTAATGGTCAACAAGCCATAGAGCGTAACAGCTATTTTAAAATAGTTTCTCTTGCAACGACCACAATATTGAAAAGATAAATTTACTAATTAACGAAATATGTATATTCGCTGAAGCTTATTGAATTAATGTGAACAGCCGCTCCATCTCTTTTACCGTCTCCCCATCATAAACGCAAATAAAGTCAATTTCGCTGGTAGGAAATTTGAAGCAATATCGGCATTATTGATTTTAAAAACTGGTGTTGCAACACACTACAACCTTTGTACAGGCGTGCCTAACATAAACGAATGTTTTAGCATAGACTAGACGACCCGTGATCCGCTAGGTCGTCATCACGATCGTCTTGTCTGTCTTTCGTGCCCACTTTGCTTCCTTCCCACCTTTCATTCCATCTGATCTTTCGTCCATCTGTTGTTACTCTTCTTTCTCAACTTGCTGTTCCCATGCGCGTTGATCCTGTGTGAAAACACCCTCGTGCATGGGTTTCACGTGTCTATTATCACACTACGTGTCCCTTCATTCTTTCTCTGTGACATCGCCTTTGTTGTGGAAACGGAGACTTAAGCTTCTGAATATAATAATACTCACGAACGTCTTTGGTTTCGCAATAAAGGAATCGATATTTAGCTGGTCATAGACCACATGCTATTCGGCCGTCCTCTCCTGCCCGTCAAGGAGCTGCCCATACGGCTCACTGTCAACAGATTCTATGCTTGTCTAACGAATATTCAACACGCAGTCTGAAAGCGATTTCAATTTATATGTTACGTATTCCAGTTGTATTTTCCAGAGCAACTTTTAAATTATCGTGCCCGTTCTTGCAACCAAGGGACAGGTTCCACGTGCGTATCACAGATACAATCGAATTAAAGAGCTAATCCATGCCCCA